>PVJX010000180.1:0-343941 GCA_004027295.1 Dolichotis patagonum | reverse complement strand
TGATTTTGATGGGTTTTCCTTTATAGGTGATCTGTTTCTTTTCTCTGATGGCTTTTAATATTCTGTTCTTATATTGAATTTCTGGGATCTTGATTATTATGTGTGTGGGTGTAGCTCTGTTTGGGTTGTAGGTGGCTGGAGTTCTGTATGCTTCATACCTCTGCATATCATTTCTTTTTTCTATGCTTGGGAAATTTTCCTTAATAATTTCTTTGAATAGTCTTTGTAATTCCTCTGATTTGATTCCTGCTTCTTCATTCACATACTTTATTCTTGAGTTATAGATCCTCTTGTCATCTTCCAGTCTTTGTATCTTTACTGCCTGCTCCCTTGTTATTTTTAAGAGATCTTTCCTTTCATAACCCCACATTGCAAGCCTGTGTTCAATTTTTGATATTCTATCTTTGGTTTCTTTCAAGCAGTTTTGCCAGCTTTCTATGGAGTCTTTAGTTTCCTGATAATCTCTTTGAATCTGCTTCATGAATTCTAGGTTTTTTCTGAATTCTTCATTAAATTTTTCTCTTCATTTGTGTTCCTCCATTCTTCTGTTTGTGTATTCTTGAGAGGTGTCCAGCCCTTCTTTTATTAATCTACTTGTCTCTTGTTTAATTTGAATTAATATTTCAGTTTTGGTCCCACTTACAAGGTCCTGAAAATATCTCTTTATGCCCACTAACACTGTGTTTGATGTTGCATTTTTGCTGCCCTCAATCTCTTTTGTATTTACCTCTCCTGGATCAATGTTCTCAGGGTTGGGGGCTGGGAGTTTTTTCTTATTTCTCCCTTTCGTCATGTTTTTGGTTCCTGCCATACAATTGTACAGTGTAATTCCCAGACCCTTTTCTTGTTGGTTAAGGCTCCTCTAGAGGGCGCAGGCTAGGAGCTTTAGCCCTCTTCAGTAGGTTATCAGAGATTAGAGTTCACCCTCGGGCAGTGTGCACTAGCTCCTCCCCTCCGGGCCAGTCAACCTTTGCAGGCCTTCACTGTATCAGTGTGCACCGATCTCAGGAAAGTAATTTGTAGCGACTCACTGGGTCCCCCCTAGGGGCGCAGCCTAGTCCAAGCAGATTCCACCAATCCCCTCAGCGAGGGGAGCAACCAACTGAAGCCACTTCCTTATGGAGTTAGGGCTGTCCTGCCCAAATCCAACATGTCGTCCAGTTGGTTTCCCCTTTCCCATGGGAGGGCCTTATTCCCATCACTCACCGAGTGTTGATGCCAGTCCCAGAGAACTGCAGGGCTCCCCGACCTTCGACTTCAGCGCAGCTGCAGTGGGAATACACGGGGCCTTTGGGTGGGTCGTGTGCAGGGCTGGTCCAGGCGAGCCATGCACAGGGCTGTTCAGCTCCACGCTCCAGCAGCTCAAGCCAGTTACTTTGGCTCGGATCGCTTGTTCAGGTCGGGCAGGGATTCAGGCAGCTCAAGGAGGGCGCCGTGCTCGCTGATCTTATCTTCACTAATAGTAGCCCCAGGACCTCATATTCAAGCAGTTTTTTGCACTTTAGTTTCTTCCTGGGTTGTGAGAGTCCATCTCTCTCTGTTTGGGTCTCTCCAGGGTGTTTTATTCTGGCATTTGAGCTGTCTCTCTCAGAGAGGGTCTCTCTCCTGCTTCCTACCAGTCCACCATCTTTCTGGTCCTCTGCTCTTTTTTTTTTTTTTTTTGCTGAATCTGTCCTGACCTTGTCTGCACACCAAGGTCAGAGAACCCTGGCCAGCACTTCCATCAGATCACCAGGCGAATGTCCCCTGGCAACGATGCCCAGACACTTATCTCCTCCTGGTCTTCTTCCATCTTTGCATCTCTGCAGGTTCCTGGAGAGCCCTGAAACTGCTTTCCCACCCTTGGCCTAGACTTGACCAAAGATGGGCAGCAGGAAAGCCCAGGCACAGCTGGCAAGGCCACCTGAGGTCAGGAGCCAGAGTGAGTGGTGAGACCAGGGCTGTGTAGCAGGTGTCTGGAGACCAGCACCCTTGGGGCCAGGACAGCCTGAGGAACAGGGAGGTATTTTCCAGGGCAGGAGGAGCTGACATCATCCCAGCACCACTCCACAGATGGTGCTGTCTGCAGAGGGGACACCGGGCAGCCAGGAGAGGCTGTGTCCAAGGAGCCACTGCTGGCAGCTAGAGAAGAGCAGGGGCTGGAAGCAGCCAGAGCTGTCCTCAGGGGTGGAGGGGCCTCTTGGTCACCTGACCTCCCCTTCGCTTCTCTAGGGAAGGAGTCCGGGAACATACAGAGGCTGGGGGCTTGCGGCCACTCTGGTGAAGGAAGTGATCGCTGCCTCCTCTGACCCTCAGGCCCAGCCAGTGGCCACACAGGCGGGCAGGGGAGCTCTGGTGAATCTGCTCAGGCCAGCACCTGGAGAAGAGAAAATCAGCCTAGCAGTGCAGCACTCACTGGCCATGTCCTCCTGCATCTGACAGCTCCTGCTTTAAGGATGGGTGCAGCCAGGGGTTGGGAGACAATGTGATTCAGTCCAGCAAGTGTGGGGTGCAGGGAGCGTGACCCACTGAGCAGGGCTTGAGGGATGGCCAGGACCCCTGAACCCAGCCCATGAACATCACACCTGGGCCACAGGTCAGGGTCCCTGGACCACACAGGGTGCAGAGAGGCCTCAGGTTTCCTGGGCGCCTCTTGTCCCTGTCTCCACAGCCCCATGTCTCCCACACCTCCCTGAGAAGCCAAGGGAAGGGGAGGACGTGGGCCTTGCAGAACAGCTGGGTGCGGCAGAGGCCGGAAATGGGGTGCCTGAGGACACCAGGTGGAAGTGGGGGACATGGCTCAGTGGGAAAGCGGCCCAGGTCAGAAAGCCTTCCCAGACTGTGCCCTGGGGGAACCATTTTGAAAACAAAACAGTGGACAGAATCTGCCTGGCCTCGGCCTTTGTGACATCGCAGCTCCCTGGGCCATAAGAAGGTGGCTGTGAGGCTCCCCAAACCCCGGCCTCCATCACCCCCTCACGGGCCAGCCCAGCATGCTCCTGCTCTCAATCTTGCTGCTCGTGCCTCATGCCAAGGCGGCAGGTTTCGGTACGTGGACTCCTCCTGGTGGCCCCACAGCTGGTCCAGTCACCATTCCCATGCCCCTTTGTGAAGTCAGTGGGGACATTAGGACCACAACTCAGGGACCAGCTCATGAGGGCACAGATGGCATGGCATCTGGCCACCTCTTCTTGATGTCTCTCCTCCTCTTTTAGGGATACAAAAATTTGAACCCAGGGATCTCTGCACTGTGCTACCCTCCCAGCCCTTATTCTGAGACAGCATCCCACTAAGTCATTAAATTGCCCAGGCTGGGCTCAAACTCCTGAGCCTCCTGCCTCAGTTTCCCACAGTGCTGGGATTACAGGTGTGGCCACCACACCTGGCCGCCACTCCTCTTCTGTCTCTCCCAGCAGACAGTTCAGCAGCCTTGGCAGGCCAAGTCCAAGGGTGTGCTGTCCTGGCAGGCAGGTCTTCCCAGCTCCCTATGGGGTCACTGCCTCTTCCAGGGAGCCGTCACCAGCCAGCGCTCCCTGTCTAGTGCGTGTACCCCATCGCTAGGCAGTTTTTGCCCTTGGGCGGGGTAGGATGGGGAACTAGAGCTTCTGCAGGTTGAGGATTTGTCCAAAGTCACTCACAGGGCAATAGCTGAGCTCTGTGCCTGATTCACCTTCTGCAACCTTTGGCACAGTGCACAGCCTGGTTGCCCAGCCTGCTTTAGTCCAGCCTGGGGTCACTGCAAGGACTGTGGTGTGAGGTAGGGGTTTGGGGAGATCATCAGCAGAACTGGCCCCTCAGGTCCAATTAAAAGGAAACCCAAAAAGCTTCATCACTGACGTGGCTCCCCACCCACCCACTGCAGCCCCCGCTGCTTCTAAGTTTTGGGCTCCAGGCAGGCTCTGAGCCCCACATGGCCCTACACTGGTGATGCCCTAAGACAGGCAGGGAGGATGGGCCTGGCTGACTTTGGTGCAAAATGGACAGGAGACATTCGGCCGGCTATGCCAGCTATGCCAGGATTTCCACCGAGCCAGGTGCCTCAGCCTTGGTCTCCGTCTATCCTGCATCCGTCACACAGGGTAGGAACCCCCCAAGGCCCTGAGGAATGAAAGAGCTGGAGAAGTAGCATCCCCAAGTCAGGTGACAAGCAAGTGATGGCCAGGGGTCAGGCTCTGCTGTCCACCTGGGAGCTTTAGGCAAGGGGCTAAGACAGCTGTGTTTCAGAGAGAGAGGACATCTGTGACAGTCACCTGCCGGCCAGTCGAACTCCTCACTGGGTATCTAGGTGTATTTCCTCCCACATGCTGCATGCACATTTTTAACACAGGTTCTCATTATCACTTCCATCCTGCCTTTTTGTGTCGCAAGCATCTTCTGCATCCTCACAAATTCCCAAGGGCATCATTTCGCTGGCCGGGATGTAGCTGTTGACCCGGGCATGCGGACACTGCTCAGCCTTAATGTTTAGGTTGCTTCCAGCCCATGGCTGTTTCAAGCATCATGGCACTGGACGCGTTCCAGCACAGCTTTCCCCCTTAGCATGTGTTTCCCGGGGCGGAATCCTTGCATCCATCCGAGCAGCCTTCGTGGCTGCCGAGTGCCTCCCCGGGCCGGGTGCAGAGGCTGGGCCCCAGCATCATCCAGCGCGCCCTGTCTCCTCCCGGTGCTTAACACCTGTGTCACAGTCAGGCCAAGAAGGGGTCACCACCAGGCCACATGGTGAGGGACCCTCGCGCAATGGAAGAGACTCAGAGCAGCCGGGACAGGAGCGCAGGGCTGGGCGTAGGCCAGCAGCAGCCTCAGGGGAGGAGCGGTTCTCAGGCAGAGGCCTGGCCCTACGAGGGAGAAAAGCAGGCAGCTGTGGGGAGAGGAAGGCACCAGGCAGAGCAGCCCTGGGGGCGGGAAGAGCACCAACCCCGACTCCTGAGCTCTGGTCAGGCCGCCGACCAGCTGTGTAAGCTTGGGCAAATCACCAGCCTCCCTGTGCCTCGGATGTCCCAACTGTAGCATGGAGCTGACAGCAACAGTGGCAGCCTTGCGGGGTGGCTGTGAACATTAAAGAGAATCGGCCCTGAGAAGTCTGTGCCTCGCGACTAACACAGAGGAAGCGCAGGTTCCACTGCCCCCAGCTCTGCTGCGTCACTGACAGCCAGAGGTGCTAGACACACATTGCTAAATTCTCCATTTTTTTAAAACCAAAAGTGACCTCCCTGGGTCACTGCAGCCCCCTCTGCAAAATCCTCCAAGCTGCTATTGAGTTGTTGGAAGAGCAGCTTCCGGAGTGGGGCGCGGGGAGTCGGGCTGTTAGAGTCAGTGTGGCCGTGGTTCCGGAAGCAAGTTGGAAACTTGGGAGGGCACAGGGGACCGGGCCCGGCCTCGCAGAGGGACACCGCTCCCCTCTGCCACGGCAGCCACAGATTCTGCCCCCAGCCCCTCGCAGTGGCCCCGGTCTCCCTGTGTCTTTCTTGCTTCCCTAGTCTGCTGCTGAGTTTTCTTTTCCTTCTCCTACCACTTTTTAAATTTTTCACTGCCGGGATGGAACCCAGGGCTTGAGCTCTGCTGCGCTCAGCCTCCTCTCCAGCTCCCTGAGGTGCCCTTGTCATTACAGGGAACCCCTTGGGAGCCTCCAGGGCCACTCCCTATTTTGAGGTCAACTGATTAGCGATCTTCATTGCACGCCCCCAAGTCTTCGTTGTAGGAAAATGACCACGGGTCCCAGGCATGGCCAAGAGAACTGGGCCTTCGGTGAGCCACTGTTCTGCCGATCCCACCAGGACTGGCTTAGGGACAGCATTTCCATTGCTCCCCACACCCATCCTCCAGCTCTGTTGGCTTCCTGGGGCCACAGGAGGAACCGTCAGGCCAGACTGGGGCAGGAACAGGGACATCTACATCCAACCCCTCCTTCCAGCCCTGCTGGCCACGTGGCTGCTGAGGCAGCTCCGCCCTCCTGCTGTCTTCCCTCCCCACCCCCAACCCCCTGGCAGGATGCGGCGAGAGACCTGTGTTCGAGGGCAGGACCCGGCACTCCCGGATCATCGGGGGGGTGGAGGCCGAGGAGGGTGAGTTCCCGTGGCAGGTGAGTATTCAGGTCTCCAATGAGCACATGTGCGGCGGCGCCATCCTCAGCGCCTGGTGGATTCTCACGGCTGCTCACTGCTTAAGTTTCGAGGAAATACCGTGAGTACCCAGGCTCCGCAGCTGGCGCTTCTGCCAGGGTGGTCCCGGCGCACCCGCTCACTCACTCAGAACTGACTGCGCAGAGGGAGCCTAGCACTGGCCCCTCCTGAGCTAGACGGGACAGGAAGGACACCCCCACCGGCCTGGGGACACAGGGGCAGCTGACCCAGCCTGGGTTGGGAACAGGGACTCCGGGTGCCCTGAGGTCACAGAGCACCTGCAGCCAGATGAGCCAGACGGCATCGAGCTCACTCTAGTGCTCCTGAGAGGAAATCCTAATTCTGGGAATAATTCTGGTTTCCAAGCGATCTGACCAGGCAGAAGCATTTACTAACTAACCATGTACCCGTGACCCTGCTAAGATGTCACCTGTGTTAGCTGATCTAACCCTGCGGTAACCCTGGGCAGGGGGCAGAAGCAGTAACTCTGCCTCGTTGCTAAGGCGTCGTGGTCTGGTACCGTCTGGCAGTGCCCCTGAGGCACAGGGCCAGGAGCAAAGGCAGGACTGAAATCCTGGCTTTGGCACTTGTGTGTTCAGCTTTACCTCCTGGAGGCAGCTGGAAAATACCCAGAAAGCTGACTTTGAAGGCTGAATCCAAACCCTGTGGACAGAACTGGGGGTGTAGCTCAGCGGTAGAGCACTTGCCCAGCATGCACCAAGCCCTGGGTTCAATTCCCAGCACTGGAAAACAAAACTCCACCGGGTTTTGTCCTGGCAACAGGAGAACCTTCCTTTCGCACCTTCTTCATGGGATAAAGGGGTTGGCCACTGGAAAGCTTCTGGCCACCCAGCCTGGAGCAGGTCCCCATACTGCCTTATCCCTCAAGGGTCCTGCAGGTCAGATTCAGCTCTGTCCCTGGACCTCTGAATTGTTGGTAGACTGAGCAATGTGTGCAATGCGTGCCATCATTCACGAGTGTGGCACTTTATCACCTGGCAGCTACTCTGGTCTGGGCCAAGCCTTCCTCTGTGGGTCCCACTTTTCCAAACCGAGCTTTGCCCCTGCTCTGTTCCATGCTGGTGTCTCATTCCCCCAAGGGTGTGGGTTGCTCCGCCCTGCTTTGTTGTCTCTCTCTACTGTTTAAATCCTCCCACCTTGTGAGCACCAGGCCCCATAGCGACATCCTAAAGGTCCCTAGAAATATGCAGAATGTAGAGTTGGGTGTTCAGTGAATTCTGGGCACTTTTGTGACTTACTTCCTGTCCCCTCTTTCTCTGGTTATCTGCTGCCACCAGTCCCAAAGATGTAAATGTTGTAGTGGGGACCAGTGACCTAACCAGCCAGAACCTGGAAGTTAAGCAGGTCACCAACATCATCTTTCACAAGGACCACAGGAGAGTCTCCATGGACAACGATATCGGCTTGCTGCTGCTGGCCTCACCCATCAAGTTCAATGGCCTGAAAGTGCCCATCTGCTTGCCCCCCGAGCCCAGTCCTGTCAGCTGGCACCAGTGCTGGGTGGCAGGATGGGGACAGACCAACTCAAGTACGTGATGCCTGCACCTTGGGACAGCCCCTGGGGGAGAGCCATGCAGGTGAGGGGAGAGGAGAGGGAAGAGGAGGCAGGAGCGGGACTCCTCCTGGACAACCCTTTGTCCACCAGTGGAGGCTTTTCTCAGCCTCTCGGGCCCACCAGGGTTGAGCATCCCTGAGGCCCGCCGAGCTCCGAGGCCCACCGAGCTCCCAGGTCCGCAGTCCCGGCGTGGCTTATCAGCCAGCACCGTACAAGCTCCTTTGGTTAATGGCCAGAGACCCCTCTGCTCTTTATTCTCAGCTGTCACCCATGGATGGGTCCCACTGCTTTCTACTAGCATCCCTGATGCCCATGACGGTCTAGCCTAGGGGCATCCTGCCCAGAGCTCTTAGGAGTTCCTTGTCACTTGTGAGGTTGTTCCTTGGCCAGCATAAGAGAAAGCTTGCAGGGCAGCAGGTGTGATAAAAACCCTGCTGGCCCAAGGAAAACATGGCAAAGTCAAAAGCAGATAGGCAATACATACTTGGGTCCATGGGGTGATTTGGAGCGAGCCAGGGGTCTGGGTCATGGTGTGTGTGTGTGTGTGTGTGAGCATTTCCAGAGCCCAGCAGAGGATGGTGGGTAGAGCTTGGGTTCCAGCTCCAGGGAGTTCTCAAAGCTAGAAGCAGATGGAGACCACACAAGTTTAAAAACCCTCAGTAAGGGGAAGAGTTATGAAACTTCTGTGTGCTCAGAGATAACGAAGAAGAAAAGTTCAGGCAAATTCCCGACACCTGCAGGGCCAGACCACCACCCCCTGGTAGTTCCTTCCCTCTCAGGAGGTGCAGCCTACCCACCCTGGTACATTTCCACTGGGGTGCAAACCGGCCTCATATGCCCTTCAGGAGACGCTGCGTGCTGTAATAAACTGCAGTAAGGGGAAAGCAAACGCGTGTGGCCGGATGGTGCTGGAAGTGATCCCTAGCTAGTTTCCAGCAGGGCTGGTGGGAGTCAGGCCTCCCTGGGGGAGGGGAGAGAGTCTAACGCAGAGGAGGGATTCAGCGGGCGGAAGCATTGGCGAAAGTGTGGGGTTTCCCAGAGATACTGAAGCCTGCAGAGAGTGAGACCTCGAGGGGTATGGGTGGGGTCAGGGCTGGGGGCTGAGCTGTACAGGTTGCTGCCAGGGCACAGCCAGTGGAATCGTCTCCATGGAGACCTGCCTCCTGGTGGTTTTTCTAATGTCCCTTTCTCTGTGGTCCAGGTGACAAAAGCTCCATGACAAACGATCTGATGAAAGTGCCAATGGTCATCATGGACTGGAAGGAATGTTCCAAGCAGTTTTCAAAACTCACCAAAAACATGCTGTGTGCTGGTTACCAGAATGAGAACTTCGACGCCTGCCAGGTAACTCAGGCTTCCTCTCTCCGGGGGGAAGAGATTAAGGTTCTGGAAATGCATGGCAATCAGGGCCTGCAGCTGGGGACAGGGGTGGGGTGGGAGGGTCTCTGGGTCCTCTGCACAGCAGCCTTCTGGGCACACCTGGGCGGCAGTGGGCTGTGACTCTGTGTACTCTTCTGGAATTCTGGGTAAATCAGGCTCTGTCACTTCCCCTACTTCTAGAAATTCTTACAGAACAAAACGCCAACAAGCATTTGAGGGCCAGACAAGGTGTCCTTGTAACCCATTCACTAAGCAGCCCTCATTGAGCAAGCACATGGGGATCCATGGGCTGGTCTGGGCCCTCACGCCAGGGACCCACAGTCTCCCGGGAGGGAGAATGAGGACAACTGTAACACGCAGGTGGTGCAGGAGGTTTGCATTCAGCCAAAGTTTCAATTGAACACAAAAGTCTTCAAATCCTTTTTGATTGCTCACTAGAAAAATAGAAAGAACTTCAGAGCTTAGCACCTCTGCTCAGAGGAATGAACGATAGGATTGGTATTTAAACTCAAAGGTGCTCTCTGCCCCGACAAGATCTCCTGATGATAGCTAGAGCTCTACTCATTGGTGGCCAGTGACTGTCATCACAGATGTGAAGTCACAAACACAGATGTGGAGTGATCTGCGCAGGGACGGACAGGCTGCCCACAAAGCAGAGGGTGCAGGTCCATGCACTTCTCGACGAGGCATAAGATGGGACAGGGACTGAAGAGGTGGAACAGAAAGGAGCAGGGATCTAAGGTCAGCAGTGTGAGGTCCAACAACACACACCAGGTCCAGAAGGAGCTGCCCAGGTGGGGAACCTTGGGAGGACCACACAGACAGCCGGAATGAGTGTGACTTGGGCCTCGAGATTTCCTCACTTTCTGGGCAACTTTAAATGCTGGAAAAAAAAAAAAGCAGGATTCTGATTTCAGGAAAGACAGAGCAGGCACACTTCCTTCTGTCCCACTCCGTACAGCTAAAGCCTGTATCGGAGGCAGCCAGGTGACACAGGGGCTGTGGGTGGGAGGAGAGGGCATGGAGCCGCTGAAGGGTGGAGGGGGCATCTCGTTGGCCATGGGGGTGTTCTGTCTCTTGATGGCATCAGTGTTGAGGTCCTGATCATGACATTGTGCACACTACAGTTGTGCGAGCTATTACTGGGGAAACTGAGGCATCACGAGATCTCTGTTATTTCTTGCAGCTGCATAAAGTGCACGGTTACCTTGAAATAAAATGTCCAACTTTAAAATCATTTGAAGTAGCACAATCAAGCAAAGTGTAAGCCCAAACCTCTGCACACCCAGTCATGTAACGCTGGTCCCCCTGAAGCAGCAGCTGTCACGAGGTGCCCTGTTCTCATCGGTCCCCTGCCCCCCAGCTCCAGCATACATGCGCACATTCAGAGCAGAAGTGCCAGCGCCCCACCCAGGGCTCAGTCCATGGCAAATGCTCAACAAAGGTTCCTCAAATAAGTGAGCCCAGGCAGCCAGCTGTCCGTGGCTATCAGTAAAGTGGCCACTGAGGGAGGTTTGCCCAGGAAGACTCCTGAAGGTCCTGGGTCTGCAGGTGCAGAGGGGGGTGGCTATGGTGCCTGGCACTGGACTCCGGACAGTTTGCTGGGGGCTGTCCTGCTTATCTACATTTAGGCCTCCTCCATTAACTCACATTTCAGTATTGTGTACTTCATTTGTATCATTATCCAGTTTGCCATACTGAAGTGTCAATGGGAGCCCTGAGTTTCTTTTCCTGCAATTAGACAGCCCCATCTTGGATGACATTGGCACCCAAAGAGTGTTACTTATGCCCAGTTTATTCCATAAAATTTTTTTGGTTGCTGTCACTGCAGAAATCCTGCTTTATGAAGACAGGATACGGGAAGTGGAAGCAGGCTTTTCAGTGCTCTTGTGGCAATCTCAGGAGATTCCAGTTTGACTTTAATCCAGAACCTAGGAGATTTGACACTGTCTCAGACATACTTTTAAGGCCACTAGCAATTGCAGTCTCAAACAACTGATCCTTTTCTACCACAGACAAGCCCACTCACCTGGCACACTCACAAACGTGCATCTATTCATCCCAGTCCAGGGATCTTTGGTGGTTGGAAGTAATGTGGAAAGTATTTTGAAAGCTGAAGTAGCTATTCATGCAGCAGCTAGGGGGGGAAAGAAGGTACCTGCTCAGTCTCTTTCAAAATATCTGCTAATGCTGACACATGTCAAATACCCCAGGTCCACTCACACCCCCTCATAGTTCCAGTTTGGCTTTGAATGCAGCCACTTTATCTGCCAACTTGAACACAGTTGTCGGTGCTCCCCGAAGTGACAGATTGAGTTCATTGACTGGGTTGAAATGTTACATGAGTCAGCAAGTCTTGTGACCCATTCTGTGTCACTAAAATGCACTACCAGAGACTATTTTTTCCCAAAGAACACTCTGGAGTCTACATAACTCAAAAACTCTGACCGGAATCCTCCATTAGAAAGCCATCTACTCCTGTGTATCAGGACAGATGAGTGTGCTCTGCACCCATCTCCTCACAGAGCTTCCTGAGCGGATGTGAGTTAAGGGCATGTACTCTATGTGGTTGATCATTTTAATCACATTCTGCAAAACATTAAGTTCATGTAACCTTTCTCAGCTTGCCAGCATTTCTCTATGGGTGACAAATGTGCAGACTCACATCCAGAGGTGACTTCTTTGACTCATGGCGTGAAATCAGAAAGCTGTCCTCTCCTGCCAGCCACTCTGTCCATACAGGCACCGACACAAATTGGCTGATTCCTGCTATGGAATATTTCTTCAGCTGGGCTGTTGGTTGGTGAGAAGAATGCACATAACCAGTTCTCATGCACATCTTCCTGAGAACTACACCACACACAAGCAGACGTTGTTGCCTTGCTGTCCACACTGGTAGACTGGCCAGCCTGGGTGCTGCAGCACCGTGACGCAGCGATCCTCTGTAACAGTTGTGCTCAGCATCCCCTGCTATTTCATCAGCCCATTTACTGTGCTGGTTGAAAGGGGAACATATGCTGCCTTTTGAACTGTGGCCTCTCCTAAAAGCTCATGACAAGTGTCCTTAGCGGCAGATCTGGGCAACTCTTCACCAATAGTAAAGGGCTTCTTAGCTTTCGCAGTGCAGTGAGCCCTTGAGGAGGGTGGCCTCAGGCATGCACCCTTGATGCAGTAGTGGCCTTTTCGTGCTTGTGTTTCTTTCTTTTGCAAAATTCCAAAGGCTTTGCCTATTAATGCAAGGGGCATGGTCAGTTCTGAAAGCTTCGTGGCCTTGTTGGATAGCTGGTCGCCACACACAATGGTACCTTGCTTCTTAAACTTAATTCATCCCACGAATCTGGAAAAGCTGGCTACATTCCTGTTGACCTGGGAGAGATGGCTATGGTCAGGTTCATCACCAATGCAGTTGGTGATGACAAAAATAAAAATGTTGCCAAATGCTTCTGTTTGCAAGTCAAACAGGTACCACTGTGTTATACAAAGTGAGCTTGGAGAATGTGAATCCCCCGTTGCAAGGAAGTGGGACTCTTGGTGTTTTAGGTGCGAATTTGCTCTTGATGGCAGTCTTAGAGTCTTCTGCTATCTTGTCATTGGGCTCTCACCATTTCCCAAGAAACTGTCCAGGGGCATTTCAATTCTACTCATTTAGCAATGCACTTACTAGAACTAACTGAGACAATTGTGCAGTAGAAGAAAGAGGCATGGCAAATAAAATAATTGCCAGCCACACATGGACTGAAATAAATGGAAAATTCTGGCTTAAAACCTGGCACTAATGCAGCTATACAATTGAAGTAAATCAACTCACTTCCCCTCTGAAGTCTTCCATGAGACTCAGCTTGTTACTTGCCTCTCACTGCTGGAGTTTTGACACGAGTCCACAAACAGTTGACTTATTATGGTCTGTGTATAGTCAGACCTCTATGCCAATGTTCATCTTTATTTTTGGCCATTCCGCAGGACTAGCATCACTGCCTCAGCTCCACCTCAGATCATGAGGTGCTGGATTCTCATCAGGAGTACACAGCCTAGATTCCACACATGCATGGCTCACAGTAGGGTTTGGATGCCTATGAGAATCTGGAAAGCTGCCATTTTTCTGACAGGAAGTGGAGTTCAGGCAGTAATTTGAGGGATGGGGAGAAGCCGGAAATACAGATGTAGTTTTACCCACTGCTAACAGGCTACAGACAATTTGGGATCCCTGCTTTAAGCAGTTCTTCCTCCATTTTATATGGAAATAAATAATAAAGGTGGCATTTTAAGAGATTTTTTTTATAACATTTATGCCTTCCTAAGAAGGAAAAATTATAAAAACCACATTTGTGGAACAAGTTATTTGCGTGGAAAGGCGATTGATCATGGTCTTTACCCATAACTCAGTGAAGTTCATGCACCCATGAGAAACAGGCAAGTGAGAGAGGCAGCACCCTTTCCTGGGCAGAGTTGGCTGGCTGGGTGCTTGCGAGCAGAGGTGACCTCATCTGCGGACCCACGTCCGTCTGCACAGAGCTGCAGTCCATGATGGAACCAAACTGCACTCACAGGCCCTCTCATTTCTGCCCCTGCTCTGTGCCTCTGTCCTCTGTAGCCTGTGGCCCTGCACTTTGTCCTCATGGTCCACTTGAGTGTTCATTTTTGACTGTCACCAGCGAATGTCTGCCCTGTCCATCGCCCTCTCTTTCTCAACATCCTCGGGCCCTGGTTCTGACTCACGGTTTCCCCTCCCTCAGCTTCCAACCCCCTGCCTGGCTCTCCCCAAGTTGCCTCCACACTCACCCGGTTGGGGTCCTGTTCCCCCTGGCCCTGTGCTTGGAGATCCTTGCTGAGTCCTCTCTCATCCCATGCCACTCTGCATCCCTGCCACACTCTCCTGTCATCATCCTGTCTGTCCCAGTGTCTCCCCCTCACTGAACCAGGGTGACCTGTGTCCCCAGGCCTGGCCGTTAGTCTTTCTTCTGTGGAGATCTGTTAGTGCTCAAACTCTTCGGGTCCTCAGCTTACTCATTTCAAAATGGGCCTCAGGATAACTAACTACTCGCAGAAAGAAGACCGTGTCCTCCTCTTCCTCCCCTGCTGGAGTCCTTTGCACTGCCCCTCGCCTGGGCCGCCCTGTACAGTCACAGTGGGGGAGAGGGTGCCTCCTTGCTGGAGACAGACCTCTGCCAAGGCTGTCACTTCTCAGGTGGGAGAACAGTGTCACCAGGTGGAAAGGGTGAGCAAAGGCTTTGGCATCAGAAAACCCCAGCCTTCCGCTCTGGCCTGGTGACTGTGGAACCCTTGGCAAGCCCTCTCTCCTCCTTGAGGCTCATTTTTCCCGCTGCCCTCATTAAAAGGACAAAGGAGGCCACCAGCAGTGTAGGTGTGTAGTGAGGCCCAGACCTACAGAGCATCTGAGTTCCGGGGAGCTTAGCCACATGTCCCTTGCAAACACCACAGCAAAGAATTAAAAAGGAAAGGTTGTTCTCCCCCATGTCTCTGGAGGGGCACCCAAGGGACCCAGCTGCTAACCCCAATGGGGCTCCTTGTGTTTGCTTCCTCTTTTGACCCTTCCAGAGCCTCTGGCTTAGGGCAACCACGGCTGCCTCCACCCTGCCCTCTGCCTGCTTGCTCGACCCCACTCTGCTACAGAGGAGCTGGCTTCCTTGCTGAGCCTCCCTCTCCCCCTCCTCCTGCAGCCTGGCTCATGCCCAGCTCTGTGCCGCTCCCCACAGCGCCCTAGCCAGCCTGACCCCGGCATACTCCCCCATGGTGCCAGGCTGGGGCAGGCACCAGCTGGCATTGAAGGGACTTCCCGTGGCAATCTGGAGTAGGGGAAGGTAGTGGCTCCCTTCTGCTGTGCCTGGCCTCGGTGGTCAGTTGAGGGAGGGACTAGCTACTGATCTGTATTCTCTGCCCACAGGGTGACAGTGGGGGACCCCTTGTCTGCACCACAAATGACTCAAGCAGTAAGTGGTACCAGGTGGGCATTATCAGCTGGGGCAGGAGCTGTGGGCAGAAGAACATCCCAGGAATATACACCCTCTTGGCCAAGTATGTCGGCTGGATCAAGAAGGTGATGCAGCTGGAGGGAAGGCCCTATAGCCTCGAGGAGTTGCAGAATTCTCCAAAACAGCCAGGAAAGAACTACAGAACCTCAGCAAGCCCCACGCCAGGCAGCCCCACACGCTGGCTCCTGCCCTGCCTGTTGCTCAGAGCCATTTTCAACTGGTAATAAAACAGGTGCAAGTCCCTCTCTAAAGCCAGCCTAAGTTGCCTAGGCAAGGCTCAATCTTGTGATCTTCCTGTCTCAGCCTCCCAGAGTGTTGGGATTACAGGTGTGGACCCCTATACCTGGCTCCCAAAGCTGTTTTGTGTGTTTTGTTGATCTAATTACTCCAGCTCTGACCACAACAGCTGTCGGTTGGCTCCTTACCCTTCTGACATCCCACATCCGTGTAGTGTCTGCCTGTCTGTTTTTTTGTTTGACCCAGGCTAACCTCCAACTCATGATCCTCGTGCCTCAGCCTCCTGAGTGCTAGGATCACATCCATGCACAACCAGGCCGTCCATGCATAGGCCACCATGCCTGCCTTTCTGTCTTCTGTCATAACACTTCCTTATGCTCTGGCATTACAAGCTGCTAAAAGAAGCAGACGTTTAATTGTGAGCTGCAGAAACTCTCAGCGTTACAGGTTGGTCCTGAGGGAACAGCTGATACCAAGGGGACGGTCCCACTGCTGCGTGCCATAACCCGAAGGCTTTTCCTAGGACACGAGGCTGCAGCCTGCCAGTGTTTGGCAAAAGAGCTGGGCAGCATTGTGAGCGCGCAGCACTTCTGATCCCCAGCCCCAGCCCCGGCGCCGGCCCCAGCACCCCCGGCCCGCTCTGCATCCGGATGCCGTTGAAGCACCACAGGGTAGGACTTCTGGACCCACAGCCGCAGAGGGAGCAGCGGGGTGGGAGAGGAGAGGGTGAGTCCAGGGGCTGTTGATTTCAGTCTCGGGGCACACGCACACGCAGTAGAGATCTTTAGCAGGTGTTTGAATATAGGGTCTGGAGCCTGGGCGGTAGTGACTTGGGTGATTTAAGCCATGACAAGGGACAGAATGGTAAACCGGATTGGGGAATCAGATCTCTTAGCCAATATCTAATGTTTGTAACAATTTCAAGGATTTGCGAGAGGCAGTGCATGGCAAAACCCAGGGCTGCCCGCACTGCTGGCCGGGTCCTCAGGGCAGGAAGGTGACAAGCTCTGGCCTGGCTCTAACACAGGCCGTGTCTACACCGTGTCTGCACCAGTTAGAAACAGCTCCACTGCGTCCTCGGTTAGGTGCATGATTCTCCTGATATTTTCCAGGGCACTGTGCCCTCGCACCTGCAGATCCAGGGTCCTTTGCCATCAGCAGTATTGCGAAATGGACCCCTTAGCAAAGGACACTCCACTGAAAACACCAGGAGTGTGTTCTCCAAGAGCCCCATGTGACTCTAAGGTAGTTTCTCCTAGTCACGCTTCTTTGCCGGGGTCCCAGGGACAGGGACTGCACGGAATGGAGGTCCTTTCCTTCCCAACGGTGGAACACACTCAGAGGGGAAGAGGAAAGGGGGAAAATGGGGTGAGGACAGAACCCTAGAGAAAACTTAGTATCTGAAAGACTGGCAGAGAGGAAAACATGGCGAGATGACAGAGAGGAGCCAGGGAGGCGAGAGGAAGCCAGGGAAGTGTGGTGTCTTCTAAGGTACAAGGAGGAGTCGCTCCGTCAAATGCAGCTGAGGGTCAGAGGAAGCGAAGGCCGATCTGGGTGTGGTGGTGCAGTCTCCAACACAGCACTGTGGGAAGCGGAGGCGCAAGGGTCGCAAGTCTTAACCCAGCCCCAGAACCTTGCTTAGTGAAGCCCTGTCTCAAATAAACAAATAGGCATGTAGCAGTGCAAAGGGCCTGGGTTCAATCACAGTAGTGCAAAGAAAGAAGAAGGAAAAAAGAAAAAGAAAGAAGCAGAAAGAGAGATAGAAAGAAAGAAGAAAAGGGAGGAAGAGAAGCTCATGAGGACTGAGTCCACATGGTTATCTGATGTCCCACAGTCAAGCGCTCGGTTCCCACTCAGGCCCAACTCCAAGCCAAGAGCTGTTTTTTGAAGGGAGAGTAGTTGCCTACATATGACGGCAGAGCCTTGTTCCAAACTCCTAAAGGCCTCCACTGCAGTTCAGCTGTGGGGGCTGCCAGAAACCCCAGACAGCATCTCCACCTGCTCCTGACACCCGAGTACCGCTGCGTCTGCGGGATCCTATGGGCCCGGGCAGAGCAGCCGCACAGCAGCCTGGGCCCGCTGGAGAGCAGCTCGTTTCCCTGGGACCCACTCCAGACTAGCAGCTTTCCAGGTCGCTCGGTGAACGAGGCAGAGTAAAACTCCAAATGAGGACCGTGTTGCCTCCAAAATCCAAATAGGGCCACTAGGCGTTGTGCCTCTTCGGTGGCAGAGGAGCAAGATGCTGTGATTTATCCCTCACCTTGAAGAGGGATCTCTACCTGCCCAGCGCCACCAGACACCTAGAAATTTCACTGAGCTACAAAGACCTTGAATTTTAGCCGGATTTATTTCCCCTCCTCCGGCTCTCAAATGCTTTGCCAACAAATGCAGAGTGGTGGCTGCCGCCTGCTCACTTGGTCCCATCAGTGTAAGACAGTGTCATCAGTGTCATGGACCAGGGTGACACCTTGTGGGAGAGAAAGGTGATCAAGGTCCCTGTCAACTAAGCTGTGACACAGGGCTGGAGGGTTAAAATAACCCCGAAGCAGGACAGTGACGGTGTGTGGCTGGCCTTGCCAGCTGAAAGCAGTTTGTTTCTGTGGGTCCTTATGGAGACGCATGGAGAAGAGGGCGTTTGCCAAGTCAATAGCTGATACCAAGTACCGGCAGATGTGCTAAGCTGCTCACCACATCTGGACACCACGTCTGGTACAGCAACTGCATGGGAGTCAATGTGTGATTCGGTTTATGGTAATCCATCATCATTCTCCAAGACCCATCTGCCTTCTGCTCAGGCCAAATGGGGGAAATCAATGGAGACATGGCGCGGACCACAACCACATCCTTCAAGTCCCTGATGGGGGCGCTAATCTCTGGGATCTCTCCAGGAATGCGACACTGCTTTTGCTTTACTATTTTACCACACAAAGGCAACTCTAATGGCTTCCACTTGGCTTATCCATCTATAATAGCCCTCACATACAGGTTAAGGAACCAGTGTGAGGATTCTGCAAAGTACCTAGCATATCTATTCCAGTTATGTGCTTTGGAACAGGGTAAATGACTACAGCATGGATTGGAGAACTTACTGGAGCTACTGTGAGTTGGACCTTTGCTAAAACTGCATGGATCACTTGACCTCCATAGGGCCCTACAGTTACTGGAGGACCACAGTGATGTTTTGGGTCCCCTAACATCAGTGTTAGTTCAGATTTAGTGTCCAGTAGTCCCTGAAATATCTGATCATTGCTCTTCCCCCTGTGCACAGTTAGCTGGTCAAAGGCCTTAGCTCCCTTTGGGGACAGATGGGATGAGTTTTTGGTGGTGCATCTGTTCCTTTCTCAAGGGTACCCGGCCTGCCCGTCATTCAAGGGGTTCTGGGTACATAAACTTCCTCAAATCTGGGAACCGGGGGAGGGGCCGTGATTCTTTGTTACTGTGATTTGAAGTAACTTTCTGTTCATTTGCCCTTACGTTTCTTTTATTCTATAAATCTGGTAAAATTGTTTGTAGACTTTCTATTTGGCTTTTGGGAACCGTGTGTGAAACCATTCTGATCACTGTTCTGCTTCTGCCGCCATCCCAGTGTGCGCGCTCTGCCTTTGGTGACCCAGGGCTGCCACTTGACCTCTGCCACCCCAGGATCCAGTCAAGCCCACTGCCCTGGAACCTCCCAGCTGAGTAACTGCGGTCCCCACTGTAAGGTCTGGGATACGGACAGGGTCATCGCAGATCTGTCTCTCAAGGTGTTAGTATGGGGTACACTTTCTGGATCATTCCAGCACAGAGGGTTAGATTTAACTGCACGAATCCCTTCTGGCATTCCCATGCTACTGGCCACTGAAGCCCCTCTTTGACAGTGAACCACACAGTAGCAGACATCTCTAAGTCATCCACGGTGATCCGTACTTCGGCCCGCCAGCCCGTTAAACTACTAACACTGACTCCACAAGCTGCGGCATCAATCCCTGCTTAATGGGTCCGTGGCAATAAACTCAGCCTGGTCCAGGTAGGTTTGTGCCACCATCATCCCACACTGGGAAGAGCCATTCCTGTGCTTGCCCATCAGGCCCTGCTTAAAAGAGTCACAAGACCCAAGAAGTTCTTTGGGAGAATAGTGCACCTCCTCACGGGCCACACTGCACGCCTCACCCTCAGGAGCCTTGGGCAGTGTGAGCCTGGTTATCGAGCAGAGGCAAAAGTAGGTGCTGAGGCTGGGTCCTGAGGAATGTCCACGGCATCCTGCTTGGTCAGCACAGGATTGGTCTCCCTGGGTAAAGGAGGAGAGGCCAACACCACAGGGGGTAGGTGGGGATGCCTGCTCCACTGCGGGTGCGGAAATCTCTTCCCGGCAAAGTAACCTCTTTAGAGTTTAGAAGCTCAACACCCCCAGCCTCGTCAAGACCCTCCCAAGTGCTTCCACCCCAGTTTATGAGCTCCCAGGCTTTCTGGATGGGTGCTCCCCTTTGCTTCAGTTCCCTTCGAGGCTGCGAGTTAAACTTAGGCTGCATTTCAGCCGATCGAATTATGAGGGCCTGGGTTCGGTTTTCTGCGGTCTCAGCTCTTTCACGACATGCTTGGAAACTTTGCTTACGTATGGCTAGAGCTGGGAATTTGAATCTTTGAGCTCATTATTTTCCTTCACTAATTTGTCCAGAGATGCTAAGAACAACCAGCCAGCATCATGACATTTCACACTCTACCAAAGAATATTCAAAAGAATCATACACAGCATCTCACAAGTGGTGACGAGGATAACCAAGAGGATTTACATTGCTTAGCACTTTATAAACGGCTCATGCCAAAGACAATCGGTGCTCCCCACCGTACCAGGAAGGAATCTGACTGCCGCCTTCCGAGGCCTCCACCATCTGCTATGTTTAACCGCTGATGAAGGTGCATAATTGGGGGTTGATAAGGCCCAGTAACTGTGGCTACCCCCGGCACTCCCATCGGTCTTCAGCGCCGCCCCTGACAAGCAACCACCACTCCCTGTACCTCCTCAAGTCACATCCCCGCCCGGGGACTCCTCTTCCCCGAATTCTCCCTTTCTAAAGTTCCACTTTGAACTTTTCCTTCACAGCCCCTCTTCAGGCTGGCGACCCTATACGAGGCATCACAGCCTATAGGAGAGTTAGCTTTCTGGTCTAAGTGCCACGGTGGTCCCTTCAGGTTTGTCTGGAAATAACCCTGTCCTGTTGAGCTTGTGCCTTTCTTCTTCTCCTTCTTCTTCTTCTTCTTCTTCTTCTTCTTCTTCTTCTTCTTCTTCTTCTTCCTTCTTCTTCTTCTTCTTCTTCTTCTTCTTCTTCTTCTTCTTTCTTTCTTCTTCTTCTTCTTCTTCTTCTTCTTCTTCTTTCTTCTTCTTCTTCTTCTTCTTCTTCTTCTTCTTTCTTTCTTCTTCTTCTTCTTCTTCTTCTTCTTCTTCTTCTTCTTCTTCTTCTTCTTCTTCTTTCTTCTTCTTCTTCTTCCTCTTCCTCTTCCTCATCCCCTTCCTCCTCTTCTTCTTCTTCATTTCTCCTTCTTTTTTTTCTTCTTTTATTTTTTTCCCAAAAACTATAGCATCTTTTGGTCTCATCAAATTATAGCACCAACTCAGGAACAACTAAAGCCATTAAACAATTTCCTCTTTACAATTCTGCTCCTCTCGAGCCATGCCCAGTACTGAAATCTGTATCAGTCAGCGCTCACTGGAGAAACAGGTTTAATGCAAGATATACAAATCATTAGCATTTACAAGGCTGGTTTACTACCCACAAGTCAGGTTCAGAGAGCAAAGGGGCTGTCCATGCACCAGGAGTCCAAAGGATCTTGCCAAAGGCCTGAAGCTCACTGCAGTGTCCCCTGCGAGTCCATGTCAGGAGGCTGAAGGTCTGCACTGGAAGCCAGGAGATGACGTCCAGAGGGAAGGTGAAGCCTGGAGCTCCTCAGAAGACACGGAAGTGAGTCTCCCTTCTTCCTTTCCCTTTCATTCCCCACAGGTAACAAGCCCATTGGCTGGTGCCACTCACACCCAGGGCAGGTCTTCTGTTTTCAGTAAATCCTCTCAGCCACACCCAGAACCTTGCTGATCCAATTTATTTGATGGACGTTTCTTACTCAAATGGGCACAGTTAACACCCACAGATGCAGGAAAGCAAGCAATGGACACTCGATTTGGATTTGGCAGCCGCTGCGTCCACTAGGAGCTGTGTGAGCTTGGGCAGGTCTCCGAATTTTCCTGAGCCCCAGTGTCCTATCAAAATAAGATGCTTGATCATTGCGGTGAATCTTTCGTTGAACTGTCGAGAAGATCAAGTGTGACAGTGGACAGAAGCAATGAAACAGAATGCAATTGGGGTGGACTATTAATGAGTGATATTATAGTAATCGCTGTAAGGAATATTCAGTTACTGAGCTTCTGTTTCATAGTGACAATGCAAGAAAACTCAAAATTTGCATCCTAAGTGCAAATCCTAGGGAGTAGGAGGTTTATACACATAGTACAGGGTACGGGCTGACCCACGATTAAGGATAATTACACCACACAGAGGTTAAGTAATAGAGAGAGGAAACAGAGTTCTCAGGAGTCCCACCTTCCCACAGGGGACGGGCACGGTGAAACCACAGGTGCCTCTGTGCCTGGCAGGGCAGCACTGGGGGAAAAGGGCAGGGAAGAAAGAGCTCACTGCCAGCTGAGACCTAGAGGAGGCCAGGGGGATGCCGCACCGCCGCCGACGTGTGGGAAAGAGCGCCCGGAGCTATGAGGAGTGAACAGGGCTCCCTAGGTCAGCTGGGGAAGAGGCCTGACCCAGGGACCCAATCCATTCCCAGCCACATTGGGGCTGCAATTCCAAGATGCCGACAGCAGGTGGCAGAGTGACTCCAGGCAGGAGCGAGGAAAGTTCCTTGCTCCTTTCCCCGTAGGAAGGCATGCAGGGACCTCAAAAGGACCCAGGCTGAGGCTGGGGTCCTATGTGTGGGCCCTTCCCTGGCTTCCAACCTCGGGAGCCGCCAATGTGGGCCGCTGCTCAGAGTTCCTCCGGCACTCCTGCTGGGCGGGGCTGAAGGTAGACGACCTTCCAGGCTTGTGAATGTGCTCAGATCATCCCAGAGGAGAGAGAAACAGCTCGGGAAACCATGGGCACCCGAGCGTGTTCCGGGACCCTCCCAGCCAGTGCCTCTCGCTGGCCTTATTAGAGGACACTGGGGCACAGGGCGCCAGCCCAGGATTGCTCACTGTCACCCTCCTGCCCATGAGACTATTTGACAGGGTCTGTCTTCTGTCCAAACTCCTGTCACCCTGGGACACGATAGCTGAGTCGCCACAGAGCAGCTGTCCACTCGGTTCTGGGCGGACCACAAGATCTCCTTCCGAAGGCCGTGCCATGTGTGTGTGCACAGGTGTGTGCTCACGCGTTGGTGTGCACATCTGTGTAGGCACAAATGTGCTTGTAAGAGCTAGGGGCATGTCTGAGGGGACTGTCTGCTTAATTATCCTGTCTTCTGTCCTATTCAGATGACTCTCAGTGAGTTAGTTATTCCCATAGCCCCCTCCAGGGTCACTTTGAGATCCCCAGGCCCTGCCAACCCCCCCCCCCACTGTGTTGCCTTCCAATTTCAGAGCAGATGCACAGTGGTGCCTGCGCCCCTTCCCGTCTGCCAGGGCAGCGGGAGGATATCCTCTAACGGCCATCTGCATCCAACAACTGTAAAGGTCACGCCTCATAGCTGAAGGTCAAAAGGTGCAGGAAGCAATCCAGCACTCGGGATCCTTAGGGTCCCCTTCTCGTCCTCCTTCTTTCCGCCCGAGACAGTGCCGCATGGGGTAGCAGCGGGTTCTCTCGGCTTTCACAGGCGCTCACGCCGTCACTGGTGCTGTCTTCAATCCGGAACAAGTGTGGAGGAGAGCTCACTCTGTGCGCTGTCCCCAGGGAGCTCGGCAGCGGCGGTGCACTGGGAGGGGGGCACAGGGCCGCGTGTCCCCAGAGATCCAGGACGCGCTGCCCTGTGACTGCGTTTGCCAGGGTTGTCTTGCCTCATAGAGGGCTCTGCTGGTGCCAAGAAGAAGGGCCGACCCCAGCTGCCAGGTGGTGGGACAGTGTCTCCTTGACCTGCATGGGCCTGGAGGGCTCTTGGCGACCAGGGAGACCCCTCTGTGGTGCACACAGAAGACTACAGTGTTCCTTACGCTGTATCCAGAGCATCCTGTCCCCGCTGTGATGTCCTCCAAAAGTGTTGGCCTATTGGGTGGGAACCAAAGAGCCGGACCTGTGTGAAACCCCTCTCCTCCCATGCTCCTCCCTAGCGTGGCGTCTAGACCCAGCCTCAGGGACATCCGCATCACAGCAGGGCAGGGTGCCCAGTGGTGTGGTGACCAGTGCTGGGAAGGTGTGGGGAGCCCTGGGAAAGGGGCTCGGTCTCCTGCCTGCAACGGCATGGCACAAACGGGTGCCTCTCCACATTTTGGAAGAAAGGCAGGGGAGTGGGAACCACAGCAGGAGGAAGAAGCTCCCTGTCACTCCCTCGGGACAAAGGCTGGGGACACCAATGGAACCAAGAGCCCGTGTCTAACTGTGGCTGCTCCAGCATGGACCCTTCAAGGGTGAGGTCAGGGAGTCTCTAACGGCAAAGCTGGGCGCCGGGGAATGGCTCCTTTCGCAGCCGAGCCCTGGGCTGGAAAGCGAAGCTTGTGTGTGACCCCAAAACACAGCAACAGAGCAAACCCAGGCAAACAGAATTACGGTAAACTGCAAAGATCCTGAAGAGCCAAGGAAAAAGCCAACAAAGAGCCCACACCCCCAACAAAAAACTACGCACAGAAAGGGGAAATATTTGTACACCATGTATCTGGTAAGGGATTTATATCTAAGACATTTTTTTTTGCAACTTTAAGGACTGAACCCAGGGCTTTGGCTCTAGGCTGTATACTCACTCTTTCCATTTTTTTATTTTGAGATGGAATCTCACTAAATCATGAAGTAGCCCAGGCTGTGCTTGAACTTGCCATCTTCCTGTCTCAGCCTCCCAGAGTCCTGGCATCACCATGCCTGACTAATATCCAAAATATTTAAGAAATGCAATTCAGTAACAACCCCCCCCCAAACCCCCAAAGAAACTGATTTTAAAATGAGCAAAGGACCTGATAGACATTTCTCAAAAACAGACACAAAAATCACGTGTGGGTATGTGAAAAAGTGCTCCACAAGGCAAATCACCAGGAAAATGCAAATCAAAACCAGCAGGAGACATCACCTTGCACCTGTCAGGGTGACACCACCATTGTCAAAGTCGGTGCCTGAGGATGCAAGGACAGGGAACCCTGGCCCACTGCTGGTGGGAGTGTAAATCAGTGCTGCTAAGATGGGAAGCACTGTGGAGGTTCATCCAGAAATAACAGACAGAGCGTCTAGGCGGTCCAGCCATGGTGTTTCGAGTCACTGTGCTAGGGCCTGGAAACGTGGGTACCGACGCTGTCTCCTGGAGGGGCGGCCTCCCCGGGTCCGACAGCACCTGGAAATTCCTCTCCCTCACCCAGAACACACGGCAGGATCCAAGCCCCTTCGCTGCCGCCTAGAATTGACCCCAGCAGTGGGCATCCCACAGTCAGGCCACAGTCACCAGCCCATGGGTCTCGGTGACTTGAGTCGCTGCTCCTGGACTGGTTCTTCACCGTCTCTGCTGACCTTAACAGGGCTCCTGGAGCTCGGCCTTGGCCGTGGCCTCTGGGCCTGATGAGAATTTGCCCGGTGCCACAGAGGAGGACTGGAGTGCTGCGTTTGCGATTCTGATTTTCCCCTTCTATTCTGAAATAACTATGGAGTCCCTAGGCTCCCCTGTGCTCCCCTAATATTAGCCTCACCCTTCCCTCACCCCTGAGCCCTCGCACACCCCATCAGTCCCCATCTCTGCAGCTCTGCGATTTCAGGAAAGGGGTTTAGCGAAGCCACTTTTACCCAGCGTCAGCCCCCAGAGACCCCACATTGCTTCCTGGCCTGAGAAAGCCTGGATCACTTAACGGTTCACCTGTGAGAGGTCCTCTGGGCTGGGTCCAGTTGGGGGCAGCTGCAAATACAGCAGCTACGAACAAACAAGGTGACTACGGACATTTGCGCGCAGGTTTCCACATAAGCGCTTAGGAGCAGCTGAGCCCTCTGAAGAGAGCTGCCTGGCCCTGGTGCAGAGCCAGAAGACTCCTCTGGGTGCAGAGCCAGAAGACTCCTCTGGGCACAGAGCTGCTCAGCCAGGTGCTGCAGGGCCCAGGCTGGAGGAGCCCAGCGCTGCGCTGCGCTGCTTTGCACTTGTGCGACATGGGAACCGTGGCATGGACACGCCCTGAGGAGTCCGCTGAATCGTCCTGCAGGTGCTGAAGCAGACGCTGCCCTCTGCCTTCCTCACCAACGGAGGTGTGGTTCTCTCGGAAGGGAGCTCAAGACGGTGGAGGGCATCACCCTGGCACCGCACCGTGTAGGTTTCTGTCAGAGGTAGCGATGGGCCCTAAATGCACCTGAGTGGACAGGCAGGCTGAGCGTCATGGCCAGGGCACCTCCAGACTCCTGGACCCCGGGGCTAGCCAAAGGCCAAACACAAAAAAAAGGGAAACCAAAGCAAACAAAAGAATTCCCCTGCCTCCCCAGAGCGCACACAAAAGAGCCGGCTGGTGGGAAGAGGAAAGCCCCCTCATTGTTCTCCGCCTGGCTCTGATGACAATCCCAGCCCAGGGTGCAGCCCCCTCCCCTGCAGCCTGCACCCCTCCTCTTTCCCACCTTGGGCCCCTGAGAAAGGCGCTGAGAGGCAGATGTCCCAGCCGGAGTAGTTCCCACACAGGGAGGAAGTGAGGACTCACAAAGGGCCGGACTTTTCCCTGAGGAAGCGGCAGCCTTTGCAGTGACAGACTGCCCAGGGATGAGGGACAGGGCAGACGGGACCCAGGGGACAGCCCTGGAGAGGAGCTGCCTCTCCGGAGGAAAGCGAGCATTGTGAGCACTTTGTTTACGGACCGGCGGCCCTGACCTTGCCGCTTGTCAACAGGCTGCAGGCCCCTCCTCCCCGGCCCATTCATAATTTTATTTGGGGGTGGTGGTTTGGCTTCCAGCCCTGCCCCCAACTGGCTCACTTTCAGCATTGTAACTGGGATTAAAAGGCAAGATATCCTTCCCCTTTCCCTGGAGCTGCTTCTGACACTGGTGCATTAACCCTTAGCAGGACAAGAGGGAAAATGGGGCTCCCCTAGGCTGTAGGCCGACAGCCTGAGAGCCTGGCCCCATCTTCCCAGAGTGTGTTGGGGCCAGAATCCTAGGGTCCCAGGAGGCTGTGAGGAGGAGCATTTGGGGTCACTGGTTCAGACACTGCAAGGCAGACTGCAAGGTTTCCAAGGAACATGGGCGCCCCAGGGCCTGGGGGAGTGGACTGGCAGCGTGGGAGGCCTGGGAGTCACATGGCAGTGCAGTAGCCAGGTGGACCTGGAGCCTGGCCTGGAGAAGATGGAGTGGTCAGCGAGCAGAAGGGTGGCTGATTCTCAGAAACTCGGGCAGGGCCAGGAGCACGGTGGACGCCCCTGGAGGTCCTGTTCTAAAGGATGTTCCGCACGGTGCAGGTCCCGAGGCGCCAGGGTCTCTCCCCTCTAAAGGATGCTCCCAGTGTGGAGCTGGTACCCCAGGAAATCAGTGAATGCCTGTCTCAGAGGGTGCCACAGAGACCATGTGTGCCAGGCTGGATGCCCAGGCCTGCGCTGGGCACAGCTTGGGCCACCCAGGCCGCTCAGGGAGTCAGGGTGGGAAGCTATTCCTCCCATATGCCTGGTCACTCAGAATTCCCGTCCTGCTCTGGCACCCCCAATGGAAGCCACTGGTGAAATTGTGCAGCCCCTTCCCCATAAGGTCGGCTCCCTCTCCCACGCACCACCTCCTCCCAATGCCTTGCATGCCCGGCCCCACTGCCAGCCCTGCACCCCTGCACCCCTGCACCCCTGCTTCCAGCTCAGAGAAGCCTGGGGCTCCCTGTCACCTTCTCTGAAACCACTTCCTTTTCCTGCCCCCACCCCCGCCCCATCCATCGGTCTACCTGGCAAACCTGCCACAGCAAACGAATCCCACAGATCTGGAGGCCTCCTGTCCCCCATGACTTGCCTGTGGCTTTGATGGCAGCCACAGAGTCCTGAGCCCCTACAGCAGTTATCAAAAGACACGACCTCAGTGCCCCATGCTCTGGGGCATGATGGGGTAGGAGGAGGGTCATCTTCCATGCCGCCCACAGCAGCCAGCATAGCACCCTCACAGCCAGCGTCCCACGTGGCTCCAAGGGACATGTCAGCCTACTCAGGCCACCATC
Source organism: Dolichotis patagonum (assembly GCA_004027295.1). Lineage (NCBI taxonomy): Eukaryota > Metazoa > Chordata > Mammalia > Rodentia > Caviidae > Dolichotis > Dolichotis patagonum. Next base: position 316,354 of record PVJX010000180.1, on the reverse strand, counting down.
CAAGCACCTCAGAGCAGGCAGCTGTGACAGCACAGATCTCCTCCCATGCCAAGGGCTGGAGTTTGAGATGAGGTGTCGCTGAGCTCAGTCCCGTCCAAGGCCTCTCTCCTCTGCTGGTGGGCGCTGCCTTCTCCCTGGGTCCCCAAGCGGTCTCCCCATGTGGCTCAGTGTCCTGATCCCTTGTGAGGACCCCAGTCATTTGGGCCGAGGCCCATCCTCATGACCTCACTCACCTTCACTGCCTCTTTACAGACCCTATCTGCAAGATGCCGCCCTCAGGTGCTGGTATTAGGACTCCAACATGTACATTTGGGGGCGCAATTTGGCCCACAATGGAAGATTTGTGGTCTCTTCATCTGTCATCTCCAGGAGCTCTCTGCTTCCATCAATGTCACATGGAGAGGAAGGGGGCTCAGACTGAAGAGGGGGTATGGCTGAGTCTAGAGCCCCCCAGACGCCCTGAGTGTCTCTTCAGTGCCCTGCCCCGCCCTTCACCCTTTGGGTAGCCATGCGTGGACTTTTGGTTGTGGTCTCTGTTGGGCCTGGGTACAAAGACAATGACTGGTATGTCATGGATGGAAATGAGCTGCTGGAAGATGGGTCCATGCTGGGGCATGGATGGTACACGGGGAGGGATAACCCAGCTGGACAGGGAGGCTGTCACCCTGCCCAGAAAGGCTGCAACTCTGACCCTTAGAGGCCGCAGCAAGGCAGGATAAAGCTGTCTGATGAAGCCTGAACCTCCTGGCCCAAGACACCTGCCGTGCGTGGGTGTGAGTGGGGCAGGGCCGTGTGTCTATGTGCACAGGCACATGCCCGCGGGCGTGCTGTGCGTGTAGGGGGCGCCCATGTGCACTCCAAGTGCTGCGTGCCAGGATGACACGAGGTGGGGACTGGCTCAGCTGTGGTTCTGCCGGAGGCGGGCACTGCCAGGCTCCAAGACTTCAAGCACCAGAGCTGCCCCGCGGCAGGCAGTGCTCCTGTGTCCATCCCTGCCTCGAGGCCTTCCTTCCTTCGGGCTCTTTGCTGTTTTTCAGGAGCCCCCTGCTGTAGACTGATGGGGACCACTGGGGTCTGAGAGAGCAGGATTGTTCTCAAGCAGACTGACACCCATCTTCTGGGGAAGCCCCTGCACCCAGAGCCGAGTCGTACCCACATCCTCGGGGTGACTCGCGCAGTGGTACTGAGGCAGGCGGGGTGCAGTGCGGCTGTGGAGCCAGGGCTGGGACCCTGGCCAGCCACTGTGCAAGGTGGGACTGTGGGCAGGAGGTGTGAACCTCTGCACACCCGTGTGCTCAGGGGTGACACGGGGACAGGATCTCTGTGGAAGGGCGTCTGTGGTGCCGGTGGGGAGAAGCAGGCAGGTCTTTTCTCCTTCTCCCTCCACCAGGGCAAGCAGCCAGCCTAGAGCTGCTGAGACAGAGCTGGGGTGCAACGAGGAGCGTGTCCCGGTCCGCGCACCCTCCACCCGTCTCCAGGATCTCCACGGTCAGCTGCACCCCACAAGCCTGGACAGGGAGGCTGTCACCCTGCCCAGAAAGGCTGTAACTCTGACCCTTAGAGGCCGCAGCAGGGACTTGGGGTTCCCACATACATTCTCCCTCATGTTTGACTTCCAGGGCCTCCCAACCTAGCAAAACTCCAGATCACAACTAAGAAAATGGAGACGATAACCCTATCCTTTCCAGAACCCGTGGTGGACCGAGGGTCCCACAAGATCACAGAGCCTCCTCCTCGGGGGTCTGTGGGGGCCCAGCCCTGCTCCCCACCACTCCGCTGCAGCCCTGGCACTCCATGTCCTTCCCAAAGCAGGCCCCCGACCTGGATTCCGAAGGCTCTGAGTCAGGGTCTACACTGTCTCCCAGTAAGGCAAGGATTCTCTCCCCACCAGGAAAAAGTGGCAGGAGACAGCTGGTCTACCGCAGCACTGTCATGACCCAGGAGAAGGTCATGGTGTCCTCTGAGTGAGCCCATTTCCCACATATGGGGCAGGGTCATGGCAGAGACCTCTCCTTGAGCAGACTTCAGATGGGGTCCTATGAATGTCTTTTGCGCTCGGCTTCCTCCTTCTCCTCCTGGTAAGGTCCTGTTTCATTTGGAGTCCTGCAAAGTCAGCGTGGAGCCCAGCTCCCAGTCCCGACAGCTGCCCACCTTGGCAGATGGGCACCCAACCCCAGGGAGCATCTGCTCTTCCCACTGGCCTGCAGCAAGTACCCTCCTCCTCTGGTCAAATCCTTCACCTCGTGGCTCCTCTGTTTCTACCCCAGCCCCGTACCCCACTCCTAGCTCCAAGCCCCCTAGTTCTTGCTGTCTGAGTCACACTCCACCTCTCCTCCCTGCTGTGATCACCTTGACCCTGTGGGAAGGGCCAGACTGGTCTTCCTCACTGCTTTAACAAGTGTCAGAATAGTTGTTTCTTTACTGAGTGATGAGACCAGACAAAACACGAGTGAATCTCTGCTCTGTGGGGTGCTGTCTTCTATCGAATTTGCTTCTGAGTTTTACCAGGTGCTCAGTTGACTGGAGGAGCCACCATGAAGGTCACTAGCAATACCGAGTCACGGCAGGTGGCTCCTGTGGCCACTGGAACATCCTTCGGGGGAGGAGGGTTCGGGCCATGGGCTCAGGAGAGCAGCAGCCGCTCTCTGTGGTGGCTATGAAAATCAGGACACATCCCTGGGGAGGGTCCACCTGGGCCATGGAGCTCAGTCCCCTTGGCAAGCTGACCACAGGTCCGTGTGGCAGCTCCAGTCCTTGCACCTAGATCTTCGGGCCGCAGATGGAGGGCTGGCAGTGCCCACTACAAAGCAGGCTCCCCTCCACGTGCCACAGGGACAGGAAGCTGCAACCCCAGAAATTCCACGGCACTGGAAACCAGAGACCCCACTGGCCTGGTCCATTTCTTCACCTGGCTATTGGGAACTGAGCCACTGAGCTACATCTGTCACCTTCCACCGACCCACAAGGATGCGAGCAAAGTCAGGGTCAGAGTGTAGGTCTGGAGCTGAGGGGGACCCTTCCCAATGCGGGGAATCCCAGAGGATCACAGTAAAAGGACCCAGAAGGGACAGCACAGTTGTTTTCATTGTTATTTCTTGCAGTTGGGAGAGAACCATCTTCGACAGTTTTCATTGTGGGAGGAGGAAAAAATAAGCTGCAACCTGGTGGGGAATGCAATTTTAAAAATAAGTCTTGGGGCTAATGTGTTTAGTGCCCACCCCGTGGGGCTCCTTGGCCCGTAAGCCAGGAGCACAATGGCTTTTCTTGTTATGAATGAGTGTGAAGTGCCAGCAGAGGAAATAGGAAGCGCCCAATGCAGGCTGAATGGACCTGTGAACAGGGATAATAAAAGTTGTCCTGGATTTCCGTTACCACCAGGTGTTTCCGCCAGGACTTCCATTCATTCAGGCTCGGGGTGGCCACTGCCCGAGCTCCCTGCCGACCCCTCGTCCACGCCCGACCTCCCCACGGCCGTGACAGGCCACTTGGGCCCAGGGTTCTGGGATCTGAGATGCACATGTTTCCATCCCTATGGGACCAACTCTGGAATCGACAAAGGAGACGACAGGGGTGGCCAGGGGTCCCCCAGATCTCAGCTTCCCTTGAAGGACTGCTGTCCACAGGGGTGGTTCAGGAGAGGCAACTCAGGTGCACACAAAGACAAGTGGCCGAAGGCAGTGGCTGACACAGCAGCGTGGGGTGGGGGTGGGGTGTCAGGGTTGGAAACTGACAAGAGCTGTGAGTCCCTGGAGGCTGGGGTGCACCGTGCTGAGGGGCCCTGCCGGGACCTTGAGCCCGTCCCTTGCATCTCCATGCCTCTCCTTAGCTCCCAGACGAGCTCACTGCTGCTCCCTGCCACGATCTGAAACCAGCTTGTTCCCTGGGAATGACTCCAACCAAAGGGTACAGGAGGCTTCGTCCCAAAGTCCACGTGAACCAGGCAGGACACCTGGGTGAGCCAGATGGCCCTGGTGCGGGCTGTAGAGCAGGGATGGGGGCTGGAGGGGACAGGTCCACCGCCTGCCTCCGGATGTTCACCTCAGCGTGTTGCAGCATGGAGTAGGGCACGGGACACACACTGCCCGCTGCCCACTGAAGGCCTTCTCGTTATGGGAAACCGTAGACACGGCTGGGAAGCCAAGTCGGGACAGGCTTCCCATCTTCACCAGCAGATTCGCAGACTCACCATCCCAGCCAAAAGAGCCCGCTCCTCCTGAAATAGGGGGAGGCCTTCCCTCCAGGTAGAAATACTTTGCAGATTGCTTGGCTCTCTACATGACAAATGGTTTCCAAGGAAACTAGCTGAGCAGAAGAGATATCCTGGGCCAGCTGTGCCCTGACCCAGGACATGTCACACCTCCAAAATGACAGGACTCTCCACCCTTGAGAGCCTGTCTGGCCTGTTCCATGCCATGCATCATGGACCCCACCCTATCTGCATAGATAGCTGACCTCATAGTCACTAGGACACCACTGGGGACCCATCTGTTGTCACAGCATTGCTGTGGCAGGTGAGGAAGCCCCCAACTGTGATCCCCAGGTCCTGCCATTTCCAAGCCCAGCCTTCTTGGTCCTCTCTTGAGGAGAGGATGGGGACTCCAACAATCCGTGTGACCTATGAACCTCCAAGGCACAGAGCTGTCTTCTCACGGAAATTGTTAAGGGTGCAGCAGATGGTGTGGTCCTGCTCTGAGCCATGCCTTGGTCACCCAGGGCCTAGAGTTATGCATAATGACATGAAAGATAACTGCATCCTCAGGTACCCTGGCCCCGAAGGTGACAATGGTAGCAAAGATGGGAATGGATACAGACAGCCAGCCTCAGAGCAAAAGCTCTCTTATTTTCCCATCTCTTTTATTTTCAGTCTGGCGAGAAGGTACCGAGCTCTGTTGTAACCCTTAGGCTTACAGAGCCTGATGACTGTCAGAAGGATCCTAACTAATAAGTGGCATGGATGATCGTTGGTTCTCACAGCCAGGAAAGCCAGGTCTGCAGAGAGCTGTCTGGAAGTGCAGAGCCACTAAGGACCTTCGCTGGGACCTGCAGCAAGGTGGCTTTGATTTCTCTTACCAGAAGTCTGGGAACCCTGACTGATCCTCCTCCAGTGGCCCTGGGCCTGCCTTTGACTTGACGGTCAGTGGTATTGTCACCCCTGGGGTCTGTGCGCATGCTGGGCTGGGGACCAGGCCAAGGTAGATGAGAAGCCTGGTAGGAAAAGTGCCAGGCTGGCCGCCAGCACTCCGGGCAGAATCCTGAGGCGGCAGCTCCCTGGCTGTGTGGTCTGAGCCAGGTAAGCGTTCCCCCAGGCCTTCGGTCTCCTGGTCTCCCGGGGGCGGGCTCAGTGAACATCTCCCCCGTGCTCCTTCCCGCCTGTGACTGACTGAACCTTCCGCGCAGGAGCCCTGGTGCGGAGGCTACCCTGAAGCACAATCCAGGAGAAGGAGGCGGAGGCAGGAGGGGGAGGAGGTTTTGTGTCCTTGTGATTTGGGGACCAGACTCTGCCTTGTCTCCAGCCGGCCCACCTCTCCTTCTCCAGGGCCCTGCCTGTCCGCCCCAGCTCTGCCGAACCACACTGTCCTTCCCTGTGTCCCCTGCCTGGGCTCAGACTCACATCCCAGAAGATGCTACACCGCCCTCCCGCACCGCTCCGGCCCCCTGGCCTGCACTGTGGGCTGCGAACTCCTCTCAGGCCTCTGTGGCCCGCAGCAGGTGTGGAGTGGTGGGTGGGGAGAGCTGCAGGGAAGGTCACCAGCGAGGGGTGCAGATGTGGCCATTTGACACCTGGCTTTCTGCAGGCTCTGCCAGTGCCGCAAGGTGGGTGGGCCACACGGAACATGTGCGCGGAGCTGGCACGCACTCTGCAGGACTGGAATCCCCCGGGCAGGGCACGGCTTCCTCACCTCGGGGAAGGGAGGGGCAAGAGGAAGCGGAGGAGGGAGACGTCCGTGCCAGACTGGAGGAGGCGGTGCTGTGGGCAAAGGGCTCTGTCCAGCTCCCGGCAGGGCAGGGCTGAGGGGCAGACACAGGGGCACCGGCCCACTCAGCACCCCCACCCCATCTCACTCCCTGCTTATATGCCCCAGAACACAAGTCATCACCCCCTCAAAGCGTGTTGCTTATTCACTGTCCTCTAGCTGCTGCTGCCCAGTAGAAAGCTCCGTGACCGCAGCCCCGGGATGTCTGGTCCTTGTTCCAAGCCCAGAGGGCACCAGCTGGACCTCCGCAAATGAGTCTGTGAAGAGACACCTGTTGTTCTTGGTGTCATTGTCCCCAGTATAGCAGAGAAGGAAAAGGAGGCTCAGAGAAGCTGCTTACCCATGACCCACCCCTAGGAACAGAGCAGGACACTGCCCGGGTCTTGGGCCCTCAGTGGGTGAAATCGCCACCCACAGTCCATGGACCTTGCCTTGTTGTCCCTCAAAAGCAGTGACAGGTCCCTCCCCGAGTCTTCCTTCGAGCCCCTGTTCTCTCTTGAAGCAGGTCGGGGCCACCCGGTCTCCCACCTCCTCTCAGAGGCCTCACTCCAGTCGTGCAAAGGCCACTTCTCGTTCCCTCCCTGGGGAGGGTCCCAGGACAGTCCTGGGGCTGGGCTTCTGTCTTAGCTCCACACACGAGGCAGGTTACTGAGATCCTTCGGGCCCCTGTTTCACCATCAGTACTGTGGAAGTCACCCCGCACACCCCGAATCAGCAGAAGTGGGGCCCCCAAGCCTCTGTGGGCATCTGAGTCAGGCTCTTCCTCTGCAAGGTGCTGAGTGCGGGGCAGGCAAGCTCCCCACGGCACCAGGCATCAAAATCTGGCACAGCATGCCGTGCTGTCAGGTCTCCCAAGGTATCTGCCACTGTTGTCAATAAGGAAAGTGAGTGGCAGCTGCTGTCCCTGAGTACTGATTTGGTCTTCATCACAGGGACCGCCAGCACCGGAAATGCACCCGGCCCTGCTCCAGGTGAGGGGGGGCACATCGGGTGCTCTGCCCCAGCAGGTGGGGTGACGGGAACAGCTACACCCTCAGCCCCCTGAACAGGAGGGAGGGACCGATCGGGACATCTGTGATCTGCAGGCCTGGCTGTGCCTGAGTGCCCAGGCAAGGGACTCAGCCCCACCGACCCCAGGTCTCCAGTGTGGGAAACAGGATCACAGACCAAGGTTCCCACAGGGACCCATCAGGGAATGGAGTGTGGAGGAACTGGAAGGATTTGGGGTCATAAGGAGCAGGCCAGAGGCTTCAAGGGTGGGCAGCTGGAGGTGGGTGGAGAGTGGGCTGGGGGAATGGAACAGGGGACCCTGGCTGCCAGACAGGCAGGACTTTCTTGTCAGCTGTAGGTTTGGGGCCACAGGAAGCTGCCTGCCCTGAACCTTTTGGCCGGAGTTAGAGACAAACCCATGGCATCGCAGGTCCTGTGGTGGATTCTGAAAAGCCCAAGCGCCCATGGCCAGCCCTTGCAAGGCAGAGTGTGTGGCCTGTCCCCCTGTGTCCCTTTGGTGTCTGCAGCTTAGACCTGAATGCGGCCAGCTGGGTTGTGTTTCCTACTATTCTCTCTGCATCTCTCCAGGCCAAAGAAACCAGGGGCAGGCAGACAAAGTCCCTGGAGGCTCTGGCCCTGGGAATGGACAGAGAGGGCCGATGAGAAGTGGGCAGGGGGCACCTCTCGGGTCTAGGTAGGAGCAGGGCATCTGGCTCCCGGCAGTGTGTACCAGGGGCCAGCTGGGCAGCAGCCACTGGGAAGAAGCTGGAAGGGCTTCCTTGGCCCAAAACTTGACTGTCTAAGTCCACAGAATTGAGGATCCGGTGAGGTCATCCTGGAAAAGAACAGCAAACCCAGAGCCCAGCCATCAAGCCCTGCTCCAGGGTGAGAAGTGATGCCTCATGGCAAGGCAGGGACCCCGCGGCCAGGTCCACCGTGACAGAGGTGTAGGTGTGGACCATGGGAGGTGCTGGAGCCACAAGAGCTGTAGCTGAGCACACAGAGCACAGGCCAGCTGAGGAGTCGGAGTTTGGGTCACGGTCACCCAGAGTCAACAGGACAGCGTCCCTGGTCAACGGCCCTGTAGGGCACGAAAGAAGGGGATGCTGTGTCCTAGGGCAGGAGCTGGCTTCTCTGCCTTCCAAACCACGTTGCGGATGTGATCGAGAACAGGTTGGCAGCCAGCATCCAGAAAGCTCTTTCTGGAGGCAGCAGTACAGACAGGGGTACCCTTCACCTCTGGCTCCTTGGCGAGGCCACCTATGTCTCTGAAGGTAGCTGAATTCTCCACCCACGAAGCCCTGGGCCACGGTGAGCCAGGCCAGACTCACCTCCTTTGAGAATCCAGGGAAAAGATCTGTTGATGCCAAGAGCTTTGGAGGAACACAGGCTTCAGTCTGAGCAGTATCAGTTGCACGGTTTCTGATTTTGCTTGTGTGGTACCAGGGATTGAACCAGAACCTCCATAGTGAACTACTGTCTACCCACAGCCCTTTTTTATTTTGAGACAAGGTCGTGCGAAGTTACTAAGTTGCTCAGGGTAGGCTGGAACTTGTAACCCTCCTACCTCAGCCTCCCAGTGCTGGTATGAAAGGCGAGCTTGCCACACCCGGCTCAGAGGGTGATGTTTAAGGTAAGTTAGAAAGTGAAAACAGGAAACCAAAGTCATTGCCTGACCCTCTTGTCACTGAGTCCCAGGCAGTGTTTCAGCAGGGTCCGTGGATCTGAAGTTCGGGGAGAGGGTGTGGGGTGAGCACTGGGCTCTGGGTCAGCGGCTGCAGCCGCCCTGACTGTAGAACCCCCAGGTATACGGTGGGGTCAGCTGCCAAGCCCAGCCCCAGGCCTGAATGATTGTCAGAGGGGATCATGGGATGCTATGAATGCAGGGTGTGGCCAATGATGCAGAGAAGGGAAAGTGCTTTGTAAGCTGTGGTGCGCTGTAGAAATGGGAAGTGTTTCGGTTTGGGGTTCTAGGATTGATTTCTCAGCCTAAAGAATCCTTTGCTCTGGATGGTGTTGGCTGCTGTGTCCCTGAGTGGAGGGTGGGAAAGTGGAGAGGCCGGGCAGGCTGCTGGCCCAGGAGTGGCCTCATTGGTAGCAGGGCGCCAGCTCCTGCTCTTCCCACTTGGATGCTGCTGGACCCAGAGGCCAGGGATGCGAACTCGAGTTTCCAGCAGTGAGAGGGTCTCCTGGGGGACGGGCGGAGCCGGGATGAGGTGACGCTGAGCCCTGGGCAGGCTTCTCTGGCGGTCACGGGCATCTGCCCTGAAGTCTCTGACGGCTGCCAGTGGTGAGGTATCGGGAAGCAGGCTGAGCTCGGTGAACCGAGGTTCCCCCCCGGGCCCTGCTGGTCATTTGTCCTGTGACCACAGGCAAACTCTCTCTCTGAGCATTAGTGTGTAGGCTGGAATGACTCTAAATCCTTCTAAATCTGAAAAGCAAATTCCTCCCCCTTGAAAATAGAAATTGGAGCGAACCCTTTTGCCCTTAGATTTCAGAACCTCATGCTACAGCAGGCAAAGCCAGTAGCCACTTTCCATCCTCCTGCCCTCTCCTCTGTCCCCACTGCATTCCAAGAGCCCCAGAGACACCTTCTCTGTCCCTCTAGACTCTGAATGTCCCTCTTGCCCCCTAACAGTGCCCCAGGCCACCCTCTGACTTCACGGGTCTTATTTGACCTATTCACTTTCCCCAAGATAATTAGGTACAGGAAAGTAGGGGAGTTCAATGGCCAGTGTCCCCAAGGCTCAGATCCACTCAGAAGGGTCTCCTGACACAGTGTCACCTCACAGAGAACTTGGCTTCTAATTTAATCAAAACACCCAGTTCTGGGCCCTTCTTCCTTTCAGAAAGAGTTTAGCTGCTAAGAGAAAGACATGGGGGCCAGTGGGACCTTCCACGACTCTCCAGGCCAGGACACATGGGTACAGGTCGCTGTATCTGGCCAGAAGCTGTAATCAGCCAGTGCAGGGGCAGGTCAGCCCCATGGCCTTGTATGGAGGGGGACCAGGGAGACCAGGACCCCGCAGGGTGGGCTGCAGCGTTCAGGAGGACAGGACGTGGTCACACGGCGCCCAGCCTGGGAATGATGACGGGGTGGCCTACTGTCCCTTCCGCTGCTTCCCTTCACTGCCGTCTCCAAGGAAACAGAGCCGAGTGTGTTAAGATGACGCCCGCTCTGCATGCAGGGAAGCTGCCTGGGATTCAAGGCTCAGCCTGGCCGAGCTCACTCGCTGAGCTGCAGGACTCGGCGGCACCTCAGAGAAAGAAAAGCCAGCACAGGGCCCCGCACAGGCCTGCAGGAAGTCACCCCGAGACAGGGCTCCTGGCTGTGAATAGCACTGGAGCCGGTGTGGGCACCTGTAGGCCACCAGGCCGGGCAGTGGGCTCAGGCCCGGGCACAGTGAACGGCCACAGTCAGCAGGCGACGGCTTGCGCTGCACTCTGAATCCTTTGGGTCTGCGCCAGCCTCATCCCCAGCCAATGCCCTCTCGGCCATTGTGTCAATTATGGCTGATGGTTATCTTGCTTGTTTACCCAGTTGCTGTATAGATTGACTATATGAATGTCAGGGTCTGACTGTTTCCATAACAGGAAGCTGCGGCTGTACTACTGCACCGAGGAACTCCAGCCCACACAATAGAATCCCAACAAAACCTTACGCCCTCATTGAATCCAGCTCTCATTGTTTCTTTTATAGGCTGGATCCTGTATTTACAGTCAGAGCAGCGTGTGTGTGTGTGTGTGTGTGTGTGTGTGTACATGTGCATTTGACAGGCCAATCCTGGCTTTTTACATTCCATGGTGAACCTCAGCATAAATTCGGGCCCCAGCACTCCCCGGACGTAGCTGGAGGGGTGGGGACCAGCAGGTCCCTGTCCCTGGAAAGCTTCCTAGGGGTCCTCCATGGCTGGCCTTGCAGTCAGAGGAAGCCAAACTCACGTTTTTATCCTGGGACCCGATCACGGTAGGTCAAAGGCTTCAGTCAGCACGGAACCTGGGCGCCACCAGCCCTGCCAACTTCTGTCACTCATGTCTGTTACCTTCAAGAAGCTCTCTGCAACCGGTTAAATATCATACATTCTTCATACAACTTCATCTGCTTCTCCCCTCCTATCCTCAGCTGCTCAAGGAACTTGGAGAAGAAAATCAACCCTCATGGCACTAGCAGAGTGTGAGCGCTGCGGAGGCCATCTGCTCCTGAACAGACCCGGTGTCAGAGCTGCCCAGGGAAGCTGGGGGCACATGCCTCCCGGCCTAGGGCCTGGCAAGGGCCAAGCACCCAAGACGTGCCAGGCTGAAGGCCAAGGATGGTACAGTGCGGCAGCCCCTGGGGTGGAATCTGTATGGAAAATGAGCCTGATCCCTGGGCGGGGCCTGCTACTCTGAAGCCCTGAAGCCGTCATAAGCACAATGAGTGGAGACGATATTGCCTGAAGCAACCCAGCACACTGGTCAAACACCTGGCCAACTCACCATAGTGGTTAGGTGGCGGTGTAAGATGCACCTTCCTTCTTAAGGGTGCAGAGGGCCTTCCTCTTGTAATTCACTCTCACTCTGGGGAGGACTAGAGTCTTCCTGTCCTCAGATGTGAATGCAGATGGCAGGGCGAGTAGTCCGAGGTCCAGGCTGCAAGAGCACCTGGCGTCAGAGGCTCTCTTGGGACCCTTTGCCTCTGTACAGAAAGGACACTGGTCTATCCAAAGAGTCTGCAGAAGCCTGGGGGAGAAAGAAGCAGGGCTGCTGATCTCAGAGGAAGCTGGAACATAGCACGGACATCACTTTTCAGAAGAGGTTGGAGAGGTTTTGAAAGGCAGACAAAGTGCTTGGGGTCCAACAAGGCCACAGCAAGAGGCAACCAGAAAGCCAAGGACAGAAGTACGGACGTGGGGCTTTGGTGGAACATGGCAAAGCCTGAGTTCTCCTAGATCACCATGTATGTTGTAGCCTCCAAACATCTTTAGGAGAAAATTCAGGTTCCCGAGCAGATGCTTCAGGTTACATGATGCACAGGAGTCAGCAATTTTGGCTGAAGTCGGAGGCCCTGGAGGTACGAATATGCTGGGCTCTTGGTTCTTACACTAAGTCATGTACTCTGAAACCTTCCACTCTGCCTGCCAAACCCTGCTCTGGCGAGATAAGTACATGGCCACTCCCCTGGATTTCAACGGAGAGGAAAATGGTGGGGTTTTTTGTTTTGCTTTGTTTTCTTGGTACCGGGAATCAAACTCAAGACCTTGTGCTTGCCAGGCAGGCACTATGCCACTGAGCTATATCCCCGACCCCCTTGTTTGTTGAATTACCAAGCAAACTTGAATACCTATCAGCATCAAAGAATTCTAAAGGATGTGTAATCAAACCTCAGCCCACTGCCAAAATCTAAATACAGTTATCCCCAGTGCCCACAGGGTCCCCCATGGATACCAAAGTCCACAGATGCCTGAGTCCCTTATCTAAAAAGGTGCAGCCTTGACATATAGCACACGCACAGCACCCTGTAGGCTTTTGTCATCTCTAGACTACTTACACAACTTAGGTCACACGGGACTGATAGGGAAACATCTCTGCATGTTCAGCACAGAGACAACCATTGTAGGCCTGTGTGGGACCTGCGGCTGGTTGAATCCCCAGGTACTGAACCCAAGCCACAGCATGACTGCATGCGGGAACAGAAGCCTCTCTTTTGACTGAAGAGGCAAGGTGCCTACGGTGCCCTCCGCGTCTCTGTGCCTTCTGCTTCCGTTTGAGGGTTTTTCATAGACCAAGCCCCCATAAGAAAGCTGTTGCTGTGGGCTACAGTGCAAGCTGTCTAGCAGTAGAGGGTGCTGTTGACTTAAAATCCAAGCATCTAGGGCTGAAGAAGGACTGGAGGGTATTCGTCTACCTGGTTCTGCTGCCCCCAAGAGCAGCATGGCAGAGGAAAAGGCTGCGGGCTCCCGGAGCCCCCGCTCTACCCAGAAAGGGCCCTGCTTCAGCGCCGCCCGCACACCAACCCACACCCATTGTGCTCCGCTTCCTCCCGTTCTGTTCCACCAACTTTGAACCTCGCTTCATATCCCAGCAGATCAAATTGCTTCCCCAAGATGCCTTCCCTCTATTATTCTTGTTTACCGGGCATTTGCTACCATGGTAACATCTTGGGGTAGAGGTCAGGGCAGGGTGGGGACAGCACAGAGTGGACCTTCTTTGAACATTGGAGGCTTAACAGTATCTGAGCGTTTGGGGTAGTGACAGAGCGGTATTTGATTCATTAGACTTACGAGTCATTCAGAAGTCAGAATCCTCCTTGCTAGGCCAGCCTTCTCAGAAAAATGTCCCGCAAACCCTCCAAGTCTTCGGTGTCCTTTTCTTAGCCAAGCTTTTGTGGGTACCATCCCCATTATGTGGCCTGTGATTCGGCCTTGCTGTGTGTGAAGTGGTGATAGTCAAGCCTGTGGCCCCCTGGCTAGGCAAAGCAGCCCAGCAAGCCGCGTGCTCACAGGACACAAGTGACGCTGAAATTCGAAAAAGTGAGATATTGTAATCACAACTTGGTTGAGTCTGTCATTTGTTTCCAACACACTTTTTTCTGAGTCACCCATGCCCCATTGCTGAGTGGCACAGGCGGGGCCAAGAACACTTTTAGGATTTGGCTGTGGGGATCCGGAGTTGAGGGTCTGGTTTCAAGCGGATGCGTGCACTCCCATTGCTTCTATGGAAGTTGAGCTTCGCCGAGTGTCCCAGGGCAGCCACAGCTCCCAGACCTCGCTGTCTGAGGGTGACGGTGCTGTATCGGAAGCGTGCCAAGGTCCTCAACCCTGAGAGTAGTGACCAAGTGCAGGAGAAACAAGATGCAAACTGTGCAAAGCCAGGAGCTGGTCTGGATTATTTTTCTGGCTTCTGGTGAGATTTGTGAAGTTTTCAGCTTTGCACAGCGTGCTGTTTGTGCAGCTGTGGAGATGGGGAAAAGATCAGGGGTTGCTGGGGGTTGGGGACAGGGAGGGCCACGGAGGATGCTCAGGGCAACGAGACCGCTCTGCAGTACTGTGAAGGTGCACCCAGGCCACCACCATGTCCAAACCAGGGAGCAAGCAAAGCCAAGAGCAGCACTGGCATGAACCAAGAACCGGGTGCTAACGAGGCACTGGGGCAAACCCATCCATGCTCTGGTGGCAGTGTGGACAGTGGGTGTGTGAGGGAGGCGGAGGGCTTGTGCAAAATCCCTGTACCCTCAGCTCCAATTTGCTGTGAACCCTCGACTTCCCTGAATAACAAAGACCACCTAAAATATGCTGTCTTATTTGGTACAATATTTTTTCACTCACTACAAATGAATATTTGTTTCTGAGTCCAATGATGCATTCACGTCCTTAAATTCAGTTTCTTCAAGGGACCTTCCCTGGCCTGGGGTCAGGCCTGCTGGGGTGTTCATACCTTTGAGGCTGTGTTGCTCACACTTGCAGCCAGGGTGGTTTTAAGTCTGGCTTATAGATACCCCAAGAGTGGCACGGTGTTTACTGTTTTCTGTATCTCATACACGGATGGGAATCCTTGGGCCCATCTCTTGTCTTCTAGTGACTTCATTGGAGGAATGGTGTTTGTGCCGGGGACCTGCTGGGCAGTGTAGACAGTCCAGCGCTGAGGTGGCAGCCAAGCGGATCACAGGAAGCGTGGAGTTCTCTGCACACCGCCTGTGGCTGTGAAATCTCGCTCACGGTACAGTGCACGAGATAATGATTTCCTGCCCCAGGGACAGGGGGTCTTCCACACCTGTGCGGTCACTCTGGCCTGGGGATCTGCCCTCCTAAGGACCTGAGAGGCATGACCTTCACATTGTTGGATACTTTTATTGTGTCTACAATTTCCCAACTCACACCTGCTGAAGCGCAGAATCAGTGAATCTCATATTTTGTTTTCTCCAAATTCCTGCTTGACCAGCACACAAGAAATCAGATTTTTCAGCAATAAAGACTCATGAGGGTGAAGAGTCAGATGTCCCCCCAAAAGTGTAGAGTTGAAGTAGGGTTGACTGCCCTTCCTTTACAGGGGACTTCAGCAAGTCCTGAAGACAGACCCTGTCATATCCGCCATTGCCAGCAGGGGGCGAGACGCTCCCGTGTGTAGGTGGCAGCCTGGGTCTTCCCTTAGGCACCCACAACTCCTAACGCAGGGCCCCACTTGAGGAGGCTGCAGAGACCCACGGCCCCCAGGCCTCCCCTGAAGGATAAGGCAAGAGGCTCTGGGCAGCTCCAAGGAATGGAACAGAGGGTGGGAGTGCTCAACCCACCTCCTGCCCTGCCTGGACCTCTGGGGACCCTGTTGCACCCTGCGCCCACTGAAATACAGGCGGGCTGGTTCCATGTGAATTCCACACAAACAGAACGAGTTTGTAGTGTGTTGTGCTACATCACACATGGGACTTAGGATATTTTCACAAAGCATTCTTTACGAGAAAATTCAAACTTTATTCTAGGTGTCTTGAGCTATACCACCCAGCTCTCCTGGGATCTGGAAATATTTTAGCTCAGTGCAGAGCAAAAGTGGGTTCCTTCTCCCCACCCCAACCCCAGCCCCTGCATCCCAGCACTGTGTGGAACTGTGTTCCTGCGCTGTCCCTAACCTAATCCCCCTCCGGAAAGGGCCCAGGAACTTCGGGTGGCTTGAGCTGCTGCCGCCCGGCCGGTTATCTTAGGTGCCCCCTTGTCTGACGAGGACAGTATCGTGTTGGCTTCTTTGGTCCTTTTGATGAGTCAAGCGGAGAAGGACCCTGAGACACACGGATTCCGGTTCGTGCATTGCTCACCTCACGGAGAAACCTGGAGACGCTGCATGTGAGTCCCAGGCGGCGTCTCCTGCCCCACCCCATGCTCGGAGACCAGGCTTCCCTGATGACAGCGGGGTGGTGTGCACGCTATGCCAGCAACCGCCGCCCGGGCTCTGGGAAAGGCCTTCCAGGACCGATTGTGTGGCAGGACACCTGGCCGGTCTGCGGCCTCAGCGACGGCCTCGGCGACAGCCATGCTTTCCTGTGCAGCCGCTGCAGCGTGTAGGATGCTGATAAGGGAACAATGCAGCAGAGGAAAAGTGGCAGCCCTGGGACAATGAGTGGCGGCAGGGACTCTCCCAGGCCGTGCAGAGCGAGGAAGGATTTGCAGGTCCCAGGGGCCAGGCTGGAGACTGCTCTGTGGCCAGCAGTTGGGGGCTCCCAGGGTTCCCCAGGAGCCGCACCCTCCTCTGGCGCCTGCTCACTGCCCCCAAGGCCCCTTCCTCTGAGGGTGGGACACTCACAGACTGGGAGCCACTGACCCAAGAAGGGGCCCTGTGGCTTCCCTGGGGGACAGGGACAGGCAGGAAGGCAAGCACTCCTAGGAGTGCCCCGGGTGCCAGTATCCTCCGACTCTCTCCTACCCTCTACTTAACCCTTGTGGCAGCAAAGAGCCCGGATGGATACTCAGGGCTTGGCCAAGCATGAGTCCAACTTGCAGCCATGGCTAAGTGCCCTGCAGATGCTCAGAGAGGCTGCCTCTGCCTCAGCCAGGATGGGCGCTGATGACCGGGTGTTGTGGCCACGGGGTCTATGGATCACGGAGAAGTGCAGACATATGGCCCATCCTCCTCCGGCCACACCTGGGGACCACAGGAAAGTGGCATGGGGTGGATGGAAAGTGGACAGTGAATATTGACTCCCCTGTGCATTCCAGGCCACCAGAAAGGGCACCTGCTCATGCGTGACCAGCCCCACCTTCCACCCAGTGGGACATAGAGCCACCTGGGAGATGCAAGCAGTATAATGAGAGAACCTAAGGAAGACCAGAGGGCACAATGGAGCGGAAGTGGGGGGCTGGTCACGGAAGTGCTCGCTGCAAAGCCCAGGGCCAACGAGGCGGCCGTGGCATGAGGCAGTCTTCATGAAGGAAAAACATCCCCTGTCACACACAAACACCTCTGCTCAGGAGATGAGCGAACCTCAAAGTGTTATTTCCGATACTAAATGCACAGAGGAGTTCTTGCCCCATGTCCTCCTGGACAGAAGTTGGCAGAAGGCCGAGGAGGCCTTTCCCAGGCGGTCTCACTGACTGAGGCAGGAAGCCGACGGATCTGTTAATTACAGGATCCCAGGACAGTGCCAAATAATTCCCAGTGGCCCATGGTGTGTGGACCCCTTGCAGGTTCCTACAAGCTGCCCATGGCTTCAAGGAACACAGACACCATGAGGAAACTGATGTCCGTGTTTCTTTCAACATATCCACCCTATGTCTCCCTGAGCCAGGGAGTATTTTTATTTTGGCTTTACCTTTCACTTTTTAGATAAACTTGGGCATCGTTTTTGGTTTGCCACATTCGATTCTTTATTCCAGGTAGGAAGGACCTGGGGTACATATAATTGGCAAGCTGTTTCTAAAAGATGCTGCCTGACAACTCAAGCACAGACAGCAGCCCCAGGAATGTTTCCAGAAGCTTCTCAATGCCAGGCAGGGGCTGAAACATAGGTGGGTCAGCAAAGGCCCAGGAGGAGCCACCGTGTCCTGGTCAGTGGGCCCAGCTCTCTGCTGCTCAGGCTCGACAGAGGGGAGGTTTGGCACTGCCCATGTGCCCAGCCCTCGTTCCCACAGGCCTCTGAGGTCCACCATGTGCTGCAGGGGTGAGAGCCACCCTGCCTCCCTCCCCAGCACCTCTAGACAC
This sequence comes from Dolichotis patagonum, assembly GCA_004027295.1. Classification (NCBI taxonomy): domain Eukaryota; kingdom Metazoa; phylum Chordata; class Mammalia; order Rodentia; family Caviidae; genus Dolichotis; species Dolichotis patagonum. The sequence continues at coordinate 298,727 of PVJX010000180.1, read as the reverse complement.
CACCATCTGGGCTGCAGGATGGACTCATTCGTCCTGAGACTCATCAACAGTGATGTGGATAGCAGCCGGCGGACAGTGGCTCCCGTGGACCTCCATGTTTCCAGGATGCCGAAAGCCACTGACTGGATCACACAGGGAGCCTCGTGTACAACCCTGGGGACAAGTCACGATCCCTGACACTCAGCCTGCTCCACAGTGGGGCCAGGGTTTCTTCGCATGTGATCTGCTGGCCACTGTCACCTCCTTGGGTGCCCCCGAGAGCCCTGGGCTGCCCTGGGACCCCTCTCCCACCCAGTCAAGGGCACAGCCCCAGAGCCCCTATTATGGACTGTTTTGTCAGCACTTGGCATGTGATCACTGAAGTGACACCAATTACTTGTGTCACAGCTTCTGGGGAAGACGGAGATGCATGAAAGCCGGCTCAGGGCCATCCATCAAGGCCTGAGGGGGCCGAGGGTCTGACGCGGTGACAGGGAATTGAGGGAGGCCTCGGTCTCTCAGGACAGCTGGTTGGCAAAGTGCATTCTATCATCAGCATTGATGCTTCTGCAGGGAGTACGGCCTAGCATGCAGGAAGCCAGGCATTCAGGTCAAAATACCATCCCCTGTCCCTACACCCTGGCACTGCTCTGTCCAACCAGACGCTCGATGTCACCCAGACCTTCCTGCTTCACCCTCTCTGCAGTGTGATGGCTGCCCTCCCAGCTGAGCTCCAGGCATGTTCTCTGACTCATAAGCTGAATGTTTTCCAAGCCAGCGCAGTAACTGCTTTATTAGATTATTTCCTGGGATGTGTCCACACCTCCTGTTACTCCAGAGCCCCTCTACCATGGAGGCAGGAGGTCTGAGGCCAGCATTGACAGGTGGGCAGACTGTAGCTTGGAGGAACTGGCAAGCTGCCCCAAGCTGCCTGTTGGTAAGCAAAGTGTGGCAGTGGGCGAAGTAGGACCCAGAGGGATGAGCGAGGTGGGGTTCCCAGCAGACCCGCCTGGGCCTCTGGGGGCCCTGCACTGGCTGTGGCTCCCCCCAAGAGACAGCAGCTAGACGGTTAGCTCCAGGGGGGGGTGTCCATAATTGCAGGGGCTCTAGGCTTTGGGGGGGATGTAGAGGGGACAGAGAAATTCTTAGACCCACCCTGCCCCACTCAGCACCCGTGCCTTCAGAGCAGGGCATCGCTGCACCAGGCATCTCTGCCTTTGAGGCAAGGAGTCCACCAGCAGTCGTCTGTCTGGGGCGTGGGGCAACCCTGGCAGCTCTGAGGGTCAGCAGGAGCCAGTGGGGGGCTCTGATGAGGTGGGGGCAGCCCTGAGCAGGGAGAGGCTGCTGTGGCTGGGGAACCGCACGTTCAGCAGCAGGACCACCATGGGGTCCTCACAGAACCACAGCCCTGCCGCCCCTCTCACGCGGGGATGGTGAGCAGTGCAGGGAGGAGACACACCGGAAGGACTTTAGGGACACTGTGGTTGGGGAAATCGGCCCAGTGGAGCAAAGGAGCCATCCTTGGCTGCAGGACACCCCGCTGCGTTGACCAAGTTGACCCCAAAGCCGTCCATGGTCCCTAGGGGTCTTCCAGGGAGCAGCAGTGAGCAGGTGCAGAACCGCCTCTTGCCCCCGCCGGGGTCCTGCCCCCAGGGCCGCCTGTTTCGGGAGTTGTGGGGTGCACCTCGCAGCAGGTTTGCACCCCAGAACTCAGGGCCAGGTGAGAGTGCCCCCGCTGGAAGGGAGGCTGCCCTGCTGGTCCCACTCCTTCAACCCGGCTGTCACTACACCCCCATGTTGCCCCATGTCACAGCTGAGTCCCTTTCTTCAGCTCCCGGGCTTGAAAATTCCAAAACGCAGCCAGTTCCAGGATGGGGCAGCGCCCCCACCGCCAGCCCAAGGTTCTCCCCGCTTCAGCCCCCGGAAAATGCCGCCTCAGCGCTTCTCCCACTTAAAGTGACCCTGCTGTGTTAATTAATTAAACCTCCTTGTGGCCTCAGAGAGGAGGCCATGGCGTGATTCCTGTTGAGTGCTGGGGGAGGAGAAGCAGGGGGTGCAAGCTCCAGCCCACTCGCTGGAAAGAAAAGTGTGGGGTCCCCAAGAAAGAGCACTGGGAACCTCCCTTCTTCTCACCCCTGGCTGTCAGGGTACCACCACACCCCTAAATAAAGCGCCCAAGACGGCACCTCACTCCCCCCAGAAAAGCGTTCATGCCGTCCCTCTTGCTCAGCAGGCTGGGGGGTGTCAAAGATTCGGTGGGGGAGGCACACGGGAGCGAGGAGGGGAAGGCAAGAAATGCACGTAGGCTTGGGAGCGCATAATGGGAAGATTTCAGCGTGATGTATGGTTCCCCGGACGTTATTAATGGTTTGCTGATTTTTACCTTTAAAACCTTTGGGCACATTATTTATTATGTCCTTGGCATCCTATGATCTATGGAGGGGCACTAATCTCCGAGCATGGCCCCCCACGTCCCTGCTCCTCTACAGCAGCTAATTAGGCCGGGGCCCTGTCCTCCCCAGCTGGCTCCGCCCATACGGAGGAGGGAGGGCGCCATCTGAGGCGCGCATTCTCATCCCAGGAGCTTGGGAGTCAGGAAAGTGCTTCCCAGGGCTGGTTCTGCATGGCCTTGCTGTGCAGCCTTGGGCAGGGGCATGACGTCTCTGGGTCTCTGTGCTCTTGTCCCTTTCTCCAAGGAGGCCACAGGCAGAAAGCAGTGCGTTTCACCAGCCCTGGAATCCGGGGTTCCTTGGTCGGGCGGGAAGCCATCCTGCATTCTGGCTCTGCTGTCGCAACTGAGAATTGCTAGCTTGGCCTCTCATATCCTCATTGCCCGGAGATCATTCTGCTGCTTGGGGACGGTGGGACAGATGAGAAGCCAGGTGGTGAGGAAGGTCTTTGTGGCTGGCAGAGCCTGTGGCCTCAGGCAGAAGTGCGTGAGAGAAGACTGTGCCCCTCGAGTTTCAGGAGGCCTGGGGGTCCTGGCTGTCTCTGCCCTGCCCTAGAATCTGCCGGGCTCTCTGGGTCAGGGCTTGGGACGTGATGCTCTTGGCCCAGGCCAGGCCTTGTGCTGCTGGCTGGGTAGGCTGAAGTCCTGTCCCTCCTCCCAGGACCCAAGAGGAGGCCACAGGAGGGCTCTCACAGGCCTGTCCCTTGTCAGTCACACCCCATTTTCTTTGTGAAAGCATTTGAGGGATGTCCTTGTCCTCTCTAACACCAACTCTCAGCTTCCAGAAGGAAGAGACAATCCTCAGGTCACCACCTGGGGGATCAGAGCTGCCTCCTCAATCAGGCATCAATTCTGTGACTCCGAGCCCCACACTCACCACCTACCAACCCACCTGTCCTCCTGTTCTGGTTTAAATGACAGATTTGTGTATCAAGGGCTCCATCGCCAATGTAGCAATGTTCAGAGGAAGGGTCTGGAGAGGTGATTGGATCACGAGGGTGCTTATCAGTGGGTTCATTCATGGGCGAATTCCTAGCTGAATGGGTGGTTAGGAGCTAGGGCCCAGTTGGAGGAAGGAGGTCACGGGAATGCACCTTCGAAGGGTACATCTTGTCTCTGCACCCTTCTCCTCTGGCTCATTCCATCTCTCTCTGCTTTCTGGCTGCCATGACATGAGCAGCTTTCCTCCACCAGGCTCTTCCTCCATGTTTTTTCTACCATGCAGCCAGCTGACCATGGACTGAATCCTCCGAAACCACAAACCAAAATAAATCTTTCTTCTTAAGTTGTCTATGTCAGACATTTTGTCCCAGCAATGGAAAAGCTGACTAATACATCTCCATGTACATAAAAGTACACACATATCATATACAACACATGCACATACACACATGCATGTACCTGCACACATATGCACTCCTCCTGACCTATCTGCAGTTTTGCTTTCTTGGGATCTCCCTTACCTTGCAACACCTCACACCCAGCCTCAGCTCCCGACCTCTGACCTGACCCAGCTACAGCTCTTGCCTCCTGGAGGAACTGCACCTCAGCTCCACCTGTCCAGTGAGCTTGGACACTTGGCCCTTTTGCTGCTGTAGTCACAGTTGCCATTGAGGCCACTACCATTGTCCCCAGTTTCCTCAGGCAACACCTGGGGGTTCTGCTGTCACCACTGTCCTTGGGTACATGGAGCAGGACCACTGTCCTGTTGTCCGATGTGTCCATCTGAACAGTAGTGGCCCTGACCAGGATATCCCAGGGTGGGATGCAGGAGCAGGTACCACAAGAAGGGGAACGTTGGGACAATGGTCTCCTCTACATGCTCAGCTGCTGTCACAGACTTGGCACTGGATGGCAGATCAGACCAGATTGAATAGAGGGCCTTTCACTCTGAGCTATGTTCTTAGCCATTTTTATTTTTTATTTTGAAACAGTCTGACTAAGTCATTACATTGCCCAGGTTGTGCTTCAACTGACAGTCCTCCTGCCTCAGCCTCCCATGGTGCTGGGATTATAGGCACACACCACCACGACCATGACTTATAAAGCACTTTCTTTCCCCCTGGTCCTAACTTTGCTTAGAGCTACCTGTCCAATCGGGCCTGTCTCTCACAGGGCAAGGATGAGCCACTGTGTTGGAGCAGAAGAAAACTGGATGTGGGGCTCAGGCTTGTCCCAGAAAATGAGTCACATTCTGACTCTCACCTTTCCACCTCCCCATCCCTGCAGCCAACCAGCGTCTGCCCCTGGGTGGGCCGCTCCCAGGAACTGCTTAATGAATGGGGCTTTGAGAAGTCACCTGGTTAATTGACTCGCTGATAGGCAGGGTGCTCCCAAGCCAGCCTGGGATTCTGGGACGCCATCCTGTTCTTCTGGGACATGGTGGGTGGGAGAGGGAAGCCAGCTCCAGGCCTGTGTCTCTGAGGAGACGTCAGCTCCCCGCTCCAGCCTCTGGGGCTGTGCACCGCAGCAGCAGAGCACCCAGGCTATTCCGACTGGTTCCAGCACTGGGATCTCGAAGGGGCTGTGTTCTGCACAGAACAGAGGCTTCCAGTCCAGGGAAGGAGAGGCTTCAGGTGCTGGGCACAAAGGGGGAGCTAGGTACTGGGGCCAGATGAGTGTAAACTTGGGGGTGCTGGAGTAAGGAAGGGACCAGGGCCTCTCCAGAGCCTCACCACTGAGTCCAGGCTGGTGTGAGCCTGTGAGCGCCGCGGTGGGTAGGAACGGGCAGTGCTCTGGGCTAGACACTGTTCCTCCAGCGCCTGCTCCTGCACTCACTCCTGCTGTGACATGGCAGGGAGAGGAAGGACAGGGCAGGAGAGAAAGAAAGGAGGAGGCCAGGAGAGCAGCCAGCTGGCAGGAGAGTCAGCTGCTCCAGACTCGGCTTTGACTCTGCAAGGTGAGTTACAGGTGAACAAACACTCAAGGTATTTCTCTAAGGAAGGTCCAGGAGCAGGCGAGGCAGCCCTGCCCTGGGTGTCCCTCAGGACAAAGTGTCTGGGAGCTTGGGGAGGACCTGGGCAGCAGCAGAAGCGGCAGGACTAAGGATGGGATCTCTGGGAACCTGAGGGCAGAGGGAGTGATGGACGCCTGCATCTCCCCCCAGGAATCCAGAGCGGGGCTGAGGGGGCAGGAAAAGAAAGTGGCCTGAGATGGGCAAGCATCATCAGGTGTGCTGGCCGTTCCATCCCTGGTGACCAAGATGGAAAAATTCCTGGCATCTGGGAAAGGATGGCAGTCGTTGGGGTCTCGGGCTCATGGAGCAGTGAGCAAGATAAAGACCTGCCCAGAGGAGGGCAGGAGAGCAGTGGCCAGTGGGCCCCACACCCACGAGGTCTGTCTCAGCTACAGACCCCTGCGCAGATTCTGAGCACTGCAGCCGGGACTCACAGCCTGGGAGCCAGGAGACGCAGCAGGGTGCAGGCCTCAGTGGGTGCTGCAGGCTCCTTTCAGAGTAGGGGGAGCAGGGGCGATGGGGCCGGCTCCTGAGGGACAGTGCTCCACTGGGCACCCCTGGTGGGCTGGGCTCGGGCAGGCACCATCGCTCCCCAGGGTGGCTCTGGCTCACACCCAGCACTGGGCATGAAACGAATCTGACCAGTGAAATGGAACGAGCTCAGGGGGCTGGCAGCCCGGCCTGGCAGTTCTGGGTGACCCCCTTTACACAGACCCCAGGGACCTGGGCTGCCAGTTAGGCCTCTGGCAGCGGGGACAGGAGAGAGGGTCAGGAGAGGGAGTGAACTTTATCCCCCTAATTGCCTCTCAGGAGACCGAAATGAAGAAAGGTTGACTTGGCTGACCCTCGCTGTCCCTTGAGGAGACCATATAATGAGGAACAGCAAGAAAGCTGACTCGTGTGTGTGTGTGTGTGTGTGTGCACGTGCACACACATGCACAAATATGTATATCTGCACACATGTGGGCGTGAGTGTGCATATGCATGCATCATACTTGCATATACATGTCCGTATGGGAGCATGTGTGTGTCACATGTGTTAGCATGTGTGCATGTGAGTATGCATGCACGTGACAGCACTGTGAGTGTGCACAGAGGGGTTTGTATGTGTGTGAGCCTGTGCATGCATGCATATACATGTGTGTGCATTATGTTTGCATATGCTTACACGGAGGAGCACGCATGAGTGGTTAATGTGTGTGAGTTGCACACTTATTGGAGTGTACAGGCATGTGCATGTGTGTGCATGTGAGCACGGGCAGGTGCACTTGGTGGGACTGGGCTGGTCAGAGACGTTCACCCTCCCCAAGAAGCCCCTGTCCGGGAGGGGAGAAGGTCCGTCTGGCAAAGCGGGGCATTGGGGGTTTAAGCCCATTTCCTCCAGCTGCTGCTGAGGCTGCTTTCTGGCCCTGCCTCTTCACCGGGCTGGGGTTTCATACACTAGCACTGTCAGTGCTCACGGCGCTCTCAGCATCACGCTAACTCTGCCACCTTGAAGGAAACATCCAGTGGCCACGGTCTGTTCTGTTCGCAAACCTCCCTAGCAAGCCCCGCCCCGCACTCCAGGCGCCCATTGGTGTGAGGCTCTCTGTCCTGAGTGCAGATCACCTCTCCCGGACCTCATCAGAGGGGACCCCGTGGAGATGACGCCTGCCTCTGGGGGACACTGGGACACAGGATCTGGGTAACTGCGGCGATCCGCAGAAGCGGTGGGCAGTTACCTGCAGGGTAGGTGCTGTGTGCTCTGTTACCTGCAGGGCCTCTCTGAGCCCTGGATGAAGGATGCTACGTGAGATATGGCTCGGCCCCTGGCACAAGCTCTGGAGCTCCTCCCCAGATGACTCTGCCAGAGTACGTGGGACCAACTCCGACCAAACATCCTACACACCTGGAAGCTCTCGAAGGAGCGGGGCCAGAGCCCTGACCAGCCAGCGACGTCAGCCTTGGGCTGTGGTTCTCAACCGCTGAAAGGGAGTGGTCCAGGTGGGCTGGACTCTCTGATCCCCACCAGCTGGACAGCAAGGGCAAGAAGAAGGGTTTTTTCCCTCCCCCATCCTCAGGGAGCAGTAAGAATCAGCACTGAGACCAGAAGTACCCGGCCAGCATCTGCAGTGACACATGACTCGAGGGGGAATTTGGGAAGTGGCTAAGGTGACCCATACGCCAGGCTTTTCAAGAGGGCTGAGCCACAGTGAATCGGCAAGCGCAGTGCTGTAACGGAAGGGCTGGGAAGAGATCTATGATCCCCACCTTAGCTGCGCCTGAAATCCCTTATCTCCAAGTCGGAAGAAAGTGCAGAGTTGTCCATTAACAGCAAATGTTTTACATAGAAAGGACGGAAATATTTAGGACTTAAGGCAGATGAGTTTATAACCAAGAGGAGAATCCAGGTGTTAGATAAGTATTCAGGTCAACCCTCAGCTTCGGGGAGCCTGACTATCTATCACCTGCTCCTCACATCTGCCCAGAGGTGGGGCATTACTGAGCACACAGTGCCATCAGTTGAGTGGAAAAATCCCACCGGATTTACTTTCCTTAGCCTTCATTATTTTGCATTAAACTCCTTCAACGGAGAGCTGACCACGTTTAGCCAAGTTACTTATTCATAGACCTGAACTGAAATGGGAAAAAAAAGGACACAGTGGAAAACGATGTGGATGTGGGAGTCTGAGACAGCAGGGTGCAAACCCTGGTTCTGTCCCCAGCCACCTGTGTGAGTTTGGGCGAGTTTATGTCACCTCTACGGTGCCTCATGTCTTCACTTGTGAGGCAGCGGGTCTGACGGCGCCTGCCCGCCTGCTTGATGGGGTGCTGGGAGGAATATACTGCACGGTTTCTGTGAAAAACCCAGGAGGTACCTGGGTCGCATTCCGTGTCGGGTTCAGAGCACTTCTAGCTGGAACACGGCATTTCCAAGCACCCGTGTGCTGTTGCCCCAGTGTCATCCGACCCATTTCACAGAGGCTAACGCCGAGGTGCTATCACTGCTGCTTGAACCTGCTGGCCTGCTCCTTCATAAAGTGCCAGGTCAGCAGCCCCTGGCACTGAAGGAGGAGACAGGCGGTGAAACAAGGGCACTGCAAAGTCTTTTGGGGGATGACTTTGGACCTCAAATCAGAGCAGAGGTGCCTGCTGGATGCAGTGCCAAGGACACTCTGTGTCCCACATCTGGACAGCTCACAGCGCCGCCTGTCTCTCTGTGGCTTCCAGCTAAGATGTCACTTTCCCACTCTGCTGGATGGGTGGCCTCTCCACCAACCTTTCAGACAACACACACCGACAGATTGTCAGAACTAACTCAGTAGCCGGCAACACTCTCCACCTGAAATAGGCATAAAACCATGCACATTTATATACGCGTCACCTCCTGCCTTTATTATAAAAACTTTGAAGCATCGCCCCTGAACATACTAAAAACAGCTCTTCCATCTGTGGCATGACCGCTGCAGATGCAAGAGACAGCATCCAGCCATCGCGGCTGCTCTGAGACAACCAGGAACCAAACCTGCTCGTGAGGCTCTGATTCCTTCTTTATGAATCTGGATATCAAAATCCTCCGTCCAACAGGGAAGTGGGTAAGAACTCCCTTCTGTCCACCCAGGAGCTCCTTACACAGGCAGGACCCAGTCCCAGGCTGGCTCTAGAACCTTATAGACACAAGATAATTTTTGAATCCCAAAAATAATACATCTAATTTTTTAAAATGACAAAGGGCACATGCAAATCAATTCATTAAAAAAATAAAGCTAAGAACTCAGTAGAAAAATGGATTAAAGGCATCCACTTATAATTTATATGCAAATGTTTTTTCAAACCCTAGGAAAACATTAAATTTCATTAGTAATCAAATATATCTAAAACAGTACCACATTAAAATGAAGTGCTTTTTTGCCCATAAAATTAGCAAACAATTTCTCATTTTCAATGACAATACCAAACAGTGACAGGCATGTGGAGAGCCAGGTGATGTAATTTAGTGATTATGTTTATGAAAAATCTTAAGAATATTGATCTTCTTGGACCCAATAATTTTATGCCTCCTGGGAATCTACCAGATGTTCAGGGGGAAAAAATTATAAGAACAAAAAATAATAGAAACATAGAGTCAATAATAGGAGAATGGTGAAGTAAAGTTTTTAAATTCTCAAATTGGAATTTTCTTCAGGTATTAAAAGATAAATTTATTGCCTGGCACAGAGGAACATGCCTATAATCTCTGCTGTGTGAGAGGCTGAGGCAGAAGGATCATGAGTTCAAGCCCAGCATGGGCAACTTAGCAAGACCCTGTCTCCAAATAAAAAATAAAATGAGCTGGGGATGTAGTTCAGCGTGAAGGATCTGAGTTCAATCTCCAATTTAAAAATAAAAGTTTTATGATAAGTGGGGAAAATTCATATATAGTCAAGTTTTTTTTTTAAAAAAAAGCAGTATGTAAATGTTATGTGAAGAATAATCCTAACTATAGATGATTACAAACCTGTGGGAAGGGAATTGCTAACAGAAGCTTTCTCTGAGGAGTAGAATTGTTTGTGTTTGCCCTTCTTCCCCCTTTACTTACTTACTTATCTACTGAGTTTGCATTTTCCCATTACAGAGAATTATATATAAATTAGGGGAGAACACTCAGACTTGGGGACCGAGAACACAGCTCCTCTAGTGACCCTGCCATTACCTGCTTTTCCCAAGCACCCACGTCTGTAGTCAACAAAGGTATTCAAGACCAGCAAAAAGCCCCTCAAAGTCGAACAAGGTGAGCACCAAGAGAAGCCAAGGAGAGCGAGCAGCAGATCAATAGAGGAAGGGCTGGAGCAGCGCTGGCTCGCAGAAGCAGCCCACGGCAGAAGACACCCGAAGTGGCCACCCACCTGGCCTCCCACGGCATGGCAGACCCGCTCCTGGGCCACTTGTCCCCTGCGTGGCGGGTGGTGGGGCTGTCCTGGGCCCAGGGATGGCCTGGAGTGAGCTGTGTCCTTGGCAAATCCTCCCTGATGGCCTTTGCTCCTTGCAGTCACCCCTGGCCCGAGCCATGCCAGAGTCTGTAGACAAAATGTTACAAACGATCCTTGTCTTGCTGCTGGTCCTTGTCTTGCTGCTTGATGTCTAGAAATCTAAGATATCCTCGCCTAAGCCATCTGCCCCGTCCCCTGCCTCGGAGCCCGCACAGCCTCTGGCTGCCTTCTGGTCTTGTCCATGGGCGTAGCAGCCTTCACCTGCCCCGGGCTCTGGAGTCCCTGGGTCCGAAGGGGGCCCTCCCTCCTCGGAGGCAGAGCTGTCCTGTTCCATGGCGGCCACCTTCCCCTCTGTCTGTGGGGGCTCCTGGCACCCGAGGTCTCTGCCTGACTGATCCTCCAAGTCCTTCTGAGAGACCTGGGAGCAGCTGCCCAGGGACGTTTGGGAGCCTGGCCCTCGGTGGGGGGCTTCCTCAGCCTGGGCCGGGGGTGTCGTGGGCCTCCCCTCCTGGTCTAGGCTGCTGCTTCCAGAAACCTCCCCTCTTCCTCCCTGTGCTGTGCTAACTGCAGGGCCACCTTCCTCGCTGTCACGTCCCCCTTCGGACTGCGGCTGTCCTTCTGCGTCCTCAGCACAATTTCCCTGTCCCCCTGCAGCCTCTGGAGCATCCCCATCCCCGGAGCCTTCACCAGCAGCTCCTTCCTGCAGCCCCTCAGCCTCCTCCTCCGGGGCGCTGCCCACACTGGCCAGGGTTCTCCCTCCTCTCTCCCACCCCTCAGCTTCCTCCTCCCTCTCCTGGTCACCAGCTCCCTCTGCCTCCTCGAGGTTGGGGTCACGGCTTTGCCTCTGGTTCCCTGAGCCTAAGCCCAGCTCCTGCTCTCCGTCAGGTCCCTGGTCAGGGGCGTCCTCCTGAGGCCGCTCGGTCCCTGTCCTCTCGGGGGCCCCCTCTGCTGCCTCCTCTCTCTTCTGCTGCAGAATTTGCCGTAGGTCAAAGGCTATCTTGACCGGGGCACTGATAGCCCCTGTGGTGTCCTTCGGGGACTTGGGAGTCACCTTATTCCTCACACAGGTCTCGCAGGGACAGAACTCATCCCCCTCAGTGCCTCCACCTGGCCCAGCCCCCCAGGATGCGCTGAGGCTGGGCCCACCCTCCAAGGTGAGGAGCTGGGGCTCCCCGGCAGGGTTCTGCTCGGGGAAGGCTGAGAGGTTGCGCAGGCCCTGGAGGCGGCGCCGGCGCTGCTCGGTCTGCAGGGACGCCTGTCCCCGCAGCACCGTCCTCCCCGCCCGGCTCTGGATCTTCAGGAGCTCCTTGTGGGTGCTGTCTCGGAGCCGCCGGCCCACATCCTGCTGCAGCTCAGCCACCATGTGGTCCAGCAGGCTGTCACTCTGCAGGCTCCAGCGGGCTCGGAGCTCAGCCAGGGCGCCGGCCAGGTGGGCCATGAAGGCCGCCTCCATCTTCTTCAGCAGCTTGGACACCCACAAAGGGTCAGGGTCCAGAGACGCTGCGTGAGGCCGGGGCAGGCTCATCACCCCGGAGTCTGGGGTGGACTGGGCCCGGGCTTGCTCCCAGCCCAGCATTGCTGCCCTGGGCTGGGCTTCCAGAGCAGGCTCTGAGCTGGGGCTGCTGGGACTCTGACGGGCATTTGCATCCCCCTCGCTGAGATGGCACTCAGTGGACTCCTCTCGTCTCCCTGGGAGACCCAGTGCTTCAGAATCGGGGTCCCTCCCTGTGTCTTCCTGCTCCCTGCTGACCCTGGCCTCTTCTGGAAGCCCTTCCTCCTGGACAACCTCCTCCTGGGGTCCTCCCCTTTCTTCCGTTTCCTCTGCTGGTCCCCTCTCCTCCTGCGTTGTGTTTTCAACAGACAGCTCTGGGTTATTGTCCAGTTGCTCCAAATCATGGCCTGATGTCTGTTCCCTGCTGCTGCTCTGGGCTTCCTCCTGCACTGGAGAGCCAGAGGAGGCCCTGGAACAACTCTGCTGAGGGTTTTCCCCATGCTCAGGCTGCCCCGAGCTTCTGGAACTGGGCCTTTGGGAGGAGACCTGCAGGGACTGCTCCATTTGCTGAGGGCCCAGGGCGGCCTCCATGGCACAGGGCACACTGCCCTCCCCCGAGCCTCCGGAGCCACTGCTGACATCCACCCCAGAGGAGGAAGTGGGTGTGAAGTCCTTGGTGACCGGTAGGGCCTTGAGATCTGGGTCCAAGGGGCCTGGTCCAAGGTCACACCCCAGCCACAGCCCCTGGGAGAGCCCCAGCAGCTCCCGGTACTGAGCTGAATCTTCGAGCCTCCCTGTGTCTGCCGGAGACCCGAGGGCACCACCAGAGAAGCGCAGGCTGGCGAGGCAGGTGATGAGCACCTCGGCTGACCGGCTGAGCCTCTGGGCCATCGGGCCCGACAGCTCCGGCAGGCTGCTGGGCCGGCCCTGCTTGGAGCCCATCAGCGCCTTCATGATCTGTGTAGAGGCAGAAATCCTGCCCGGAAGGGCACGCAGTGTCACTCCATGGTCTGTGGGGACCCCATCCCCCATGCCGGCCTTTGCAATGTCCTCGGGCCCTTCATCCAGACCTGTGCCTTGATGGGGACCATCTCCCAAGTTGGGGCCCTCCTCGACAGTCCCTGGGAGGCCTTGGTCCTGCACGGGTTGCTCATCGGGGTCCCCCTCTGGGACCTGCTGTCTGGTGTCCCCAGCATCCTCCTCAGTGCTTCCCAGTCTGTCATGGGACACAGGTGTGGCCTCGTCCACCATCTCGTATCCTAGGAAAATGGGCTCCTCTGGGATGTTGTCAAGCCACTGGCGGACCACTGCATCCGGAGAGGTGTGGGGCAGAGCGCTGGGCGTCAAGCCACCATCTTCCCTCGGTGGCTCCTCAGTGCCTGCCTTGGCACCTGGGCTGGGGCTCCTTCCTGCTCCCTTGGCTGCCTTCCCCCTTGCCCCTGATTTAGGGCTTGGGGCCAGCGTGCGCCCCACCTGGAGTGTTTCTTCCCCTGTCTCACCAGCTCCGGGCCCCTCGTCACCAGCTCTTTGGTGATCACTGTGGTTGGAAGAGTGCCTCGTGGTACAGGGCTGCCCCTGTGGGGGTGTGGGGCAGTACCCACTATAGGCCTCAGTATGATCACTGGGGGTCCCCAGGACGGGACACGCCCCAGTCTGTGAGCTGCAGCCACTGTGGCAAGCTCCTGGTCCCTCTCCCTCGGGCCATCTAACCGGCAGAGACGAGGGCGGGGAGGGCCTGGAGGTGCTGCCAGTCTCATCCCCCAGGCCGCCAGCCTCTGAAGTGTGGGTGGGCGTGGGCCGTGAGGAGTGCACCCTGCACTCAGTGTCCCCTGCTGGCTCTGCAGAGCAGGCCCTGGGGTGATAGAGACCAGAAGCCCCATCTGAGCTACTCGTGGGGGTGATGGCAGCCCCGCTGGCTGCTGCCGCATCCTGTGGGTCAGGGGAGCAGGGGCAGAGTGACCTCCGGTTCCCCGAGGCCTGTCTGCTGCTGCTGGATGACTTGGGAGAAGATCGTGGCACTGGGCCCCGTGGGCTGGTGCTTCCTCTGTCTGGGGGCCTTGGTGCTGGCGGGGGTTCAGGGGAGTCTATGGGGCAGTGAGGGTCCCCGCAGTGGAGACACAGCTTGGTGTGGCCTCTCTGGGCCGCCTGCTGGGGGACAGGAGTGCAGGGAACTGCTGCCTTCCCTGCACTCGCTGGGCTCTGCTGCCTTCTCCTCCTCTGCAGGATTGGGGCACAGGTAGGCAGTGGGAGGGAGACGCCCCCTGCATCCTGAGAGCCAGCCAACCCCAGAGCCAAGGGCAACGTTGTCACAGCCCCATTCATGGCCTCAGGGTGCCCAGCATCCTGGCCACACTTCTCTGGCTGTGGGTCCTTGTTGTTCAGAGACAAGTGACAGGGGCTGTCACCAAGGGTGGCCTTCAGCTGGGAGGTCCCTGCCCTCTCCCGGCCCAGGCAGCCCCACTGCTGGCCTTCCCACTTGCCAGACTCCTTGCGAGACCTGTCACTGGCCGAAGAGTCAGAAAGGGCCCCTTCCACACCTCGAGTCCCGGGTGCCTGGTAGGTCTGTCGCTCCCAGCTGGGTGGCTGTGTTCTCTCCGGGCACCGGGCCTCCCCAGCTTCTTGCTCAGCCCAGCTCGAGGAAGCAACTTCAGAGGCCAGACTTGGGCTGTCACTGCCCGCACGCCCCTCTGGGGTTCTGGGGCTGCAGGAGTCTGAATCGGAGCCTTCCAGGCGCTCAGCACTGGAGGCCGGGCTGCGGCAGTCCTTGCCGTGTCTCTTCCTGCCATGGCCCCAACCCAGCCTCCTCCGAGGTGCGGGCTTCTCGCCCTGGGGAGCGCACAGAGGGTTTCTCCAGATCTCGCAGCTGGGCCGGGGCTGCAGGCCTCTATCGAAAGCTCGCTGGCACCCTGCCTGGCAGAGACCCGGGCCCGTGGCCCCAGACTCCAGGCTGTCCCAAGGGAGGCCTTCCCATCTGCGGCAGTCGGGGTCCACCTCCTTCGGGCCGGGGCCCTCTCCGCTGGCCTGCCCCACCCTCTGGGACCACAGCATGGCATCCTCGCCCAGGAGGTGCAGGCGAACGCTCATCTCCACGGAAAGGCTGCCGTCCTCGTTCACGTGCACCTTCTTCTCCATGTTGTCACCGGTCACTAAGGGGCCGGGCAGGGAGGCTCCCACCCAGGCACGAGGCATGGACGCGGGGGGTTCGCGGAGCCCAGACCTCACCGACGATAAGGACTGCGGCGGGCGGCTGCCTGACCTTGATCTGGGGTGGATCACGCTCGGCTTGGCCTTGGGCCCCCAGCAACCTGACACACGGCGAGGAGGAAGAGAAGAGGAGGAGAGAGTGAGGCACCAAGCAGAATCGGGGTGCAAAAGACAGCAATCGGGAGTCTCCCGCCACCTCCGTGCCCCACGTCCTCGTCTGTCCGGCTGCATGGCGGGGCTGACTGGCCTAGAAGGGCTGTTCCTAGAGC
This sequence comes from Dolichotis patagonum, assembly GCA_004027295.1. NCBI lineage: Eukaryota > Metazoa > Chordata > Mammalia > Rodentia > Caviidae > Dolichotis > Dolichotis patagonum. The sequence continues at coordinate 283,429 of PVJX010000180.1, read as the reverse complement.
TGGGTAGACTCGGGCAGAGCTGGCTCCTTAACTGTAGAAGTGCACTACCAGTTTAGTAGGTTTGCTTTTCTTTCGTTCTTTTTTTTCCAAGAAGTATTTGGGGATTGAATTTAGTGTCTTTGCACTAAGCTACATCCCTAGCCACTTTATTTTATTTTATTTTTATTTTTATTTTATTTTATTTTATTATTTTATTTTATTTTTGAGGCTATGTCTTGCTGAGTTTAAGATGCCCTCGTTAGTCTCAAACTCTTGATCCTCCTGCCTCAGCCTCCCAGAATGCTGGGACTGACTACACGCCCAGCTATGGGTTTGCTTTGGACCATGTCTTACCACACAGATAAATCACATGCTGCCGCGAGCAGACAGATTGCCGCTCAGAGAGGGAGTCTGCGTGGGAGTGGGCTCCCCACAGCCCAGTCCCTCTGCAGGCCTGACTGAGCTGGTTCCTCATGACGGAGCTGATAAATGACCTCTGGGAAGGGCCTAAACTCACAGGGTCGGGTCCTGAGAGCGCGCCCTATGCCCCAGCCAGAAGGAAGAGCAGATGGGCTCTCTGAGGACAGAAGGACGTGGGCCTGGCAGGCTCCAGGTCCTAGGTGCTCTCCCGAGCTAGGCTGAGCTGGACTGGTGGAGGCGGCTGTGACGGCCGTGCACACAGAGCTCTGCCTTCTATGGTTCTCCGTGGAGGAGAGTGTAGGCCCTAGAAATGCTGAGCTCAAGATTCCCTAGCTCCTGACGCCTCTAAACACTATGCTCTGTCCTCTCTAACCCAGATAAGGCTGACGGTGGTCAGGAGGAGGCAAGAGGGACTCCAGAATGACTGGATCCCGAGGAACTGGGGCCAAAGGCCCCTTTCCTGAATCTTGCAGGACACCTGCCCACTCCTACAGAGTCACCAACCCAAGCATATCAGATGGGGAGACCCCAGACCAACTCACCGTTCTTGTTGCTTGAAGTCAGTGATGATAAAGCTTTGGTTCCGCCTCTCAGGCAGCTGTCCATCACAGGGGCTCTGAAGGCCTCACTCCCGGCACACACCAGCACGGAGGGACCGTGCAGCAGTGCCTGCAGAGGGTCTACCTGCAGGTATCAGGGTGCAGTCAGGGCCCAGGAGAGGAGCCCAGTCGCCCCAGCCCTTCTAGACTCCTGTCCGTCTCTGCCCACGACGCCTCCATCCCTAGCTGGACACCTCTTCATGATCCCTCCAGGTGGGAGCCTGGGCTGCAGCTCACTCTGGATGGAGAAGAGGTCGGAGCCCTCCAGGCCCACAAGTCTACTCCAAGGAGTGTGTTCTTCCTGATGCAGCCATGCCAACAGCCCCCAGCCCGCAGGGGAGACCGACCCTCTGTGCCAGGCTTTTCCCAGGTGTGCTCTCCATTCTGGCCAGGGTTTGGGTACCGCCTTTACCTCTACCCCTAATCCCACAGAATGGAGAGGCCAAGCTCTGCTCTCCCTCCCTTCCTAACTTGTGGTGTCCGGGCCCTACCACCTACTCACCCCAACACTCAGCAGCAGGGTGTCTCCCTCCCTACGCACTCCCGAATCAGACCCCAGCACTTAGGGGAATCTCCCCCTGCCTGTGGGAGGGTTTACACTGTTGCCACAGTGACATCACCCGGTAACAAGCTGCGCTGGGGATTTGGTTCCCTCTTTGAAGGGCAGAATACGTTCTTTTTCAGTCACAAGGAAGCAAAGGAGGAAACTCTTACATCTTCTCCCTGTGACACATACATCTGTTGCACCCCAGACCTTTCAGCTCAGTTAATTAGAAGTGTGTTTTCAGCTTCTAGATGCATGTCTCCTTTGATTCAGATTTCTACTCCATCTTAAAAATACGGACATGACCTGAGTCTATCAAAGGACAGAGGCAGCCATGCTTCCAGGGAATCGGACTCCCCAGGGAGGAGGATGGAGCTGGGGCCTAAACAGCAAACCCACCCCAGAAACACGTGACCTACGGGGAGAAAAAGAGCATGAGCCAGTGTCCATCCAGGAGAGGACCCCAAAATTAACAGTCAGGACTCAATTCTCCCTGGGGAGCAATAAGATCATTTTCACAGAAATTCTGAAAGCCTTGCAGTGAGTCGAGGTGAAAATGTCCCAGCATCTTTTCTTCCTGTTCATTGATGTTGTGACAGCTCTCCTCTTCACTCAGCCTCCTGAACTGGGAGCGAACCAGAGACGGGGACCTAGCCTTAGCTGAATACTCACATAGTGCAAGCTAGTGCCTGGGAAGTGCTCCATAATTCAGCTGCACTTCTGCATTATTGACAGTGGCACCATCACTTTCTAACTATGCAAACATCGGAAAACTACTTAACTCTGCGCCCCGCTCGTCTAACCTACCCAGTGGCAGTGATAATACTGGCTGCATTCAGAGTACAGTGGCAGATGCTGCCTCTAGACTGGTCCATTTTCAGGCACCCTTTTTCTGGGTAATGCACAGCTTACAAAGCTGGAAATCCATTTCCCCACCCCCCCTTGCAGCCAAGAATCTCAATATGAAGTAGGCCTCACTAATTGAATGCACTTGCTTAAGACAGGGACATGGCAGTGAAACAAAGGCCCGTTTCTTTTGCTTTTTCCCTGTTGCCACGAGCAAAAAATAGTCAAAGGTGCAGAGAAGTATGCACAGCAAAAGCCACACTCATTGTTCTACCAGCTTCTAGGCGTCAACAGATAGTTATATACATCAGCCTTCCCATGCTAGACTACAGCAAAGTTGGGGTGATACCGAACCCACTCATTCCAGTGGGTATCACCCAACAGGCTTTCTTTCCTGAGGTGTTGCTGTGATGGGTCATTTCAGAGGTATTCTAGGAATATTCTTTCCTAGGAGCCCTGCCTCGGCTCCCCCCAGCCTTTCAGTGAATCCTGAAGCATCAAAACTCTTTGTGCAGAATTCCTGTCTGCATTGGATACCGAGAGAGGACCCTGCTTCCAGCGCGGCACCATGCGAGGGACCATGTGCACAGTCAAAGGGGACCGCAGGCAGCAGACCTTCATGATGGGACTCAAAGTTGGGTTTGAAGCTGGTGATGAACTAGTGTCAATGGGACACAGGTATCCAATGGCTCACAGCGACAAAGTAGGTTCTTTAATGATCGTCTTGGATGCACCTTGGCTCCCACCGGTTGCCACAGTCGACTATGACAATGTGGATGAGAGTCCACAGGGACTAAGTACTGGGTTGGCTGCTTCTAACCCTAAAAGTGGTAGCCAAGTCTCAATTCTCCATTCAGGGACAGCCAGGGGACTCTGAGCTTCCACAGCCGAAGGATCTGTTGAGCGATGTAACTAAAACTCAGGTGCAGAAACTGATTTGGCTGGTGCCGGATTACAGCTGAGTGGGCATTACATGGCCCGTGGAGCCATAACACGGGTGCGGCAAACACTCGGTCATCAGGTGGGGGTGACACACACTGGGTCAGGCTCATGACGCTTGCACTGAGCCGTGAGTAAATTGCTGAGCAGGTGGCGTGGCACCTGCTTCCAGCTCACCTGCACCTGCCGTGTGGCTGCCTGTCCTCAGCACACACCTTGGCTTCCTGGGGAAATCCCTGATCAGCTGGCCAAAGAACGCGTTGGAATCTGGGTCACAGAGGACTGCAGATTCTGCTGATGTGATCCAAAGTTGGCTGTGGTGGCATAAAGGACTCATTCAGGAGCATGGGTGAAAGGGTTCCTCGTGGTGAAAGGTCCGAATGGTCACCACTGGGAGCGCTCAGCAGATGGGGGCACTCGGTGGATGACAGGCACCCACATTCCCCAGCTGCCCCGGAGCAAGCTCAGTCGGCACGAGGGTGGCAACACTGCATGAACCAGCAGCGCCGACTCTGCCCCATTCCCGTGGACCTGCCTGTTGGTCTCCTTGGGGCCTGAGCTGCCAAGAGCGGAGACTAACGCTAAACTCCTGACTTGCATCCTGCCTGAGGGACACAGCCAGCTGCCTAGTAGGAAGCTACTGACACAGAACCCTGCATCAAGGAGACAGTCTGCAACTCCTATTCACGGAGACAGACGCTTGTTTTGCATCCAGACTCTGTTCCTTGCCCACAGTTCGTCCTTTATCACCACCCGGCCACCTGCTGAGCCCTGGCTCATCACGGCCGTATCCCATGGAGTTTGCTTCTGTACAAAGAACCGATTTTATAGCAGAAGATGTGAGACAGTGGAATGACACCCCTCACCACATACCTCATCACCGGAAGCAGCTGGAAGTTACACAACAGTGGAAATAACCCTGGCGGGCCCTGCTGGGAACCACTGGCAGGCATCTCTCTAGGGAGGATGCTGAGCTGTAATCCTGCAGGAGGTGATAAGTGGGTGGCAGCCCCTGAGCTGGGAATAAAGGGCCGGAAGTGAGAGGGGCTCCTCTCAGCATGGCCCCAGGACCTAGCTGGGAGCACTTTGCTTCCCATCCATGAGCTGTGGGCTCTGCCGGTTGGGAGGCTCAATACCCAGGAGGCAGCGCCCGGCTGTGCCGAGCCCCTTATGCCATCAACCCACAGGCAGCCAGCGAGAGGGGTTGTGTTGGGGGGCGACGGGGAAGGCGGAGCCGCAGTTTCTCAGGGAACCTGCTGGAGGCTTCCAACTGCTGTGCGCAGCGGCCTGTTAATTTCCTCAGGGGCTCAGTTGTCCCGGGTTAGGGCTGGACCCCTTCCACCATGCGCAAAGCCACAGCCAGCCAAGGTGCTGGTGGAAAGCAGAAGGCAGTGGGGCTGGATGGCAGATGGAAATCTGAAACCTCAACAGCAGCCCTGGGGAGATTAGAGTCCTCACCACAGCTGTGCCAGGCATAACCTCTTTTAACCGTGTTTCCTCCAGTTTCCTAATTTTTGCTCTTGATTTCCTAGTAACTTTATACAAGGTATTTTGATAGCTGTGGGCTCTGATAGATCTTAAACTAGAAGATGTCAGGCTGGGACTGTGACAGTTGGTACAAAGATGGTGTGCTTGGGAGAGGGCACCAGCATGGCGCTGATGGCAGGAGGGAGAGCTACATTCTTGATGGCAAGCACCTTGCTCAGTCATGTGCGTAGGCGGAAGTGCTGGCGGGTGGTCGTAGGCAGAAGCCGAGGCGCTGTGGGATTCCACTGTGGGAAGAATGAATTAGGTCAGCCAACTTCTGCCCTGCGTTCTGTCTTCTTTCTATGGAAACGCATGCTCTGCAGACTCTGGAAAGGCAAAACTTCCATTCACGGGCCTCCTGTGCAGTTAGGGTTGGATGCAGGTTGGATTCTCCCTCGACTAGATGTAAAGCCAAGCCAGCACCATTTCTTCCTGCTGCTGGTGGATGCTGCAGGAAGTGAGCCTGTGGGACACAGGAGGCGACGGCAGAGAAGGTATCAGCGGCAGACTCGGCCCCCAGCGACCTTGAGAGCCGAGATGCAGCGGAGCCTGTGAGCTCAGCGCTGGCAGCCTGGCTGCCGCCCTCTCCCACTGAAGTGTTCTCCAGCTCAGCGCTCACCGTCACTTGCAGCAGAGGCCACTGGGCCACCCTTGTGGACCAGACTTTGGTCAGGCTCCAGCTTTGCAGGGATTGGCATTCTGCTTAAGTGACCTGGATGGTTTCTGTTTCTGCACTGACCCACAGGAATAGGCTGCACCCACTAAGTGCACCAAACAGAAACTGGAAACATAGGTAGCAATCGCCTGTTGGGTTAATTGAGCTGACTAGATGTCCCCACCCTCTCTACCTTTAACTAGTAGCAGGGCAATTGAGAATAACCTCCCATTCCATCCCCGTGTGTGTGTGTGTGTGTGTGTGTGTGTGAGAGAGAGAGAGAGACTGCGAGCCTTCTTACCTCGGCTACATTCTCAGGCAACGTGCATGCTGGCTTGTTTGTTTGACACAGGGTCTTGCCAGTAGCTTAGGCTGGTCTTGAACTTACTAAGTAGCCCAGGCTAGCCTTGAACTCAGAGGGATCCTCCTGCCTTAGCCTCCCAAGTGCTGGAATTACGTCATGCGGTCCCTGTTTTTTATTTAGAGGCAGGGTCTGGATGAATTGCTAAACTAGCCAGACTGGGCTTGGACTTGTGATCCACCTGCCTCAGCTTCCCAGCTGCGGGGATCCTAGGCGCGCACCACCACACCTGGCTGCAGGGGCCTTGTTTAAGTTAGGCCCAGACGCCCGTCCTACCTTCCGCCCACTGACTGTGTACACCTGCTTCACAGGAAAGCCCAGAAGGTCTGAGGCCCGGCTGAGGAAGGCCGTCCGGCTCCTGGCCTCTCTGTGGCTGAGAAGCAGCGTCTGCTGGTGTCCGGCGTCCCCATTGCTAACCAAGGTTACTCTCCTCGGGGCTGCAGGACCCTTGCTGGTGGATGATGTCCCGGGTGCCTCATGCCCGCCTTCCGCATCATGTGACTGCACAGCAGAGGGGCTTCTGGCCTGCTGCTGGCCTGGCCCCCTAGAGGTCTTGGGGGGCTTCCTGTCAGAGCAGAGGTAGCAGCCACCATCCTGCAGCTGCTCCAGCGTGCTGAGGCCGTGCAGGCCCCGGGGCGTGGTGACAGAGCGCACCCCAAAGGACAGAGGCACACGCTGGGAGAGCTCGTCCATCAGGGCACTGAAGGTCTTGAAGGCCCGCCGGTGGACAGCCAGGCGCACCCCAGAAAACCGAGGGTCCCCTCGCTTGAGGAAGGTCACCTTCTTGGCTGGTGCGACCTGGGTGACTGAGGGAGTGTGAGTCACGGAGGGTAAGAGGCACTCACGGTGGCTGGGGACCTGGACCTCCCTCGGGTCGCCGTTCATGACGCCAAGGCCCCAGCAGCTGTAAGCGCAATGGGAGAGCGAGGTCAGGGGCGGCTGCAGGATTCGCACTCCCCGCCTCTCCCTTCCCTTCCTGCCACCCGACATGGGCCGCACTGAACCATGGAGAGACAGCTTGAGCGAAAGGGCAAAGGCTTGGCATCAGGCAGATGTGAGTTCAAACCCCAACCTCACCACTTCCGACCCAGATGACCCAGGAGAGCAATGACATAACATGTTGCCATTTGCAGAATAGCCACTGTCACTCTGCAGTGGTTCTAATCATTCAGTGAGTTTGTGCATAAAAAGTACCGGGCAACGAAGTGAGGACCTAAGTCTTTGCCCCTTCCTTCCACCTGCTATTTCCCTTGCCTCTGTGGCCAGCACTGACCTCCTCTGAACACATCAGTGGTTTCTCTTCCAAAGAGGAGGGTGGAGAAAGCAAAGACCATAAATACAGAGCAAATACTGGACGAGAAATCAGGGGCCCAGGGCACCTGCTGAGGCCTCTCCTGTGGCCTGAAGGACCACGGCCTACCGGCTTCATCTTTCTAACTGCCGGGTGGGTGGAGGCAGAAGTGCAGCCCCAGACCCTTCCACAAGGACGTGGCACTGTACGTCTGGAACCCAGAGGGCGCGCCTGTGGCATCCTGTGGGTGTTTCCTTCATTCTCACCCCGGGAAGGAAGGTACTGGCCCCCTGAAGTCTTGACACGACGCAGGATGAGCCTTAGGAGTGTATGTCCCAGCTCCCTGGACACACGGACCAGCCGTGGGAGGCTCAGGTTCAGTCGCCCCGCTTCCCCGGCGCTGGCACCCCACTGCCTCACACAGGATCCTGTGGCGCCACCCGCACAGCTTTGCTGTCCCAGGCACCGTGCAGGGCGCCACCAGCTTCTACGGGACGCTTCCTGTCTCTGAAAGCTTCACAGGGCTCTGGGATCTGCAGAGGAAGCCCTGGCCCTTCATCCACAATCAAGCACTTCTCCTGCTGGTCCCCATGCCTCCTCCACCAGCGTCACCTCTGTCCCACTGTGTAGCTGTGTGGCCGGCCTGCGGGTAGAGCCATCCCCGGCCCTCCATGCCCAGATAGCCCCCATTTTCAGTGCGGCTTTGCCAGCAGGCTGTGTCCTTTTGGGCCTCTAGTAACTGAGGGCTGGGAGGTGGGGCCGGTCCTCCTGAGGTGCCCAGGCCCGTGCCTGGAGCAGGGCAGGGCTGGGGAAACACAGGCAGGCTAAGATCGCAGGCACCTCACAGGGGCTCCTGCCAGATGTGGGGCTGTCTGGAAGCTGGAACTGAGCAGCTTCAGCCAGGCGAGCAGTCCTGCAGCTACTGGGGACCAGAGCCCACAGGGCCTCCGTCTCACCACCCTGTCACCTGCTCACACCAGCCAGGCCACGTCCCCCTCTTACCTCTCCTCTCCTCTCCTCTCCTCTCCTCTCCTCTCCTCTCCTCTCCTCTGGCCCTGTTCACATGAAAGGAAGAAACCTTTCTCTCATTTTCAAAATGAAGTGCGCAAAAAGGCCTCATAATCCTCTCTTGTCTCTGCCCTGCTTTATAATTAGCTTTGCCCACCTCCTCCCTCCTGACTAATCCCTGTAAGCCGCTCTTATTAGCCCCCCGCAAATACTCCGTGAAGGCCTGGCCCCTTTTGCTTGTGAGCACAGACTTTTCCCTGGGACCACAGCCACCCAGAGGGAAGCCACATACTGGCCCAGCAGCAGCACGGCCAACAGCGTCACCGGGCCCCTAGCGCTGCCCAGTGCTTTGCATTGCTGTGTCCCAGTAGAGCTATAGCTCTACTATGTGCCCCAGAGTCACCTTTATGATAGCTCCACTATGTTCCCCAGGACCATCAAGTCCCCAGTGTCATTGAACATACCGAATGTGTGTCCTCTGCACAGGCTGTGACATGAGCAGCAGAAGACGACTTGCAGTCTGGGAAGACTTCTTGCAGGAGGCAGCATGGAAACTCCCAAGCTGAGGCTCATGACAACTCAAGGATGGGCCGGCCAGCGAAAGAGGAAGTCAGGACAGCCTAGAAAACAGAAACAACCCCGATGCCACCTCCGCCAGCTGTGGTGGTGTCTACCTGGCAGAGGAAGCGAAGACGGGAGGCTCCTGCAGGCAGGGATCCGTACTCCGTGGATGAAGGGTGGAGGAGGACTGTCATGGGGCAGGACACTTGCCACCTGCATCTGGGAATTTGGAAGGAAACACGCACTTTTCAGTCTCCGAGCAACAGCTCCCTCCTGGACACGAGCTGGGGTGTCCCCTCCATCATGTGAAGGGGCGTGGGCCAACCAGGGCACCCCGGCCTTACACCATGCAGAAGCTTGGTGGGCCCTGCCAGGCGCCCTCACTGCTGCCCCTGATGTTACCCCTTTAGAGGGAGCTGCCTGAGCCTAGGGGGGGACCCCACCTGCTGGGCTCCCCTTCTCTGCATCACACAGGCAGCCTGTGATGCTCCCATGTGGACGGGGAGCCCCCATGGTGTTGGAGGGGTTCCCCTACCCCAGGCCCCAAACCCAGCCAGGGCTGATGAGGTTGGGGGAAGGGAGTGGGGCGGGGCCAGGAGGATGGAAGAGGGTGGGGCAGGAGAGGCACAAGGAGAGGTGACCGCACGGGGATTTCAGGAGGAAGCCGGAAAGAGCAGCCTTCCAGCTGTGGGTGGTGGGGAGGCACAGAAAAACAGATTAAGGGGCGAAAGGAGAAAAAATAGAAGTTGCAGGAAATTCTCAAAAGGTGACAGCCAGGGTGAGCTGTGGCATTGGGCAGGGCCGGCAAGGGAGGAAATGGTTTGGTGGCAGCTGTCCTGGAAGTGGGCGGAGCCAGGTGAGCAGGCAGATTCCGGAGGAGTAAGCGGGGAGGGGAGAAAGTCTGCAGGTGGGTGGGCGGGGGGGGACCAGAGACCCAAGGGCAGCCTGGGGGGGTCACAGGTGAACAGCAGAGTGCAGTGGCCTGGACAGCGCCTGTCCCCAGAGGGGCGTGAGGGAGCTGCAGCCTCCAGAGAGGGAACAGGAGCCCTCACCACCCAGCAGGAACCAGGCCCTCCCCAGGTCCTCCCTGCCACCCGGCCTCAAGCAGTCTTTCCAGCACCACTGCCAGGGACCCGGGTTTGCAATGGTTGTTAGGAGTGCCATTGTTTTATGGACCAGTAAGAAAGGAAGGAAAGGTGGTGAGGGACTAAAACAAAGACCTGTGGTTAATCTCTGGGCGCAGTAGGTCCCAATTTTGGAGAGATGAAAATGTGCGTATTAAAGTCCGTGAGAGGCGGGCAGAGAAAGAGGCAAGTGCCAGCCGCACTCACAGGTCCAGGAGGAATTAACCACAGAGCCGCCTTACGAGGCAGCACTCCACTTCCGGGCACACCCAAGGGTTGGGGCAGGGGCTCAAACCAGAGGACACTTGTGCACAGTGTTGAGGGCAGCATTACATGCAAGAGCCAAAGGTAGACACAGCCCAGTGTCCACGAGGAACGAGCAGATTAGCAAAGCGGAATCCATCTGGACAGTGGAATATTACTCAGCTTTCAAAAGGAAGGACATTCTGGCATGTACTGCATGGAGCATCACACAGTGAAATACACCAATCACAAAAGCACAAGTGCGATCCTAAGATGCCTGGAAAGAGATGGAAGGTTGGATGGGGTTGCCAGGAGCTGGGAGGCCAGGGGATGAGGAGTGTGTGGTTAGTGGGGACAGAGTTTCCGTTTGAGCAGATGAGAAGGCTCTGGAGATGGGCAGTGCTGAAAGGGCCGACACTGGGCCTGCACTTAATGCCAGTGAACTGTACACTTAGAAATGGTTAAAATGGTGCATTTTATATTATGTGCATTTTACAGCAAAAAAGGAATTAAAAAGGAAGGGCTGCCATGAACTGCACGGTAAGGAAGGTGGTTGGGGACAGGGGGTCTTCCTGCAACCAGTGCCAAGTGACCTCAGGATGGTGGCAGCCTCAAGCTGGGAGCAATGGAGGAGCAGGGGCGGGGCCATAGACACAGTGCTTCTGATTGACAGGCAGAAAAAACCTATCAGCAACACGGTCACCTAGCCCATGGCTTGGGCTCAGTCCTGGACTTCTCTGCCCTCTGTTACTATAACTGGAGGTGCCATGGTGCCATGCTTTATAAAGCTGTCCCCACCCTTGTGACAGAAGCTTGCAGGGGAGGCTGTGCCATACATGATCATCCCAAGCCTGGTACACCTCCTGAGAGACTGTGGAAGACACTGGTTCTTACCATGTCCAGGGAATACCTCATTTCCTTTGACATCAAAACCATGGACAACGACAACCCCTCTCCTGTACACATGAGATCCTATGGATAATTTCCGGGGTCCAGGCCAGGTGTGGTGGCATGCCTGTAACCCAGCACTTGGGGTGCTGAGGCAGAAGGATTGCCATGAGTTGGAGGCCAACCTGAACTGCACAGTGAAACCCTGTCTCAAAAAGGCAAAAAAAGAAAAAAAAAGTCTGGGGTCTGGGCCTGCAAGTGCACCCACAGATGCTCCAGCAGAGACATGAAACCCAGGGCAATCCCTGGTCCCTGGCAAGGGTCTTCACACTTGTTCTGCGGTGCCCATGGCCCCCCAGTGGTGTGACATAGACAGGAGGGAGGAAATGGTACCGCGGACACAGACTCTTGCCTGGCTGCACCCATGGGAAGCATTTCTGCAGCACCAGTTCCCTGTCTGTCTGGTAATAAGGGAAGGATGCACCCACGGTAAGTCAGGAAGAGACCCATGGTGGAAAGGGAGCGGACAGTGACACTGGAAGTAGAATCCCTGCAAATTGTCAAACAGTGAAACCAAAACCAGTGTCAGGGATCTTTCCGCCCCACTCCCTGCTCGCTGATATTCTCCAGGCAGCCTCTCTGCAGGGCCCGCTGGCTACTGGGGTGGCCAGACACTCAGGGTTTAAATGCAAGTAGCTGGGGCCGAGCTCTCACGAGGACAGGAAGTAGATCCAGTTCTCCCTGTGTCCTGTGCCTGACACACTGTCAGTGCCGCATAGATGCGCGAGGGTAAATGAGGTGTGGGAGGCAGGATGGGGACTTAGTCACTCTCTCCTGAGATTCAACACCCAACACCCACGCTTTGAAGCAGGGCGTTATCTTGGCTACTGGTTTCAGGGGTCTCAGTCCATGGCTGGTTGACGCCAAGGCAGGAAGGCACGGTGGAAGGGCAGCAGCATGAGAAGGCTGCTTACATCACGGCTCTGGAGATTTAGACTAAAAGGACACGGGAGGACTGTGAGGAGCTGCGCAAATACTGCACTATTTTATAGGAAAGACTTGAGCAGCCACTGATTTTGGTATTTTTGGAGGGTTCTGGAACTAATCCCCAAGGATACCAAGAGATGACTGTACTTCCAAACTGCTGTAGAGGCTCTAGGGTGCCACCAGTGTCCCTGACTCCTTCCTCCCTTCTGGCCTTCTCTCTGTATTTCTGGTTCCCTCCTCAAGTTTCCTCACAATCATAAAGTGGCTGCTGTAGACCCTGCAGTTTGACTAGGATTTCATTCAGCCTGGTGCTGAGTGCAGTCCACACACCATGGGCCCTGGGTGGCTCAGGAAAGCTATCTGCTGGAATCCTCTCCTCTTTGTCCATCACCTTGAACATACTTTGATGAGGCTCCATTCCAGGTAAAGGGCAGATAAGGTTCTGCTAAGCACTAGTGGTAGAAAGACTGAAAGCCACGAAGGGCAGAGTGAGGGAAAACCTAAGATACAGTGGAGAACGAAGGGCTTTTTCATGCTGTTCCCAGCAGAAGAAGGTGCAGTCTGCAGCCATGGCACAGACCAAGGAACGCGGCTGTGCCCTGGTGGGCAGCCTTGGTGCAGGCCAGCTGCACTGAGTGGCTGGGAGCAAAGCACTGGCCACCACGGGGGCTTGGCGTTGCATCAGTGAGAGACCCCGAGTTCCCTCCCAGAGCCCCAGGCTGAGCCGGGAGAGGAGGCGTGGTCCTCAAGAGAGCTTCCATCTCCTCTTCCCCTTCCTCTTCCTCCTCTTCCCCTCCCCCTCCTCTGCTCCTTTTCTTTCTTCCTCTTTTCTCCCTTTCCCCCTTCATCCTCTTTCTCTTCTCCTTCTTTTCTTTCTCTTCCTCCTCTTCTTCTTTTCCTTCTCTTTCTCTTTCTCCTGTCCTTCTTCTCTCTTCTTCTTTTCCTTCTTCTTTTCTTCCCCTTCCTCCTCTCCTTCCCTCTCTGTTCCTTCTCTCCTCTTTTTTCTTTTCCTTCTCTGCTTCCCCTCTGCCTCTTCCCTTTCTTCTCTTCCTCTGTCACTCTTTTCCTCTTCTCCTTCTGTTCCTCCTCCTCCTCTTTCTTCTCTTCAGCTCCCTCAAATGTCCCATGCTGGCTACTGCTGTCCCAGACAGCCAGGCCACTCCAGAAGAGACTTGCTTTGGCTGCAGCAAGCTTTGGACAAAGTCCACCTCCAATGACCTAGACCCACTGCAGCACTCCCAGTCAGGTTTGCCAGGGACCCTCCCTGCCTGTAACTAAGAATAAATCTCACACGTGCTCCTGCCAGCCTCCTAGGCCCTTAGCAGGTCAGCATGTACACTGTTCTCCTTTGTGCTAATGAAGCCTCTCTAGGGTGTGCCTTTTGTCTATTTGTGATTTCTTTCTCAAGCAGTGCAAGCTGAACTGATTCCACTAGGAGCTGGTACCACCAAAGGTTGTTGGCATCAAAAGTGGCCAGCAGCTGGGACTGGTAACTCCAAGAGTGGTAGCACCTAGAGAACAACAGAGAGCGGGAGAGAATTTCCAGAGCCTTCCATCTCAAGTGGCCAGAACTGTTCCCAAGCCCTGCAGGTGGTTTTAGCTCTGAGTTGGAAAAGGGCTGCTAATGCTAGGAGCTGATAGCTGCCGGCATCCAAAGCTCAGGGCTGTTAACGCTAAAATTTGCCTATTTGTGATTTTCATCTGAATTGAGCAAAGAACCCTCAATCCTGCTGGTAACAAATCCAGTGGTAAGAAACATGGTCCCATTGCAGAGAGAGCAATGTCCTGGCAGGATGGTCCCAGCTCAGCCGTGTGAGGCTGTGGAAGGGGCCAAGGCTGTCTGCAGGGTCTTCTCCAGCCTGCAGGATAAGGGAAAGTAGACAGACAATGGCCACAGAGAGGGGAGATGACCAGGCTAAAGCATCACCTGGTCAGATTTGGAATCCGGAAGCGGCCAACACTACATAATGGGGCCAAAAGAGCCAGCCTTCCTTACTGAGAAGAAAAAATCTGAAACATGAACAAGGGTCATGTCCCTGGGGCTGCAAAGAGCCTGTGGCAGGAAATGATAGGAATGGTGCTTGATGTGACTCTGGCCACGGTAGATCCTGAGGGACCTAGAGCTGTGTCCCACACTCTCATTGCATTCACCAGGCAGCCAGTGGCCCCAGAGGACACGAGGGGACTGCAGGGGGTGTTTGGGTGTCTGCTTTCTTGATTAGGTGGTGGTCTCTTGGGTGTTTGCTCATAAGGTCAAATTTACCAGATTGTACATATTAAATGCATGTGGTTCTGTGTCAATTGTACAACAAAATAGCATCATTTAAAAAGAATTGGCCGAGATTATGTGCATATTAACACCATAATAAGAAAATCCCAAAGCTTCTGGAAGTACAGTGGTGCATGCATGCCACTTGGAACCCAAGGTATCAAAGTGCAGTGTGATCACCCAGGGAAGATCTGACCTCATCAATGTTGGGTGGATGCAGCTGGCATGAAGCTTCTGCATCTGGGGGTGCAGAATGAGGTCCCCTCACCAATGATTAAAGGGGCTGACATGCCAACTTCACCTGCAGAGATTCAGCCCTTTGGTTTGTCCTGAGGCTCAAACGCTGTTTCCATATAAGTTTTTAGTATTTCCTCTCTTTTTTGGTTTAGTCAAACTTTCTGTGTTAGTCAGCTTTCCAACACTGTGATGAAATGCCTGACATAAATCAACTTAAGAGGAGGAAAGGTTTGTTTTGGCTCACAGTTTTAGGAGGCTCAGCCCATGGGAAGCTAGTTCTGTCACTATAGGCCTGAGGTAAGGCAGAAACATCCTGGCAGAAGGGCGGGGAGGAGCAAGGCTGCTCCCCTCATGGCAACCAGGATGCAGAGGAAAAGAAAGACAGCAAGAGAGGAGAGGGCCAGAGACCAGGTGGAGTCCCCAAGGTCACATCCCATGATCCATCTCTTCACCAGGCCTCACCTCCTGTTTCTGTTGCCTCCCATTAAAGCCATCGAATAGGATCTCAGCACCAGTGGTCCAATCCCTCTCCCAAAGCCCCAAGCAACCAAGCCTTCAGCTCAGGGAGTCTGTGGGGGACACTGCATGTCCCAACCAGACTCACCCCAAGTGGTTCCCAGCCAGCATTGAGACCACTGCGCTAACAGAACATGGCTGCTGACTGTGATGCTAAGTCTAGGTACAGCTGAGGTTTGTAAAAGGAGGGACTGGTCACTGCAGTCAGCCAGGCAAAACTTTTGGTGAGGCCTATTGGCATGGGAAGGAGATGGCCCGCAGAGCAGGACCTAGGGTGACGCGAGGGCTTCACTACCTTGCTGGTGGGGCCCTGTACCTCAGCCCAGGAGCAAAGGCACTGGGAGGTAACAGGGCTTGTGGGAAGCAAGGCCCGGGGCGTGCACTTGAGTGATGCCACGCAGTTATATATACATAAGCATTAGCTCAGCGTTTCCTATCGTTCCCCCAAGGAGTGGAGGAGCGTAGGCTGGGAAACCCCCTAAATGAGGAGGAACTGGCGGTTTGGAAAGGCTCCACACTTCCCCCACACCCTGGCCTCCACTTCCTAAGAGGTAGAGACAAGGTCAAAGCCTCTCTCAGGCTGCGGACCTGCTGCCCTGTGGAGCCGCCTCAGTACACAGGGAGCTCTACTTGGAGGCAACGCAGGACACATGGGCCCTGGTGCAGGAAAAGCAGGACCACAGGGCTCCAAGAGGGTCTGGGTCCACACAGGAAGGGAACCAGCCTGGTGCAGCTTTGGACCGGTTCCACCACAGAAGCACACAGGTCCCTCCAGCCTTCTCTCCTGCATTGCTGTGGCTTCCATGCACAGAGCAGCTCGTTTCCTTGAGAATGTTTTTGTCATTTTGTCATTATACAGTTCACAGTGGGCGGGTGGCAGGAGGTGACGGGGCCTGAGAGGCTGCCAGAGGATGGTCAGTCAGGTGCGGAAGGAAAGCGACAGCCACAGCAGGGAGACATCCTCACAGTCGGCTCCTGGTCTAGTGTGTGACCCAAGCCATCTTTAAGTCTCCCTGCCTAGGTGTAGCTACAACTCAGTAACCTACTGCTTCATTCCTTTCCTTGGGGTAAAGACAGAACCTTCTAGAACTTTTCATCAGAGTTTTCTAGACCTTTCCATCAGAATTTTCTAGAACATTGCATCAGAACCTTTTAGAACATTCTATGTCAGCTTTTTCTTCTTGGGGACATGGGTAGAAACAGTTATGTGTTGCATGTAGCTGCAGCAGAGATAGGGAAAATTCCTACAGAGTGGGACCATTGTGACCCAGGAAGATGTGATAGATACAGTGTGATCCAGGAGACAATAGCTCTCTAGTCTCACTCCTGGGTCAACAGCCAGCTGCTGGGCCATTTGGCCAGCACCTTAATGTCTGCTGTTGCCTCAGCCTACTTTTAGGGTTAGGGGTTCTCCACTGCACCCCAGTTTCCTGGTCTTCAGAATCTGGGTGACTTATATACTGCCATAGATGCCCTGGGCTGTCTCCTACCTGGCCAGGTGATGATCAGAGCATACTGGGATGTTCTGAGGACCCCTGTGCATATCACAGTGCATGGCACATTGCAGGTACTCAGGAAATGTTGAATGACTGAATGAGTAAAGAAACGACCATTCATTGGGCACAAGGGTCATCTGATTCTCACTCTGAAGGTGACCTGATAGAGGCTCCCTGTAGTTATTTCGAGGAGTTACAAGCCTTCTAGGAGCCCATGAAGGCTCTGATAGTATCTGGAGCCCAGAGTGACTTCCCCATCCTCTATGAAATGCTCTTCATCCTCAGTCTCTACTCAACCCTCCCTCCAGGGACTGGGAGGTGACACTGTGACCCGGCTCCCACCTTCACTTCTCAGTGGACCCCAGGAGTGTCCCTGGCCTCGGGACCAGAGGAGACTTTAGCTGAGTTCTAGGAGCTCAGTTGATTCAGCTCACAGATTGGCAGGTGGGGAGCCCAAGGTCACTCACTGGACCATATCCCAGCCTCTTGGCTGTGCACTTGTGACAGTGGACGCCATCTGAGGAGGATGGGGTGGCGCGAGGGAGTGCATGTGACAGGACAGGAAGCTGGGACAACTCAGGTCATAGCCACTCACTTGCTCTTGGGAGAACTGACCAGGGCTCCACACAGACCACATCCATCCCCCAAGAGTAGCGCCATTGGTGGACTATGTTCCACCCAAAGCCCCATTTGACAAGTCCTGCTGCCTCTTAATGCCACCATGTTGGGGGTCAAGCTTCCAACTCGTGAATGTTTGGAGACAAAATTCTCTCAAATCACAGCACAGTCCAACAGCTTAAAACCCAGGGAAATGCCGGCCAGGGCACCAGTGACCTTCCTGTGCCCTTGGATTGCACTTCGGCCCTGGACATGCTCTGCAGGACCCTGCCTATATGCAAGTACAGCGTGGCGGTATGAGCCCCAGGGGACCCCAGTATACCAGGGATGGGCACCTTGGGAAGCTCAGGGCACAACTCCTGTCACCCGGAGAGATGAGCTTAAGATCACAGGGACTTGAGGACCTTGCTCTTGGTGAGCCACTCGCTATGTCCTGGCATTTCTGCACCCCAGGAGGGATGCAGGGATCACACCCCCTCTCCCTGCCTTTCATTGTTAAAATGAGCCAACTGCCCCTCTCAGTTCAGAACCCCTGTATCTCCAGGACCCACCAGCACCAAAGGACAAGGGCAGGGAGAGGCTGCGGCTCGTGGAACACAGGAGGATCTACTCCTGCAGGACCCCTGCATCTCCCTCAGCATCTGGAGGCATCCGGGGTGCAGACAGTGAGCTGAGCTTCCGTGCTCGGGAGGAGTCCAGACGATTGGCACAGGGGATGCAAGAGAGCACGGGCTAGAGGGCGGGGGGTTCAGAGCTGCTGTGTGGGGAGGACTTGGTGTCTGTGGCTGCCGAGTCCACCTCGGTTACTGGCCCTGCCCGGTGCCGCTCACTGGAGCTGCAGGACACCCAGGGTACAGCAAAGCAGCAAATGCCAGCTCCCCAGGCACCTTCTGGGTTAGGAGGACATCCTAGCAGGAAATGGGCCTAGTGCCAGGGGACAGCTGCCCTGCTGCAATCACTGGTGCCCTATAGCACCCACCAGGCCTGAGACCTGTAGGCAGAGCAACACCCTCTCCCTGCCCAGGTCCCCCTCCTCGAGGTCACCAACTGCCCTGGCCTCTCCATCCCCAAAAGTCCTCATCGCTCCTGGAAATGCATCTGCCAAGACCCTGGGACACTCTCAGGTCTTCCTGGCCTCTTGCTTCCTGCAGCACCAGCTGTGGACCTGTGTAGGGTGCACTTCTGTCCCCTCTTTGGCTCGTTAACAGAGGCAGAGAATGATAAAGGCACAGAGCAACGGAATTGCAGGGAAACCAACACAGGCTTAGGAGCAGAAAGACCAGACCCTCATCTGATTCTGCCAGCAGCTAACACGTGACCTTCAGGAAGGCACTTTACTTCCCTGGGACTCAGTTTCCCACCTGAAAAGTGGAGAAGTGACTCTCAGGTGTCACTTGAGCCTCAGTGGCCCACTGTTCTGTTATCTCCTCAAAGAGGGGACCCTGGGGCAATGAGAAGTCCTTCTGGGTTAGTCTGTTTTTGTTACTGCAATGATACACACGAGGCTGGAACACCTTACTGAGAAAAGAGGTTTGCTTTGGCTCATGGCCCTGGACATCAAGGTTGGTGATGCCTTGCTCTGGCATTGTCCCAAAGCAGCACAGGGAATCACGTGGGGACTGATGGGAATATGTGGGTCCCCTCTGATTGCTTCCTCTATTTTTTCTTCTTTGTATCAGGAACCAAACTCAGGGCCTTGCACTCAACAGGCAGGTACTACCAAGCTACATCCCCGGCCCTCTCCTTCTTTATGGAGCCACCAGATTCAATCATGGGGGCTCCGCCCTGGCAGCCTCTGCTCATCTCATCAATGTCCCCCCAGGACCCCTGCTCTAGACACCCTCCTTACAGCAAGTGCCCACCCTCTTGATACCTCCAACACAGGTTCAGTTTCAGCACTTGGAGCCTGTGGGGTGCACTGGAGCCATATTCAAGCCCCAGCACCCCCAGCTGACGTGTGGTCTTCTCTGTACCAAGCCTGTCACCCCCCACCCCAGGATACCCAGCCCTGTGTGAGCCTCCTGCTCGTTCCTGGATGAACTAAAGGAGCACAGCCCAGAAACACACGTGACTGTGGGGCTCCACACATCCTGCACCCCACAGAACCTTACCAGCACCCACCCAGTTCTGGTCCCAGTTAGGTCTGAGTAGAGAGGTGACCAGTGGCTCCTGGGCAGGGGGGTGCCTGACTGCCAGAGGAAGGGAAAGCCTTTGATCTCAGGACCAGAGCTCCGACCCCCCCACGCAGAGCTGTCCTACTCTGGGTGCAGCTGGGAAGCGCAAGAAGGGACTGCGGGTGCCACAGTGTGGGGAAGGGGACAGAAGGATGTGGGGGTCTCTGCTATTCTCTCAGCATGTCAGTCTGCTGTGGACCTCCAAGAGGATGCTTGAGGTCCGCAGACCCTGGAAGACCCTCAGGGCGCCCTGTGTACCCTGAAGAAGAGGTTTCATTGTCCCCAGAGGACGGGCATCCTCTGCCATGGCTGGATGACGGGGCTTGGCCCCCGGCTGGCTCTCTGCCCCTTGTCCATCTTCT
This sequence comes from Dolichotis patagonum, assembly GCA_004027295.1. Classification (NCBI taxonomy): domain Eukaryota; kingdom Metazoa; phylum Chordata; class Mammalia; order Rodentia; family Caviidae; genus Dolichotis; species Dolichotis patagonum. The sequence continues at coordinate 263,785 of PVJX010000180.1, read as the reverse complement.
ACTCATGGACTCTGCGACTCTGCAGGTGACCAGCTACACAAGACACTGAATGCTATTTGGATGCAGATAAATCATTTCTGCGTCCTCGTCTGTAAAGGGAGTCCCTTGCACTCAAGGACTTGCCGCTCACACCTTCTGTGTTGACAGCGAGAGCTGCAGGACGCCAATGTCTCCGCCCTTTGGGACAGGTGGCCTGTGCTGCATTGGCGCGGAGACGTCTACAGGAGGCAGGGGGACAGCAGCTTTGGGGTCAGCCAGACGCCCACAAGGGCCCAGCGCTGCCCTTCAGGGGCAGTGAAGCCTGGGTGAGGGACTCCACTCCCTGGGCACCAGGCCACCTGGTGGGATGGGGGAGTCTCCTCGCCCTCCTCCCCCTTGGATCACACGCAGCCTGGCTCCCCAGTGCCTGGCCTGGATAAAAGGCTTGGACCACAGGAAGGACTGCTGTTTCTAGGCTCTGGCTTCCTCCTTTTGTCTCTAGCATTATAAACAAGCCTATTCCCCAAAGCTGCATCTGATAATCCAGCTGCAGGGTGTCAGAGGTCAGACAATCAGAAACACACTCGCCCAGAATCAGGGAACTGAGCCGGCCTGATGCCCACGGTGGGTGGGAAGCGACTCCTCACACTCTGCCAGGGCTGTCTGGGCCCAGATGGCTCCTGGATGGAGCTGGAACAGCCAGGACAAAGGTGAGTCCGTCCTCTGGGCTCCCTGAGACAGCTCCCAAGCCTGGACCAGCCTCGGACTCCCGAATCTGAAGACAGGACAACAGGGCACTGAGTGCAGCCTAGGAAACAGGGCGCGAGTACCAGCCCCACTCTCCAGCCAGCCCTGCAGGCTCCTCCAAGGCAGAGAGACAGGTAGCCCTTAGGTGAAAAGATCACGAGGCCAACCATGGCGGTGCCGGCCTGTAATCCTTGCATGCAGGGAGGGTGAGACAAGAGGATCACAATTTGTGTTCAGGCCCAGACTGGGTGGTTTAGCAACTTAGCAAGACTCTGGCTCAAAGAACAAAATGCTTTTAAGAAGGTGCTGGGGATATGGCTCAGTGTAAAAGCCCTGGGCTCAATCCCTAGCACAGAAAAAGAAAGGAAAGTCAAGAAAAACTGGACATGAGGCCAAGCAGTGAGAGAGACTGCTGGGCAGTGCGGCGGTGAGGAGGACCGAGCTCTCCCGGGCAGCTCCCTCAGACTCCTCCCTCAGCAGAGCCTCGAACTCCCAGCCCTCCAGGTTCAGCCTCTGATCTCAGAGTGACAGTGCCCTGCGTCCCAGGGTCAAGCACATGGTCCCCTGCTGTGTACCTCCTGCCACCCATCAAGCCAAATGGGCTCCAAATACAATGACACCTACCATGTGCACAGCATTATAGGGAGACCAGTTAACTCATCTTTGGCATTAAATGGAGGGGTAAAGGCAGCAATGAAAGCATAGTTAAGAAGAACCCCCACCACACAGCCAGGGGACTCAGGCCCCGCAGCCTGTGGTGGTGCTAGGGGCAGCAGGCTGAGCTTTTCGGCCAAGAAGGAGTTAATGCAGCTGTGATTGGTGGTGACTCCTCTCCCAAGCAGGAGTTTACTTCCCTAAGTTGGTGGAGACGAGGAGAGGAAAGAGCAGGGGGAAGGAGGAAAAGGGAGAGGAAGAAGGGATCAAGCTCAAGATCAAAAGATGCTCTGAGATCCAAAAGGAAGCAGGGGCTCCGGGGGTGGGGGATTTTCAGGGCTCTGCATCCTCCCGATAAGGAGCTGGATCTTGGGACAGCCTCACCTTCCTGCCTGCAGCCCGAGAGTGAGGGATCATGGGAGGCGGTGGACTGAGAGGTGGAGCCCGCAGCAGGTGCAGCCACCCCGCAGAAACGGGGCCTGAGTCCACGAGAGAAGCGACACTGCCGAGGCCCACTGCCCCCGCACGGCCAGGCTTGTGCCCTGTGAGTTGCATCATGACGCTCAGGGGCGGGGCATGGCCGGCTGTGCTCGCCCGTGCAAAGAGTCTCCCATCGTGGTGTGTTCCCGGGCCCTGTGACCCTACCGAGGGCCCCCCCGAGCAGGGAAGCAAACGGGAGACACAGAAGCTCCAGACAGCGGCTCCGGGTGGAGGCTGAGGGACGAAGCAGGAATTGCAGTCGGTTGCACATGCAAAAAGCATTAAAGGAAGAATTGCAGTAATTCATTCTCTCCGTACTTTCTTCTCTACCAAAACTGTTGGAGAGCCAGAGGGGACCAGAGCTGAGGACCAGGAGATGGACAGAAGGGCCCAGGGAGCCCGTGAGCTGCTTAGCAGACTAACGGCAGTGCAAGGGCTGCTGGGCTGCTGAGATGCTGGGCTGCTGGGCTGCTGGGCTGCTGGGTGCGGGGCTGCTGAGATGCTGGGCTGCTGGGCTGCTGGGCTGCTGGGCTGCTGGGCTGCTGGGCTGCTGGGTGCGGGGCTGCTGAGCTGCTGGGTGCGGGGCTGCTGAGCTGCTGGGTTGCTGGGCTGCTGAGATGCTGTGCTGCTGGGCTGCTGGGGCAGGCACTTTGCTCTGCTCTCTGAGAGCTCCAGCGGTGTCTCTGTGGGGGCCCTGTGCTCCCCCCAGCTCTGGTCCCTGCAGCCCCATCCTGCTGGGAAAAGCTCACATATCCATGCCTCAGAGGGAAGTCCGAGCCTTGCGTCTGTCACCCAGGGCCACCGTACTGTGGCTCTGTCCCCAGCGTGTGCAGCCTTTTGCTGCCGTTTCAGATGGATTTAGCAGGCCGTGCACGGGAGCGCTGCAGCCTGAATCCAGCTCACGCTCTGAGGGAAAACTCGACCCAACTCCTCTTAGACGGCCTTTGCGGCCAGGTCCCCACACAGCAAAGCTGACGAATGGACAGCATGGAGTTTGGCAAAGGTGAAATGAACAGCATGTGCAGCACAAGGGACCACGCTAGCAAAGGCACGAAGACTTTGTCCTCCCTTGAGGGGAAGGCGCTGGCTGACTGTTGCATGGGATGTGTTCATTGCAGGGGCCCAAGGGACCCTGGTCAGGTTTCTTGTTTGCCTTTTGGTTCTGCTTTATTCTCCTCCGAAATATAATCAAACAGTAATCACACTGGAGGCAACACCACGGCAGCAAAAGAAGTTTGAAAACTGGCTGAGAGATCTCAGGCTGCAGAAAGGCCACTGGGAGCCCAGGGAGCAGGGCTGCACGATGCCAGCGGTTTCCCTCTGTCTCCTCACCTGGGTGACGACACCACCCAGACAGGGAGGCCTTGCGCAGTCCGACGATCCCAGTATGAGCCCCTTTATACAGGGAACTTTCCAGGGAACAGAATTCTTACTTTGTGAAATACCAAGGTATTTTTCTATTCTGGAAAATCATTCTAAAAACTCTGAAGAATTTTCAAGGAGTAGATCTTGTTATAATGTATTTTGTATTGTAAGACTCAAACATTGCACTGTAATATTTTATTTATTTATTTAGAGGCAGGATCTCGCTATATAATTCAGGCTGATCTCGGACTCACCAAAGAGCCCTGCCTCAGCCTCCTGCCTGGTGGGAGTATAGGCCTTTGCTGCTGTGCATGGCACTTTCACACCAAAATGACACTAGCAGACACAGGCTAGCTGCCACTGTCAGGCTAAGGCAGTCAGCACAGCAGGGCCCAAATGCTGAAACAACCCTGAGTCTCACACACAGGACAGGACCTCTGAGGGCTTCCTAGACTGACCACGGCCTTGGACAGTGAGAGGTAAACCCAAGTGACTGACCACTGGGGCCCAGGGATCATTTGTCCCTGTAGCCCAGCCTGGCTGTCCCCGCGAATGTGCAAACGCAAGAACAAGCCACAGACACACATTTTTAAAAGGTGGTAAGGGAAACTTGGAATTTTTAGTGGTTTTTTAAAAAATGATGATAATACAGGTAAAAGGTAATTAACCTCCTTACTTGTTTGCCTGTCTTTGCTACGACCATTATATGATCTAGACCCTATAACTAAGCAGGGCCCGTCTTGGACCTTTATCCCAAAGTGAAAACTTAGCTTCACACACATAGCAAAAACCGAGCACAAACATTGGGAGCAGCTTTCCTGCCGAGGACTAGGAACCCCAGACATCCAGCCAAGGAGAATGGATGCTTAAACAGACGGTGAGACGTCAACGCCATGGAATACTAGTCGGCAAGAAAAAGGAGCAAGCCATAGACAGGCATGATTGGCACAAACTGTTATGTGCTCAGCCGTTCTGTTTACATAACCTTCTGGAAAGGACAAAACCATAGGAAAGATGGATCATCAGGTGGTGGTTGCCAGGAGCTACTGAGGGGTGGGGCGGGAGGGTGTGGGTGTGGTGCTGCATCCTTGTGGCCAGGGTCAGAGGAAGGGGAGCGGGAGGAGGAGCGGCTGGTTTTCCACTTGCCAGGTAGCAGAGTCTGGCAAAGGCCGGCCCGAGCTCCTCCCTGCCTGCGGGATGAAACCCCAGGCCCTGCATCCAGAAGGTCCGGAGACTTGAGACTCACTCCCTCCTTGCCTGGGGCCTGGCTGGCTCCTCACCTGGGCAGGTGGCAGTGTGTGGCAAGGCACCAGTTGCAGGAACATGTTGACAGATCCATGGAAATTCAGAAGGTGGAAGCAGCCGGGCTGTTACAAGAAACCAAAAGGCAAAGCCAGCGCAATAAAATCGGGCGCAGTGTATCTCATGCTGGCGGATGTGGCCAGGCCAGGTGGAGAGAGCAGGGCGATGGGGCGGGTGAGCAGAAGCTTCCAGGGCCTGTCAGCGGGGCGTGTTGCCAGGGAGCCATCGGGATGTGAGGAAGGCCGCGCCCGCCCTGGAGGCAGCAGCCCTGCTCCACCTCTGGGAAGGCCTGCGCTGTGCCCCTACCGAGCTTGGCCCCGCTCCCGGCAGGGACCAGGTACTGGGGCCACACAGGGCTGGGCCCAGTGACCTGGATGCTGGTCTCCCAGGGGCCATGAGGACTCAGGGACCTCAGAACACTCATTTGAACTTGTTTCTTCTTCCAAAAATGAGGGAGCTGAACCAGGTGTCCCTAAGGAGCCCACCCACCCGAGGGCCCGTCAGAGCTCTGTTGCCCTGCGCTGAACTTCCAGGCTGCTTTGTCCACGCTGGCCATGCCCTGCCCTTTGAGGACACACTGAGCCCCCTGCCCGTAACCATGCAAAGACTGTGACGGCTGAAAATGACAGGTCAAGGTTAGGCCATGGCATTTGTGGACAGAGGCCTAGGAACTGGCCCCTTTCCCCTCTGGCCTTTGGCTAGTCTGTCCACCGCTCTAGAGCTTTCCATCAGTAAAGCAAGAAGAAAACCCTGCCTCTTTCACCAGCTATACTAAGCCCTATTCATGGTTCTAACAGAGTACATGCAGCTGAGTACTTTATACCAGCTTTCCCTGAGGACGCCATGAAGCCAGTGACCAGGGACAGCTCTGACACCGCAGCCTGACAGAGTTCTACCCAAAGGTGCCACCTGACACTCCCTGCACCTCCAACATGCTTGACACGCTTGTGCAAGGCCAGAAGCTGCTGCTCCAGTAGAGGCCCCTCCATCTGCTCAGCCACTTTAAGCCGATGGCCATTCAATTTAAGATGGTTTGGCACAGTGGAAGCACCCCATACAGGGACCTCAGGGAAATCTGAGATTTCTGCAGGGCTTCAAATTCTTTGGGAATATGGAAACTTTGGTCCGCAACACCAAATAGAGGTTCATCATGCAAGGTTCGGTCATCACCCCCAGGGCTTCAAAATCACAGTCCACAGAAGGGAGCAGACAGTCAGGTGAGCAGTGGCCTAAGGGAGTTCAGAAGCAGTGGGGAGGGTCATTGCCATGGGCTCATCAGCCAGGACAAAGGTGAGGAGACACATGACTACAGGCACTGTGTGTCCCTTTGCTGTACTGGTCCCTCAAGTCCACAGTCCCAGGAGAACAAGACAAGGCTACCTTGCCCCTGGGAGCCTGGAGTCCAGCCAGGAGAGCGATGAGGACCCAGTGGTGCTGGTGACCGCAGAGGCTGTGGGAAGGCTGGAAGAGTTGGCCTGAGCTTACTAGGAGGGATGTGTCCTTGCTGGTCTGGCCCCTACACCTGGGTCACCTCCCTGCTCCCATCGCTGTGTTTGGAGGAGGAAACGGGGGCTGGAGACTGGAACCCAGAAGTCCGTGGCAGATCAGGAGGGAGCTGGGATTAAAACCGGAAACACAGGGCTACTGCAGAGTGGCAGGGCAGAGTGGAGCCGGCCCTGCCAAGTGCCCAGGAAGCTGGCTGAGGCCCAGACAGATGCGTGTGGCCTGGATCCTCCTCCACTGCTGTCAGTGACTTTCGAGTTTTGGAAATTACAGTAAACATACCCAGATGCACCTTCCGGGGCATTTCACAGTATCTGGGGGGCACTCAGTACACCCACGTGGTTGTGCGCCAATGTCACATCCATCTCCAGGACCTTTTCAGTATCCCAGAAGGCCACTTGCTGCCCCCCACCTGACTCTGCAGCCCCTTCGCTGTCCCAGCAGCCCTGTGCTGCCCCTGTTTCTGTGACTCTCCCTGCCCCAGGGCCTCATACAAGGGAATCACACAGTGTCCTTCTGTGCCTGGCTTGTGTCCCTGGCATGACGTCCTCTGGGTCTGTGCATGTTTTGGCAGCATCAGCACTCCTTGCTCTTTAAGGCAGAGTGATGTGGCATCAGGCAGACAGCCTACATTTGGATCTCCACTTGTCCCTTCACGGACACATGGCTGGTTTCCACTTTTGGCTGTTGGGATTATTATGCTGCCACGACCATGGCTGTGCAAGTGTCCCGGGCCCTGCCGCGTCTTGGGGACAAGTCGCAGAAGGGTGATTCCTGGGACCCATAGGGATTCTAGGTTTACTTTTCAAGGATGCTCCACACACTTGTACACAGAGGCCATTCCTTTTCCCTCTTGCCCACAGCGCAGGGGTTCCAGTTCCTCCACAGCTTCACAAACGCTTATTACTTTCTGCTGCTAGGATACCTGCGATTGTTTTTCAGTGAGACCGCTGGACCCCACCCCCAGGCTCTGTATTTTTAACATGTTTTTAATAGCGTTGGGGCATCAGCTCCGAAACCTAGTGTCCCAGGCATCACTGCCACCCTCCTGACGTCCGCTGCCGAGCTTTGCAAACAAGCACCACGCAGAGCAGCAGGACACGACAGTTCTTCTCCTGTGGCCTCCATGTCTTCTCCAGGAATGCAGGAGCTTTGCTCTGGAAGGCTAAGGGGTCCACTCATCCTCACACTTGCTGCTTCCTTGCTGGCTGTGAGGTACTGGCTGGGGACTCCTATAGAGAGGTCACTGTCACCAGCCGTGACCAACACCATGCCCCAGGGAAATTGAACGCAGCCCTGCACCTTCCCAGCCTCCTCAGTCCTGCACAGCTACTCTGGGGACACCCCAAAGGCCCTCCCCTGTGCCCTCATGGGAAGGAGAAGCTCATGGGGGTTTCCCTTCCCTAAGAAACCTCAGACTCCCTTCCAGTGGCTGCAACACTCTCACAGAGGAGGACGAGTCCTACAACCCACAGATGTGACTTTCTCAGATGCCAGCAAAGCCAGTCCTGTGACAAGGGTCTTCCTTGCTGTCCTCTCCGACCCTGCTATTCCGCTCAGTTGTGGCCTTGAAACTTCTGTCCTTGGCCCTCGGGCTCTTGTCAGGGGCCTCCTGCAGGTGCAGGGCTATGCTACACTCTGAGGAAACATGGCAGAGCTTACTTGTGAATCCCCAGGGGCCAGGGCACCTTGTGACCCCAACACCCTGCTCGCCTAGGCGCTGGCTCCAGGCTCTGGCTGTCGGGAAGCTCGGGGTCCTCTCGTGAGGGCTCCCAAGTGCCCAGGTGAGCAGCTCCCGGGGGTCCTGCAGGGGCCTCTCTGGCCCAGCACCAGGGAGGTCTCCCAATATGTGTTTTAGCAACAGGACGCCAGTCCCATCGGAAAGAGATACCAGAGTCTGCAGACTCCTTTGGTCATCTTCCCTCCAGCCTTCCCCAGCCCTCTCCTGCTGGCCAGCAGAAATCTGTCTGCGTGTGTTTCTGGGGCCTTGACTCACCATGAAGAGAAAGCGAAGAGAATGCCAATGTCTACTCATCAACCCCGAACCACCCCGCCTCTGGATGTCTTGCTTGCAGACAACCAGCTCTGCATTATAAGAGCCATTTTTAGCTTCGAGCTCTCTTGCCAGCAGCCAGCACACCCTAGCTGGTGACACATCAGCTCTGACCAAAGGGGCAGAGGGACGCAGCGCGGCAGCAGCCAGCCTGCTAGTACAAGCTTGCACGATCCACCTCTGTAACCACGAGCTGCCACGTGACCAGGGCTGGCACCGGGGCCGGGCCCGCCGGGCATCCTGTCCTATCATGGATGAGGAAATTGAGGCTTAGGGAAGTAAAAAGAACAGGACTCTGGTTCTTTGCATTTCACAACGCGCTTTATGTAGATCATCTCACCTGATCTTTATAAAAATTACTATCATCATCCCCATTTTATAGGTGAGTTAAAACTGAGGGGAACATTAAGCTATTAATAGGCATATTGTGTTTTATAGTTTACAAAGTGCTGTTAAACAGTGAGGCTAATTACTACCTTCACAATGCGCCTGGTCTATAAGGTACAGTTCACAAAGAAGCAGCTCAGAAGGGCCAGCTGCTCGGCCAAGCGCCACTGACCTCTAGGACAGTTTTCCTGTAGCCCGGTGCCCACCCTAGGCACTGCAGACCTGGACCTGAACCCTAGCTTTATCTTAGAGATGTAAACCGTCAGCGACCCAGACTCACTGCATCAGAAGCGCTGGGCACGGAGCCCGGCGACCTGCATGTCAGCAGGACCCCCGATGTGCAGTGGGGTGTGAGGAGCACCGTTTGCTTCTGCACGGTCGGACCCTCCCTTGCTGAGTCAGCATAGGTCTAGATCAAGGATCGGTTCTCTTCCAGTACAGCAAATGGGTGTTAAGATAAGCAATAATGCGAACCCAGCTCTAAAGACACAAGCTCACACTGCTGATCCAAGACAGGGCATTCACGAAGCGTAGGAGATACTATAGAAACAAAAGCCTAGCCAGGTGTGCTGGTACACCCCTGTAATCCCACACCCCCCCAGCACTGTGGGAGGCTGAAGCAGGAGGATTGCAAATTTGAGGCCAGTCTGTATAACCTAGAAATCCAGTGAGACCCAAACAAAAAAATGAGAAATTCTAAAAAGGGCTGAGGATGTGGCTCGATGTGAAGGCCCTGAGCTCAGTCCCCAGTACACCCCCGCCCCCAAAATATACGTAGGCCAGGGATTTAGCTCAGCAGCATAAGCGCCTCCCTGGCCAGTGCGAGGCCATGAGTTTGATCTGGTACCAATAAATAGATAAATAAGTAAAAGATGGTCCTTCAAGAGGCACAGATATCATTTTAGGATCCACAAGCAAGAAGAAGGGAAGGAGGCTTCGGGTCGCCTGTTGTGTGCCAGGCATACCAGGAGCTTAAACCCCAGGGAATAAGGGAGAAGAGGAAAGCAAGGCAGGGAGGGAAGACTGCTATCTGCACGTACGAAGACGCCTCATGGAACCCACTAATAAAATGTTTTTAAATTTTAAGTTCCCTCCTGGTGACTACCGTCCTCCTACCGTTCTTTTAAAGAGTTCAGGGCTCAGAAAGGTTAGATGAGTTGCCTGAGGTTCACACAGCCACAAGTGATGAAGCTGCTCTTCAAATAAAGGTCTGCCCCCCCCAGTCCCTCGGGCTATTTGACTGTATCATCGATCAGGCTGTATCTGCAGTGTAACACCCTGCCTCGGCCTCCCAGTCGAGGGCTGCTCGCTGGGGCCCTTCCCCCTCCTCCTCCAGCCCCTGCCTCCAGCCCTGGTGGCCACAGACTGCTTTAGCCCATTGTCATTACTGTCACGGAAACAGTAGGGCTCTGCATGGATCAGGTGCCCGACTGGTGTTGATGTGTAGCATTTCCCAAAATTACAGCTGGGAAAGGCCCTGATCTCTGGGAACGGTGGCACTCAGTGGAGTGACATCCTCCCAGCTGTCCCCAGTGCCTCGGGCTCCGCTCGGCTCGTGAACCCGGGTCTGAGGCAGGGTGGAAACCCTTTCTGCTCCTGTGTGGTTGGATGGTAACAGCCCTGTACCTCCAGTGAGCCAGGCGGGGCTTGCTCAAGAACGGTTGCTGACAGATTGATTTACTGACTAATTTATATGACATACTTATCCAGTGACACAGGACTCTTGGAGCGAGTTCAGAGGAAAATAAGCAAGATGATTAAAGGATTGGAAAATGTGTTTTACAGGGAAAGGTTGGAAGCAGTGCAGTGATTTAACCTGGAGTGGGAAAGCTGTTGGACACCGCATGCATGGGCCATGGCACCATGGAGAACCCTTTAATATGTCCCCTCTGTCCCCGCTGGGACACTGAGGCCCAGAAAACAGCATCACACAGCTGGCCAGCACTGCGATGTGCATACGACCGCCAGGCCAGGGCACCATCCCACATACGCCCAAGTGTGAGCACACCACATGTGCACTGCATGGACACACATCATCCACACTTACATACATCCATACCACACCGATTCCCAAGGACATCTGGAAGGTGCCTCTGTAGCTAAGAGGGGACAGAAGAACGATGCGGGTCCCACTGCTCCACAGCACATCCTTGCCATGGGTCTGAGATGCATTTCTGGGCTTCACGCCCTCCCAGGGGAGGGATGGGTGTCCCCCCAGAGCCTCCTCCTTGGCTGTGTCACCAGAGGGTGTGGCCTTCGCCCCTTCCTAGTCCCTCTGTGGCAGCTGGGATGGGACATCCTCCTCCACGCAGGGAGCCTTTGGAGGGGGTGGGTGGTGGGACGTCTCAGAGCCAAGGCTCGGGGACAGTGGCAGCCACACTGGGCAGGACTGAGGGACACAGATTCAGCCATGCATCTGCGCTCCCTGGCTGGGACCTTTTGCAAAGCCCCCAAGCACCCCACACCTGGGATCCTTCATTGATGGGCCTCAGCCATGACAGTAGCAACGGCCCCCGTCCAGCAGGAAGAGTCCTCCCCATGGACAAAGCCTCAGTTTCAGCTGCAGAAAGGGCACAGATGTCAACTTTGACGCAGGTAGGGAAACTTGATGAGGTCCTCTTTAGGGACGCTGGCCTCTGCATTTGCTCTGGCTCCTCAGAGACTTCTCAGAAGCAGACCGGCCCCCTCCCCAGAAGCCACTCTGCCCAGCTGTCCCCCACCTGTGGAGCCCTGGGCAGCCCCGCCCCTGCACTGCAGAGCCCCAGGAGCGGCCTCTGGAGGGATTTCTGGCTCCAGCCCCTGCATTGTTCACCCTCCAGGTCCAGGTGGGAGGACCAGACAGGCTGGGATGTTAACATCCCATAAATCAGCGAGCAGCAACCTGCAACCCCGCCACCCCATGTTCCAACACGACCCGCCCTGGGCAGGCTGCAGGAAGAGGCCTGACCTTGCTTCCCCGCCAGCCTGCTGCACAGGCAGTGCCTCTGTCTCTGGGGACTTCCCAGAGCCAGAACTCCCTGCCCCGCCCCTCAGACACTGACCCCACCAGACCAGCAGCCGCCAGCTCACCGTGGTGCAGGGAGAACATGGGCATGGTGCTGCTTCCAGAGCCCTGAGCACAGGTGATGTCCAGCAAGGGAAGGACAGGCTGAAGGGACACAGCCTCTCTCGCAGCTGGCATGTCCCCCTGGACAGCCCCAGTCCCAGCAAGTGGGTACCAAGCAGATGACACACATTCAAGGAGACCCAACCGCCACCCCCAGTCTCCCCAGAACAGAGCTGGATTATGAGAAATGCAAGAGGATTAGGGGGACACCATCTGCAGAGAGAATTTGCTTCTTGGGGCTCCACAGACTGTTCTGGGCCTCCAAGCACCAAGGGCCCCCCTCCATTCCAGCCATCTGGGGAACCATAGCCAGCCCACTGTGGATGCCAAGGAGGCACATCATATCCCAAGTGGGGACCTCAGGGAAAAAGAGGTGACTGTCACTGCCCTGAAGAAAGTAGAAAAGAAGATCGGAGAACTGGCACTGGACAGAAATCAGGAACCCAAGGCCAGAAGGACCCGCCCATGAGGGAGGCCGTCACCAAGACCTTTCCCTACCAGCCTGCCCCTGGAGGGCTCTCCCAACTCGTGTTACACTAAACCCATCTTTTTGGTCTTCAATTGGAAACTCCTATGGGACCTATGGCCTGAAATTACCCAATCTGCCCTCCCTGAGGACAGAAAACTGTCTTTAAATAGCTATAGCTGTTCGGGTGCAGGTTGCCCAAGAAGGGGTGAACTGTGACCTTCAGCTGGGCAGGTTCCTCCCTGGAAACCAATCAGGTGGAAGGGCCACCTGTGGGCACGGTGGTGGCTGAGGACACACAGAGAGGCGACAGATGTGTGCTCAGTCTTGAGCTGATCCACCTGTGATGAAATTGCTCTGCTGAGCTGCCGGCTCCCACACAAGGAGTCCCATCCCCAGGGTCAGATGCGTATGGATGTGCGTGACAGGCGGAGGCCGCTCTGCCTAGGAAAGCTGGAGCTGCCTGAGGATTTTAGTAAGTCATACCAAACATGGTCACATCCAAGCAGCACCAGCAGAAATCCAGGTCCTTCCCGAAAAGCACAGACTACGAGAGACGTGGAGGACCTGTGGGTGTTTCCTGCACGTCTGTTGAGCTCTTATATTTCACCAGTGCCCATCCCACTGAACACGTGAGCAGGCTCACAAGGCCCATGCCTGTTTTTCAGGAGAATGCAGGGAAACATTTTGCAAGGAAAGGGAAACTGTCATTTGCTTCATATGCGTATTTATGAAATAAGGGAAGCGGACCTGGTAGCCTCTGAGTGGGTGGCCCTATGCTTTGTCACCAACCCAGGGCACTTCAGAGGGTGAACGGGAACATTGTGAGCTACCTGACAATAACAGGAGTCAACCTGGACCACCTCAGGAAGTGGGGACCCAGGCCACCCTCCCTCTAAGAAGGGACATGTGTAAATAGCGCTATGTCCATGCATTACATGACCTGAAGCCTTTGCCCTACAGTGAACCTGCCAAAGTCATTCAGAACTCTAAAAAAGCACCGAGGACTTGTGAGGTCCACGTGGCCAATGTGCCAATCGAGGACATATGTCTCCATGTTTGCAAAAATACATTCTTATTCTAGCTGCCCTTGAGCCATTCCAGGGAATACAAAAGAACCACAAAAAGCTCTCATCAAATAGCAGAGACAAGAGACAAGGCCATAAAGGAACTGTCGCCTGGCAGAAGTCTGACAGCCGTGTGACAGACCCAAAGTAGCACCTGCCAAGTGAGGCTTATTGGTGGTCTGCACTACAAAGGCATTAAAGCTGCACAGGACATGGTGCTTGGACGAGGATCGAGCTCCTGAAGGACAAGAGGAGCGAAGGCTCCGTCTGGGAGGAGCAGCACGTGTGTGCACCAACGCACATTTTAGTCCACTTCGCCACCGTGAGAGATGAAATGGAACAAAGGAGAACAAAACAGACACAGCTAGGCTGTCCCGCCGCCCACCACCACAGAAAGAGAGGCATTCCTATGGCCCCAAACCGGAAGACAAACAGGAAGCCGTGAGCAGGGCCGGCTGGCCCTTCCACAGGGCAGGGGTTGGAGATGTTTTGGTTGCCAGGACTCAAGAAGAGGAGTTACCAGAATCCAGTGGTAGAGACCAGGGACTCTGCTAAATACCTTACAATGTACCAAAAATCCTGTGACAAAGAATGACCCAGCCCCCGGTGTCAGTCATGCTGAGGTCCAGGGACCCTGGTTTGGAAGACGCCATTGACTTACTATGTACGGAGAGGAGGATCACGAGATCCAGCTTGCTGGGGACAAGATTGCAGTCACCAAAAGGGCTTCTTCCTTCATGAATTCAACAGATGTTAGCTCTGGCCACGTGAATAACAGGCACGAGTCCTCCTCTTGAGTCTGCTATTATGCTGGGCACAGGAGATGCCGAAAAAGCAAACAGCTACTGTGGCTGGTGTGCTGGGGTCTCCAGTCTCTGTCCACAGCTCTCTCCTGTCCCCAGGATGCAGGAACAGTCCATGACTTCCCACCTCCCATCTCTACACTGGCAAACGAGTGACCAGACCTTTAACAAGCTGGTCTTTTGCTGGGCTGGCACAGCTGGGCATCGGCCGCAAGCTGAAGCCCGAGGTCAGCGCCAGAGTCAGAGGGGATCGAGGGACCCTGCGGTGGGTTGCAATGCTAGGCTGAGATGCCCCGCAGCCCAGGCGTACTCAGTGCCTATTTTCAACTTGCAGACGATGAGTTCATTGACCCCGTCCCACAATTTGTGGAGTTATCTCTACAGTGAAGGCTTCGATGACACCAAGTTTTCCACGTGGGCTTGGGTTTCCTGTGCTGGGCAGATGCTCTTCCAAACGTGTGTGGCAGCCACCCACTGGGCCACTGTGTCTCAGAGAATCTGCTAAAGAGGCTCCCTCCCCTCCTGGCCTGGCTGGGACCCTCGGCACCCCTCACCCTGTGTCTGGAGTGACCTGCGAGGCTAAGGCTCTTATTCGTTCCAGGTCTACTAGAGTGACTTTGGCGTTGTTGCTGTCCCTGCCCCAAATTGACTCTGGCACCTGATCACAATGTGCACAGGGATCTCTGGGGCTTCCTGGAAAGGAAAAGCAGCTGGAGCTGCCCAGCAGGGAGTCCCCTGAACGCCAAGCCCTTGGCCCTGACGCCCTCCCACCCCCAGGCCCCAGGCTGCCCACACTACTCTCTCCTCCAGCCTCCTCTGACTCCCAGACGCCCCGGTGTCCCTGCCGCTTCTTTCCCAGATGGTCTTCTATTGTTCCCAGGCAGAAAGGCCTCACGGCTGCTGCAGCAGATGAGCTTGACTGCCACTCCCAGGGTTGTTCCTGCTCCACCCCTCTCCTACCCTGGCACCGTCCCCTTAGATGACTGCCTAGCTGTCGCCTTCTCAGGGTCCTGACAGGAAGTAGGACGTGCAGCTCTCAGGGGCGGCGGGAGAGATATCCTGAGGCCTGGACACCCCCATTTCCTGGCTCTGGCAAATTGCTTTGCCTCTATGAGGAGTGCCTGGCCCTCCTCCTGACCGTGTGTGACCCAGCTGGGTCTCAGAAATTCAGGCCTCTCATACCAAGGGATTGCATCGGCTACCAGGGACTCTAAACCCAAACCCATGGCTTTAACCACAGCGGAGGGTTTTCTCCTTGTCCCACGTCACAGAAAGAGGCAGCCAATGGTGGACACAGCTGACCTTGGCTGCCCAGGGGCCCCACCATAGCATATTCACTGCTGTGCTCTGACTATCACCTCTTCATTCCTAATTGGAACAAAGAGAGGCATAAAAGGCAAATGGGCTTTCCAAAGCCTGGAGACGCTAACAGGAGATTAGGTCACAAGACCAGTCTGCAAGGAAGACACTGAAATCCTGGGAACTTTTATTTGTTGGTTTGTGGTTTAGCCGTGTATATTATTACCTCCAACAAAACTGGCCCTATGGGCAAGAACTGGGGGAGAATGAATACTAGATAGAAACAGCATCTACCACCATCCACTCTCTCCAGCCACGTCCACTGTACAGGCAGGTTTCTTGTGGCTGGCACAAATCCTGATACTCACACCTCAAAGGAAGAAGGGTTTCAGAGGCTACAGTCCATGGTTTGCTCCAAGGCAGGAATAGCATGTCAGGCAAAGCTGCTCCCTTTATGGTGGCCTGGAGCAGAGTTCAGGAGATGAGCACCCTGCGGGATCACCCTCCAAAGGCAGCCCCTATAACCCACCTCCTATTGGTCGCCTCCTTGCAGCCTGCTCAGGGGGTCAATCCCCTGGGGACTAGAGTGCCCTGAGACCCAGGTGCTTCTTCATGTCCCTCCATCCAGCCACGATGATGGTAAAGACTGAGTTCATACCCTTCCCCTCGGAGGTTGGCTCCTCTGTGTGATGCCTGGACACTCAGAGCTTAAACACAAAAAGGCTAAGAGAAGTCAGTAAGACCCCTCAGGAAAAGACCATGGAAAACAGTGCAGCACCCTGGAAGCTGGTAGATGTGCCCAGGATGGTGCGGGTTGGGTTTAGGACAGCAGTGCGGGTCTCTCAAAATTCAGCTCACCTGGGCTCAGCTGCTTCTAGCTGATCCATGCAAGGGGCACATGGAGGCCAAGCTCTTGTCTGGACAGAAATCTTGGGGCTTAAGCTGAACGTGCTCCTCAGCTGCTCTGCCATTCCAGCCCCAGCACTTCAATTCCAACCACTGAATTGAGGGGACATCTCAACCAAGAGCTCAGTTGGAGGTGAACTCCTATCTTTGCCTTTGCCTGGTGATGTAGTTCGTTTATCCTACTGTGGCTGTCACCTGAAGCCACCACTTAACAAGCTGATCATCTAAGGTGTTGAAGCAATTGGGTGTTCTGATCCTGTAGAATGCCTAGCTGCACTGGTGTGCATTTGCACACTTATGTCCACAGAAGCCTGCACACAGTCGCCTAAGGGCTGAGGCACCCCAACCGTCCTTGACAAATGGATGGATTGAAAAATGTGATAAATCCATGCGGTGGAATATTATTCAGTCTTTAAAAAAGAAAGGGGTTCTGACACATGCTACTGAAGTGGGAGGTAGTGAGGTAAAAGCCTGCAGAAAGAAGGAAGGGTCCACCTGTCTTAGAGCCAGCTTTCTGGCCTAGATCTAAGACAGGAGGAAATGACTTGGACAGAAGGCCAGGCCTGCCCTGGAACCTGCTTTCTGGGCCCAGATCTGCCTTCTGAGTTAATCATTAGCCCAAGGCGAGGATGCCCAGATCTAAACACAATGGGAAAAAATAACCAGGTAGCTTAGCTTCCACACAAGTTCCCATGGCAAGTGCCCAGTGGCCTTTTGCAACCTGTGGGCAGTCCTGACCCTAATCACCATGCCCACTGACCATGCAAATTTGACACCTTTCCCTGCCCCATGGCTTTGGACGCCATGACAGTTCCTCCGAGGGCCATCAAAGGTCAAAAATCTACTGCCTGATGGAAGCACTGAGCCAAGCTGCTCATTGGCAGGAGTCTCAGCTCAAACCAAGCTCTCGATCCCACCTTAAACACTAAAGCTCCACACCCTCAGCACCAAGCTCCTGGGGCTGGGACGGCTTCCCGCTGGCTGCCCGCCGCGGTGGTGGACCCAGCCTTCCCTCTTTCAATGCATCAGTGATCCACTGCAGCTCTGGGGCATCCCGCTCAAGCCTGTGTTTAAGACATCAAAACCTGGACAGAAACCCAACTCAGTAACATTGCGACAGGAAGGAACTTTGTGCTTAGTAAACTAAGACAGGGACCAGGGACAAACGGGGCACGATTCCAGGTCTACAAGGCTCCTAGTGCCACGAAATTCATAGACAGAAAGAAGAATGGGGTCCCCCAGGGTGGGTGGGGGCACTTAGTGTTCAGTGGGAACAGAATATCACCTTGGGAAAATGACAAGAGTTCCAGAGGGGGGCAGTGGAGAAGCTACATGTTAACATGAGATTACTCCATGCCACTCCATGGTGCGCTTAAGATGGTGACATGGCAACTCTGAAGGGCATTTTGGCATGAGTGAAAGGACTGCATGCTCTCGGTGGGCATCGTTGTCAGCCACAGGCCGTCTCTTCTAGGAACAGTGGTCTCTCCACCCGTCGTCACCGCAGACCGCCCCACGCTGGTGCAAACTCCACCTCGCCCCGAACTTTCCTGCCAAGGATGTGGATTCCCTTTGCTGTATTCCCCGTGGAGACAGCTTAGCTTGGCCTGTAATATCCATCACCAGGGCTGGCAAGGTGTTCCCCACGCAGGGCAAGATCACTGGCTTTGATCCATCACCTCCCTCCCCTGCCCTCTTCCTGCACCATGGTCAGCACTGCCGTCCGGAACCAGAGCTGTGTGACTGCAGACACTCCGATACGGTGGTTTCAACATGGCGGGGCTTGTTTCTGCCGCCCTGGGAGAGGTCCACAAGGAAGTCACCAACAGGGAAGTCCAGAGGCACAGGAAGTCCATGCTAAGGACTCTCTGGTGCATTTGGCTTCTGCCCCATGGTTCAAGATGGGTCAAGAGCGGCCTTCCCGCCAGTGCCGCCCAGCTCATCTGCCGGCCGCCTTGTGTCGTGACCCCCTAGGGGTAGGAATCATTTTTAGATAATTTCATCTTTACGAATTTTCTTTAAATTATATATGCTGTATATATGTAAACAAAAAGGTGATGTAGCCATGTACGTCCCTGTGGGGCAGCGTATCAATCAGGGCTCCAGCCAGGAAGTGGGATGGGTGCGTGGACGGATGGACAAATGGATAGATGAAAGATGGGCAGATAGATGATACATGGGTGAGCCATGATAGAGACAGATAAAGATAGACAGGTTTTATCTATCGATCAGCTATCTATTTACTTATCGATCATCTATCAATCATCTACCATCTATCTATCATCTATCATCTATTTATCATCTGTTTATCATCTATCATCTATTATCTATCTATAATCTATCACCTATTATCTATCTTCTATCTATCTATCATCTATCATCTATCTGTTTTAAGGCATCGGCTCACATGGGCTGGCAAGTCCGAAGTCTGTACAGAGAGGCAGCAGGCTGGGAGCTCAGGCGGAAGCTGACACTACAGCATGGAGGCAGAATTTCTTCTTTTTCAAGAAATCTCCATTTCCTCCCTCAGGTTCTTCAGCTAACTGGGCAAGGCTCACCCCCCACACTGCAAGCAGCCTCTGTGCTCACAGTGAGCAGGCTGCAGTTGTCAAGTGCACCCCCAAAACACCTCAGCAACACCTCACCTGGTGCTGACGCTATGGCCAAACATCTGACAATCAGGCAGACAACGGGCTGTGGGTGAAAAAGCACCAATCCGGGGTCAGAGGCTTAAATCCACATCCCGACTCCATCCTCTGCCTAATGACATCCTTTTGGCTCCTCCAGCTTCAGCTAAGGTACTAAGGGCGTGGATGAGAGGGTCCATGTCCCCTTCCCGACACAAAGCTTAGCGATAGCGTGGCCGTGTTCCTGGAATCGAGCTCAGGTCTCTGAAGGAACTCAAGGAGGCGAACAAAGAAGATGACAAATGCCATGTTGATGATGACGCTGATAAAGGATAAAAGGAAAAGCTTTTTGGTCAAATCCTCCCTGAGCCAAGGACAAAGTCCACTCGCTATTGTGTATCTCACAGCCTGAAGCAAGTAGGTAGGTGAATGTGACTTCAGCCCTCCCTGGAGTCTGGGGGCCTCCCTGTCCCGGTGCGAAGCAGATGGTGCCCGGGTTTCACTGCACCCTGAGGGATTGGGGTCCCCCAGCAGCTCTGTAACCCGGCTCGGACAGGCTCCACCACCAGCTCCCCTCTGTCAGTGTCACCTCATGACACCTCCAAACTTTCAACTCGCACAGATTTACTGGACTTACTTGGGTTCCAGAGGTATAGACAACATTGCTCACACCCTCACAGGGCAAGAGGGCTCACAGGGGAGGTGGCCACCCACAGAGACAGAATGAAACATCACAAGAGCTTCGTCGAACACAGTCACCACCAATCAACAACCGCCACGCACTCACGAGGTGCCCACCTTGCACAGCGATGGATAAAACAGTGACGAACGAAATCCCACTGGCTGTCGGCCTCAAGGGTGTGTGTGTGGGGGGGGTCCGAACAAATTGTCAGATGGCTAAGGGAAAGTACCAAGGTGCAGAGTCCTCGAGACATGACAGGGCTCAGGGAAGGCCTCAGCGCAAGGTGACTGGGCGGAGATGGACCTGAGAATCGTCCGGGCAGAGCAGGGTGGGGATGGGAGCCCAGGAGCAGCAGCCAGCGGGGCGAATCCTGGGCATCAGCAAGATCGGCAGGTGCAGGACTGGGGTGCGCTCAGAGAAGACAAGACAGCAGATGGCTGCCTCCAGGAAGGCCGCTGTCATCCAGTGTCCGCAGATGTTCCCGCTGGGGCTCTGCACATGGGCGGGGAGCAGATTTGGTCCCAGGAGAGCCTCCGGCCCCTCAGCTCCCAGCACAGAGGAGGCCCAAGCCTGGCGGGAGATGGAGCCCGGGTGCCTCATCCCAGCAGAGCTGAGAGAGTTCGGTGCCCTACTTGGGGGCACCCCTGTGGACCTGCTTCCTGTACCCCAGAACACCATCATGATGCTAAAAAGACAGAATCACAGAGGGTGGGCCAGTGAGGGGGGCCAGGTCCCGGGGTGAGGCAGCAGGATGTTGGGGAGATGGCGGCAGGCACAGCTGCCCCTGGAGACAACCCTGGGCTGGGAGGCCGGGCTGCCCGGCTGGAGCTGGAGGGCTGGGAAGGAGGAAGAGTGTGTGTGCATGTGAGTGTGCATGTGTGCATGTGTCCAAAACTGCTTACTCTGGACAGCACATCAAAAGGCAGGAGCAGATGGAAGATGGGCTGGGGGTGCCCGCACACACAGGCACAGGGCGATGACCCAGGCACAGCAGGAAAGAGGGCCAGGAGGAAAGATGCCTTGAAGGCCGCCCATGCCCTAAGAAAGATAGCACCCAGCCCCTTGTTCTAGAACCTCCAGCATCCCATGAGGTCTCCTAGCAACCGGATGCAGGACCATGGCACTGTTAACGCCCCAGGGAGTGAAGGAAGTCTTCCAGCTGCCGGTGAGGGAGGGGCAGCGGGGCTCTGAAGAGGCATCACCTTGGGGATCTAGGGAGCAGTGCGTGCTGGGGTGGCTCTGGCGCCGGCCCAGCAGGGCATATCAGCCCTCAGCCTGTACCAGTGGGTGCAGCCAGGGCCCGGTGCTTAGCAGCCTGGGGCCTCCAAGGACACCTCAGATGCAAGGCCTGTAGGAGGGGAGAGAAGTGTATGCCCCAGAGCCTGGGGTGGGACCCAGTGTGGAGAAAAGGGGCTCTGCTCACTTGGGGGTCACCTGGGTCGAGAGGAATACTGCCACCTGGAGCAGGGCTGCTGGGCGCTACGGGCAGGGTGCTGGCTCCCCCGGCCCCAGCTCTGCCACTGGTGCCCTCGATGTTCCCCCAGAGCCTCTTGCTCTGGGACAGCAGTGCTCATACTTATGTGTATGGGCCTCCACATGGCTGTACCCCTTTTCTTACCTGCATGTGGGGTGTTGGAGGCCTTCTGAGAGCCCTTCTGCAAGAGCCACAGAGCCTGAAGATGGTGGGGGCGCTCAGCCAGGCTTTTCTTGGGCACCAAAGTGCCTGAAATTCTACCATTTAAGACTTATTCCTTGTCCAGGTGTGGTGGTGCACTTTTGTGATCCCAAAAGCCTGGGAGGCTGAGGCAGGAGGATCACAATTTCAAATCCAGCCTAGGCAACTTAACAACTTAGGGAGATCCTGTCTCAAAATTGAAAAAGAAAAGTAAAAAAGGGATGGAGGTATAGCTCGGTGTGGGGGGTCCCAGGTTCAATCTCCTATATGGCAAAATAAATAGATACATAGCCTCCTTTCCATTAATCATTTGCACTTTAGTATAAATTTCAGTATCAGACTAGCTAGTTGATAGCTAGTTGAAAGTACAGTAGTCTAGAAAAGAAGCCAATTTTTGTTTTAGAGAAGGGAGAAGAGAGACCATAATTCAGAACGTCAAGCCTGTGGAAGCACTCACGCCTGGCACTCCAGCGGCTGAAATAAGAACTCACCAAGACAGAGGAGCTCTTAAAAAATGGTCGGGTCCACAGAAAGGTTGGGGGAGCCCTCTAGAAACGGAAGCAGAATTCACTCCAGGTGTTCCAGGCTCCAGGTTCTTTCCGGCCCTGGACAGCGGGCCTGTCTCCTGCCCCAGGGGTAAGTTAGGCCTCTGATGTCCGCAGAGACAGCCTGGCCGGGATCTCCTGCGAAGACTGCTGTGCTGGGAGGCCCTGGACGAGCGGAGCGACCTGCGCGGGGGCATCCTGCTGGACACCCTCTACGACTGCGTCCTCTTCGCGGCCGGCAAAGGCTTCCCGTGGGTGGAGGTGGCGCGGGCGGTCAAGTTCACGGATGAGCTGCTGGTGGAGACTAAAGGTAGTGGCCAGGTGGAGAGGGGGTGGGAGGTCGCTGCCGCCCAGCCACGAGGAGTCGGCCAGGCTGTCCCTGCACTGTGGCGGGGCCAAGGCGGGCTGGCTTTTGAAAGGTGAGTTGGGTGTGTCACCCACGCCCTCTATGGACTCCACTGGACCTGAGCAGCAAATTGGGGGCGAGGGGCGCCTTCCTGCCCCAGCTTGCTGACTGCGGTGAAGCAGGGTGCAGGTCCAGGGGAGCGTCCTTGGAAAGGGACCCTGTGGCCTGAGTTGCAGAGTCATTCACTGTGCAAATGCAGGAGGCGTCAGCGCTAAGGTCCCCCAGGGCTCACCCCATCAGTGAGACCAGGCACCTCAGCCACAGCCACTCTCAGGCCCTGGGGCCCAGGCAGGACAGAGCAACGCACCCCACAGACACCCAAGTGGCCAGGTGGGGCTTTCCAGCTGTGAAGCTCACTGCAGAACTGTGAGGTCACAGCGAGATCAGGACCAAGGCCATGGGGGTTCAGGGAGGTCACTGCAGGAGACACTGTGAAAGGCTCTTGGGGTGGGGTGGGCATTGCCAGGCCGCTGTCTCTACGGAGGCTGGGGATGGTGCCCGTGGGGCCCTTGGGACTTCTGTGCTCCTCAGCATTGGCAACCAAGGACACAGCTGCAGGAAACCCCAGCTCCTGTCCCAGGGCACCACCCACGCCCCAGGTGCAGGGTCTCTGCGCCCCGCACACCTTGTCCTGATGCACCCCAAGCCCTGCAATGTCCTGCCCCAATCCTCAGAGTCGTTCCCTTCCCTCCCTACCCTCTCCCGGCCCATGTGAGCCCCACTGCTCCCAGCACCATCTCCTCTGGCCTGGGTCCCCACTGCAGGCCAAGCTCCCAGATACAGAGGCCTCGGAGTTCCCAGCTTCCCGGGGTGCCTGGCGCCACCTCCTCCAGCCTTTGTGTGGCCCAAGCACAGCTGCCTTGATCTGGCCACTGCACCCACCCTGGGGCTCAGGCTGAAGATGGGGATCCCAGAGGTAGCCCCCCAACCCCAGCCTTGCAGCAAGTAGCAGAGCGACCTCCAGGAGCAGACAGCCCTGGCCCAGCAGCAGAGCTGGCTTCAGAGCCAGAAGCAGCCTGGTGGGCAGGAAACCTCCACCCGCACCGGGGGAGGCCCTGAACCCAGCAAATAAGGCTCGGCAGCCTCTGAGGGCCCGGGAGCACCCGCCTCCGAGGGCCACGAGGGCCACAAGGGCCACAAGGGCCACGGCTCCTTATCATGATGCCCAAGTCACACTTGCATTTCTCAACATTGTGCTGAAAATCTGGAATCCGGATGCAAAGAGTCCTGTGACCTGATCTGTGCCATGGGAAGAGGCTCTGTCACCTCCTCCATCCTGGTGGTGATGCTTCTGTTTATACAGCCCAGGAGCACACAGCCTCTATCAGACTCGTGTACACTGACACACACTGGGGCAGCAGCTCCGAAAACCCTTCCTCTTTAGACCCCTTCGGACTTGACTCTGGGCCGTGCAGCCTGTGGTTCCCTCCTTCCCGCCTCTGACACCTCGAAGTGTGGGCGGTGCAGACTGGGGAAAGAACAGCTGCCTCCCGAGTGAGCACCTGTGCCTGACCTGGCTGTGAAAGAACCTGCCAGATGGGCCAGGGAGTCCGTTGTCATGCCTACGTCCACTCCCAGTGCGTCTCAAGTTCCCACGGGGCTCAGCTTCACCCAGACCAGTTCTCCAGAACTTGCTGCCATGGCACCATCTCAGATATCACCTGCCTTTCCCACCGCTGCCTTGGCTCCACTGGATCAGCTCTGGTTCTTCCCAAGTCAAGCCTTAAGCTTTTTCTTGGGGTGGGAAGTACTGAGACAGACCCCCGAGCCTTTGCACAGGCTGTGCATGCTTTGTGCCACACCTTAGCACTCCAGCCCTAACCTGGATCTTCTCTTTCCCGCCCTGTCCAGTCCCATCTGAGCCATACTACCCAGGTTTGGACAGGGCCAGGGCCATAATCCCAAATGTCAACATTCTAAAGCACTCAAAGCAAAATCTTGAAAGATCAAAATCGAAAACTATAAAAATTATTTAAAGATATATATATATATATATATATATATATATAGACAATTTGTTTGAGGAACATAAAAACATTATAGGACACTTCATGGGTCACTTTACCTAATAAAATCCACAAAAGCCACCTATTTTTGCAAGCACATGCCCTCAGGTATTCTAGTGACATGAGCAAATGAACCATATCAATGAAGAAAGGAGTCTAAAAGTGAAACGTACAAACACATCACTGTGGCCCAGTGTGTCCCCAGCTATGTAACCAAGGACATCTCTAGTGGTACACACCAATAATCCCAGCACGTAGGAGGCTGAGTCAGGATTATTGCTGCAAGTTTGGGGCCAGCCTGAGCAACTCGTGAGACCCTGAAAGACATCTTTGCACTTCCTGAACCAGTTTCAAGATTTTTCCACGCATTCCACCCTTACAACGTCACCATTGCCATGACACACATTTGAGGAGCCACGCTTGCAAAACCTGCATAAAACAAACCAGCTCTTGCCAAAAGTCTTGACACAATTTCTGCCTCCTAGGTTGAGAATGAGGCAAAGATGAAATATGTGGTGCACACACCCACCCACACACACACACACACACACACACATACACATACACACACACACACGAACATGCATACAACAAATGCACTGCCTATGGAGCAGACCACACTAAAAAAAAGAAAAAGAAAAAAAACTTTAGAAAGCTAAAAAGAAAATTCAATCCATGAAACAGTGTTAAGAGCTGCCAACTTTCACCCTGCAGAGCTAGATGGAAGCCTCACGTCACCGAGTCCCATTAGGTAACCAGCTTTCCCCACCAGGAAGCCACGCTGTTCTGGGAGTCCCCGTCCACTCACGCTCAGAACACACACTCGGCTCCAACAGCAACTCCTGTGCACAAGTGTCTTGCACTATGTCCTCCCACCCTACTGCGCATAATTACTTTCCGGTCAGTCAGCACTTCGCTGGTGTCACTGGACAGGACACCAATGCGGACAGACACCCCACTTAGAAACTCTGGTTCCTGTTGCTCCTGCTTGGTATGGTGGAACCACTCACTTGAATTTTCTGTCAAACACACTGCACTCAGCGTAAACACTAATTTTCTTGGTAACACGCAAGTGTGGCTTCAGCAGCCTTAAAGGCACACGTGTCCACACCTGTCAGGGTTTTCACACTCAAATGAAATCCATTTTCTTCTGCAAAGTCTATCAAATCTCCAAGTAAGCATAAAAGTGCTTCACTCTGCTCAATACTAACACACAAGAAGTTTTAGAATTTGGGGATCTAACAGGGACATGAATTGTTTACATTTCATAAAAAATATCTGGGACTGACTTGAAAAGAAACTTCCATTAGCCAGACTGAAGAAAAATCAGGGGCTCAAGTGATCCTCCTGCCTCAGCCTCCCAAATAGCTGGGACTAGAGGCATGTGCCACCACATTCAACCACTAGCTTTTCTTTAGACTTCATGGTAAACAGAAGTTTGTCTTTTCCGACAGCCCAATCCCTAAGCAAGAGCGCACGCGCACGCATACACACACGCGCGCTCGCCTTTCTGGGCCATGCCAGCTTGAGTCTGGATAGCTGTCTGCACAGGTTCGGTTTCGTCCTCTCTGTGGCCTTGGTGCTGATGCACATGGCACTTCCGAGTTAGATGAAGAAACGAACAAATGCATGAACAAAGGCTCAGATCTCAAGCCTCGACTCACAGGGGCGCACGGGATGCAGGAGCTCAGGTGGCTTCCGCAGTGTTCACAGCTGTCGCCAGAGGCTCCGTTAGGAAAGCAGGGGCTTTGAGGCATCGGACCTGCAGGCCGAGGTCCAGGTTCAAATCCTACCTTCTCCTGCACTGCTGCTGACCGTGGATGGTTCTGAGATAATAGTGCCCGCTGCAGGGCAGAGGCAGGATGAGACAGGACAGACCCTGTACACGCAGCAGGTGACTGTCACACAGCAAGTGGTCCGTCAGGAGCTGCAGAGGGCAGACAGACAGTCCCCACGGCCCGCGATGAGGAGCCAGGGCTGCCTTCCTGTGCTGTCCCCTCATCCCCACAGGGGTCTGGGCAGAACGGAGGCTCCAGCAGCTCTGGCAGCCTCCAATCCAGGTGTCCCTCTCTGCGACCCGGCTCGGCACTCGCTGGCCGCAGGTACAGGAGCACACAAACCGCTGGGTGCCCTCGGCCGGGGATGCCGGCCACCAGGGCGGAAGACTGGCGGGGGTCAGCTCTCAGACGCGCTGCCAGTGTCCCCGCCCTGCACCTCACCCTGCCTCCTCCCGGGCGTGTCCTGCCGTGTGGGTGCTTCGGGGAGCTGGCAGGCTCCAGGCCAGCTCCTGGAGTTTCTGTTCCAGCTGACATCCATGGTGGCTGCACTCCCTTTAGCAGGTGGCTTCCCTGGGGACACTTTGTTATGGCTGAGCTGGGGATGAGGGTGGGTGAGCTCTGTTTGTGAATTAGATAACGTTGGCAGACGGCGCATAAGGAGGGTCATGTTTGCACAACAGTGACAGAGCTCTGCCAGGCCGGCTGCCAGCACGGCTTATCTCCTTGCCCAATCCAGCCCGGGACAGGGAAGGGAAGAGCCGCCCCGATTCAAAGCAGAAGCTGACTCCATCCTGGCAGAGGGCTCACCAGGACGTTCTGGCCTCTACTCCAGGCCAGAAGAAAGGATTCTTTGCTTGGCACCTTCTTGGCCAGCCTCCCGGGAGCCCCGGACGGATCACACCCAGCTGTCCCTTGGGGCAGAGGATGAAGTCACCGAGGGGCAGAATTCTTCCGGCGTGGGATGCCCTGGTGGGAAGAAGTTGCAAGAAGGGGGAGCACAGGGATTTAGGGTGTCCATGAGGCTCTGCACAGAAAGGGGGTGGCCTGCCCTGCCTCCGGCTCCACTCGGTGGAGGGCCGCAGCCCACACCACCTGCTCACCTACAAGACCCACGCCAGCCAGTGCCACTGCAGCTTCCTGTCACCAGGGACACCTGGCGGGCAGCAGCCTGGGGTGGGAAGACCCCCTGTTTCCTGCTGGCCTGGCCACCAGATCCACAGGCTCAGCGGAAGCCAGCCCCGAGCCCCAGCCCCAGGAGGCACGAGCAGGCAGGCAGTGTGTCGTGGTCCTGGCATCTGCATTCCACCCACAGCCACTCTTGAGTCTCCAGAAAATGTCACCAGGCCACTATGGGATGGGAAGGTAGCTACCTGCCTGCTGAGAGCCAAGGCCTGGAGGAAGCAGTGACCCCTCCATGGACCCCCGTGGGGCTCTTGCAGGACAGGGCTGGTTGTCACCCCACATTGGGAGCCTCAGCAGGTACCTGAGGACCAGCCCTGTAAGGAGCAGGTGCTCTTCCCGAATCCCAGACCGGACCTGGCCAACTGAAGCAGGAGGACCACCCCAGCCCACCAACTCAGCCGGTCGGGATGGGTTTGGACGCAACTTCTTCGCTGAGGTTTCTATAGAGACCATTGCCTGAGATCTGGAGAGAGAATTTCTTTGGAAAAATGGGCAGCTGTGATCTCAGGGATTCCTTGCCGGGTGTCTCAGGCCATATCACAGAATGCCACATGCAGGGGACACTTTTGTGTCTTTGCGAGCTGGAGGCTGGATGCACAAGGCAGGCGTCAGCAGGGCTGGCTCCTCCTGACTTCTCCCCTGGGCTTGTGGACACTGTGTCCCCCTCTGTCCCCACTCGGGCCTCCCTCTGTGTCCTAATCTCCTCTTCTTATAAGGACACCAGTCAGAGTGGATTAAGGCCCAGCCCAATGATCTCATTTAACCCTAATCACCGCTTTGAGGCCCTGGCCCCAATTTACAGCCAATCTGAAGTCCTGGGGGTCAATGTGGTGGGGACACAATTCAGCCTATAGCATAGGGTGAGACCACAGCTCATCAGGGACACTGGTCCATAAAGAGGCTGGAAACCAGCACTGCACCCTGGGAACCCCGCCCTGCTTTCCCTTGGGCAGGCTGGCCTCGCCCGGGTGCAGCCTTTCACCTGCCCATGGCCTGGCACCGTGGGTGAGAGGGTCACATTTGGGCTGAGCCAAGTGGCATCAGGATTCAAGGACAGAGCACGCACCCCACCCTGTGACACTGTGTTCCCAACTGGGTCTCTTTCCGGGCTGCGGAGCGATCCGAGGCCCCTGCAGGAAGAGGCCAGTGGGTGGGCATCCCAGGCCCGGCACAGAGGGCGACCAGTGTGTTCCAGCCTGGCCGTGCCAGCTGTGTGTGGACAGATGTGCAGGGGGCCAAGACCAGACCTCGGCGCTCTGATGTGGCCCAGCTCACCTCTTCCTCATTCAGCTGGATGTGGGCTCACTCCTGGGTCCCCCAACACCAGGGGTGTTTAGTTGTGTGTGTGAAGCTGTTTGTCAGGCTCCAGATAGTCCTCTGTCCCCAAGACATGGATGTCCTCGTCTCAGGGATGACACTGAGGGTATCTTCAGATCAGCCCTCAGCACGCTGGTGTCAGCAGCAGAACTTGGCCCAAGGGACCCGCAGCCAAGCTCTGGGGCTCTGTGAGGGGCGCATCGGCTCCATGGAAACTGCTGCAGCCTCGGCTTACGGAGACCCAGATGCCACCATCCACATGCCCGCTCAACACAATCCGAGGACCCTCTCTCCGGCTCTGTGACCCAGCTGTCCTCTGCCAAGGGCCTCATCCCTCCTAGGAGCAGAGGAACTCAGGGGATGGGCAGCTCTCCCTTCTAGAATGTTCTTCCCGTCTCTGGAACCTGCTGCCTGCTGGGCCCTGTCCTGCCCTACACATGTTCTCTAGGAGACACTGCCAGGTGGGGTTGCCAGGGCGTCACCCGCCTGGTTTTGAGGGCCTGACTGGAAGAGTTGTCCCTTTCTTGTGAGGGGAACTGGCCAACTGCCAACTCCCTTCCCCTCCACTGTCAGTGTGAAGCGCTGTGTGCGTCCCCTCTCATCCAAGCCGCCCGGCCACCAGGGCACAGAGAACACCACCAGTGCCAGGCCAGCAAAGTGCCATGCGCGACGATGGGGAGCAGAGGCCAGGCTCGAGCCTGAGGCACCGCATCCCGCCCTACCCCTTCCGTCAGCATCGTGGGCCGGCACAGCACATCCTGTGGAAACTGTGGTGGAGCGGGCCAGGATCCCTTCCGGCGTCCCCCTCCGAGGTCTGTACGGAGGGGCTGCAGCCACTGGAGGCTGTGTGCCTCTGAGCAAATTGCTCAGCCTCAGTTTCTCTGTGGATAGAGGTAATGGTGCCTGGCAGGCTTCACTCGGGCGAGGGCCTGCAGTGGTCCAGGTGTTCTGTGGAGCCCCCTAACCCATCTCTTGTTGTCACAGTTCACTCCCAGAAGTGGCACTGGGGGTGCCTGTCCCAGAGCAGAAAGGGACTGGTGCAGAGCTTGGGGAGGCAGGCTGGGGTGGGGTCTTCCTCGGCCTCAATGCCCAGGAAAGTGTGGAGCCAGCTAGGCTTCCATCCGAGCCAGTTCTTACCCTGCGCCAGGTCAGGGACAACCAGACTGCTGTGCTCGGCCTCGTGCTCCTGGTCCCCCCATGCCCACCCACGCCCTGTGAGGGGCGGCCCCTCTTCCCAACCTCGATGCTGTCTCCCCTCCTCTCATCTAAACCCCACTGTGCAGCCCGAGGTGCCCTCTGCCACCCCTGCCCTCCCTCCGCTCCCCATTCCTCGCCTCCACCACTCCGGCCTGGCCTGCAGGTGCTGGCCCCCAGGGGCTTGGGGACCTGGTCTTCAGGAAGTTCTCAGCAGCCAATGCAAATGAGGGCCACTCCCTGTTATTGAAGAGTGGCACAGATCAGCAGGCAGGGATCTGCCCGCTCGGCGCAGTGGGACTTAATCCCCGGGCTCTGAGTCACTAGGGCATGGGGAGCGGGGTCTCGAGGCCAAGACGGAGCGCCCGTGAGCCAGCTCTGGATGGGCCAAAACCTGAAGCCCCAGCGGGCCGGAACAGCCTCTTGGGACTGGAAGAACTCAGCCAGGGGCTCTGGGCAAAGATCCACACGGGCGTTTCGCTACCTCTGAGGCTCCGTCGCAGCCTGTGCCCACGGTAGGGCAGGCTCTGGGAACACTGGAACACCCCTGTGCCGCAGACCTCGGGGCCTTGAGCGCAGCAGCCAGGGGCTTCGAGGAGAGGCCTCAGCAGAGGGAGCAGACGCTGCCACCCACGGGGAGCAGTGGTGGCTCCCACCCCACGGAGGAGGAGCAGCACCCGGGAGCTGGAGGAGGGCAGATGAGTCACCTGGAGCAGTTCCCACACAGTCCCTCCCCGGGGGCCTGCAGCGTGGCTTCCACGGTCACAAAAGGTGCAAGAGGCAACCTCATGCCTGCACCCTGGGGCCCATCCTTGGCTGTCCCTGTCCCCTTGCAGGAGGCCTCTGAGCCCCTTTGGACCCCTTGGCCCCCATTCCTGGCCTCTGCAGGGCTCCACAGCTCAGCCATAGCTCTTCACCTGTGGGCACGCCCGGAGAGGCTGCCTGCAAAACTTGGGGTGCAATCCCAGGGACCCAGGCAGGCCTGAAGCTCATCCTTGCATGTCCCAGGGCTCTGTGGTTAGGTCCAGCCCTTCTGTGCAGCCTGCAGACGCTTCCTGAGCTCCTCTGTCCAAACTGGAATCCTGGGGCCTTTCTGTCCCCATCCCAGGCCCACAGAGATGGCTCTACCTCCAAGAAGCCAGCTCCTTGGGGGCCGAGCGCAAGAGCACGGGCATCCTGGGCTCTGCTGGCTGCGGCCTCCTCCCCTTCCCACATCGCCTGGGTCCTGAATGTCAGAGGACTCCAGCCTGTGGGCCTTCTGGGTTAGGGGCATCTCACCCCTCCCCAAAAGCAAAAGGAGTGCAAACAGGATGCCCACCACCGCCAAGTGGCACAGTCTTCTGAGATGGGGGCCAGGGTGCACGGAGGAGGGTCTGTACACTTAGAAAGTGCCAAGTGGTCCTGATGGCAGCACTGAGAGCCACTGTCAGGGGAGCACAGGTCCTTGCCCACCACCTGTGGGACAGCGGTGTGACACTCAAGAAAGCCCGGGGGAGGAACTGGGCACTGTCCCCAGGCGGCCTGGGGTGGGGCTGAGCCTTGGAAACCACAGACCATTGTTGTTGTCCAGAGTTTTTGCCCCACTGAGGACATGTGTGTCCAATGTGGGGGGCAGGGAAGCCCAGCGGGGACAGGGTGGCCCAGAGCACTTGGGCGACCTGCCCAGAGTCGCTCAGGTGTGCAGTGGTGACCTCTGGATGGCTTCTGGAGTGTGTCCTGTCCCTGATCCCAGGGTGCCCCAGACAACTGTCACCTGTCCCTGCCGGAGAGAAGCTGCTCACCCAGCCTGGTCTCTGGCCTGCTCCGATGCCTCCAAGTCCCTGACTGCCACTGCCCCGCTCCTGCTGGACACCCATGCCCACCTCCAGGCACCAGCTGTTTGCTTTCTAGGCGGTGCCCCCGCATGCCAGATGCGGCCCCTCTGGGCCCCACACCGCTGCTCTCTGCTCCTCGGGGAGGACCTGGTCCCCTGAGCACCGCTCTCTGCCCTGCTCTGCTCCTCTTCGCCCGCCCTGTGATCCACTGGCTGGGACAGCCAGGGCAGGTGTCCACCCAGCACAGCCCTGAGGGGCCCAGCACAGGCTTCCCGCGCAGCAGGGGGCAGGTGTTCACAGGCTCAGGGACAGTTTGACAAATGAGCCTTTCGGGGCTGGACAGACAGCAGGAAGAGCGGAATCAGGACAGACTCCCCCACCCCTACCCTGCCGCAGGCCAAAGTGCGGCCGCTCAGGCCTCGGACTGATCCCAGGCCTGCAGACCTGGAGCAGCCCTGAGACGGACAGAACGTACCCCGCACCTCTGCTTGTGTGTCCAGGCCCTGCCCCTCGGCCCCCGGGAGGGTGAGAGTGGGTCTTCCCACAGGTTCCCCCGTCGAGGGAGGACTGAGAGCATGAACCCGGGGGCCCCTCGAGTCCTGGGCCATGTTGCCTGCAGGACACGCAGCTCAGTGGGGAC
This sequence comes from Dolichotis patagonum, assembly GCA_004027295.1. Taxonomy (NCBI): domain Eukaryota; kingdom Metazoa; phylum Chordata; class Mammalia; order Rodentia; family Caviidae; genus Dolichotis; species Dolichotis patagonum. Next base: position 231,802 of record PVJX010000180.1, on the reverse strand, counting down.
AGGCTTGAGTGCGCCCAGGAGGGGAGGCAGAGGGAGGGGACACAGCTGTGTGCGGACCGGGAGCTCCAGGAGTGCAGGCTTGGGGAGTCTAGACGCAGGGAAGATGTAGACGCTGCAGACTGGTGGCTGTGTGAGAACCAGGGCTCCCTGCAAGGCTGTGTCCCCTCCTTCTCTGCCCAGTACGTGTCACCGGGACGGGCCAGCATCTGGCTACCATCCCTTTACAAACCCATCACTGTTGGCACCCTTCCTTACCTCTGCTTGGCACTCCTGAAGGACACGGGAAGGCGATGTGCCGTGGCCCCCTGTGGCCCCAGAGTGGACCCGTTGTGCGGGGTCAACACCATCTGCCTGACTGCACTGAAAGCCACCAGTGTGACCACTGCCTGGGCCTTTCCCCAGGCAAGCCACTCTTCTCGTCCGTTTTCACACCCTCATCACCCCCTAAGGAGTTCAAAATAGAAACAGATAAAGCTCAGCCATAGTGAGCCTTGGCAACAGGAGTTAAAAGGCAAAACTCAAGTAAGGAGTGGGATAATCTAAAAGAGAAAACTGGGATAAATATGTTATGGCCACGATGCCATGAACAACGCTCTGAGCTTCCCAAAAGCCAAGGTAAGAAGGGAAACGTGGAGCTCTCCACAGCTTGCAGAGCTAATGCAGAGTGAGCCAGAAGCAGGTCTTGGAGGCCAGCGCTGCTGGGCTTCACACTGTGCCGGCCCCTCTGTGCCCACAGGCTGCTCCTCCATCACGGAGGCAGTGACCGTCCTGGGGAACAAGCTCATGGCCTACCAGCGGCAGTTCACCACCAGGAACCTGCTGGCCCTCTGTGACCACTTCCACAACACCTTCGTCTGCCACTTCCGGCTCTACCAGTACGTCCTGGGCCAGGACCAGACCGTCCACCTGACTGCCACCCACCTGGAGGTGTGCACGCCACCCCAGCCCCTGCCGCTGGCTGAGGGCACACACAGGGACTCGTGGAATCACGAGCAGCAGGTAGCTGCCCTGGAGGCGGCCGAGGAGCAGAAACGCAGGGACCTGCAGCTCCTGAGGGAGGCGCTGCGTGCAGAGGAGGGGCACCTGCTGGAGCAGACCTTCTCGCGCTTGGGGGCCCAGGGTGCCACAGGGACACAGCCGCAGCAGGGACTGTGCAGAGAGGTGAGCGAGCCCCTCCCACTGCCCCCAGGTTGTGTGCATGTCTGGTGTCTCCTGTGGGCCTGGGTGGACTTTGTCACACAATGTCCCTGCTGGCTGGAATCCAGGGCTCTGCTTTAGCAATGGGGAGCTGAGGCACACAGGACTCAGTTTACCCAGTTTACCCACTGAGTCACCACACTGAGTTTACAGCTGGTCTGAGGTCCCCTGCTCCCTCCCGGCATGGCCTGAGCTCCTGTCTGGAGGCTCCAGGACACCCGTGCACACCCGGAGCCTGAGGGAGGTGGCACAAGGGTCTCCTGCCAGCGTGGAGGATGGAGGCGGGGGCTGCCTAGGCTTGGTGGCTCTCTGAGGCCATTTCCTGTCCCCTCCGTGAAGCCCCTGGGGAACCTGGGGGTGTGGGAGTGGGGCAGTGTCCAGCAGAGCTCACGGAGAGCAGAGAGTAGAGCGCGTCGATGCGTGAGCTTGGCCTGCAGGCTTGGGAACCACCACCACCCAGGACCCGAGGGGAAAAGGCAGGGAGCCGCGACTGGACCTCAGAGAGGACCGGGGGCAGGAGGCGTGGCAGTGCCCCTGCCTGTGTCCCCACCCATGTCCCCGCAGGCCCTGGAGCACCTCATCCGCGAGGCCATCAGCATCCAGATCAAGAGCCTGGGGCAGCGGCTGCAGTGTGAGGTCCAGGCGGCCTTCGACATCCTGGACCTGCGGCTGCAGAGGCAGCTGCTGAGTCTCAACGCGCCCCTGCCCCTCCTGCCCCCCGGCCCAGGCCAACCGGGCCCAGAGAATGCCGTCAAGTCCCACAGGGCCCACCGAGGGAAGAAAGCCAGGGCTAAGTAGCCTGAGCCCCAGTGACCACCATCCTCGGGGACTGGGAGGGGAACTTTGGGGTGCACTCAGCACCTCATGGATCAGAAGTTGCAGCAATTAAAGGAAACGGAGCCACGTGTGTCTGTGGTCTGTCTTGGGCACTGTTTCTCACCCTTGCGGGTCCGGATTGGCACCACATGGCTGGGTGCAGGGCTTGCTCTCCGTGATCAAAGGTCCCAGCAGGGCAAAGTGAGCAGGACCCCAGCCCCCAGCTGGCAGAACCACTGACCCCAGGAAGCTCAAGTCCAAGACTGGGGCCTCTCCTGTGCCTCCACCCCAGGCCGCCAGACCTGTGCCAACAGCTGCACAAGAGCTGTAGCTGTTGGTTCCGGGTGACAGTGGCCCCAAATCAGGGATGTAAGGACCTTACACACTGTCACTTCCCAAGCACATCAGCGAATGAGGCACCCTGGCTGGCTGGGACAGCTTTGGCCTGGGCTCTCTCCTCCTCCGGGGGGGGGCCCAGCGCCCCTGTACCTACCCTCAGGACCCCACAGTCTGAGCCCTTCACCGCAGGCCCTTCAGGCTCAGAGTTGGCCATGATGGTGAGGTCAACAGCTGGGCAACTTCCAGGAAAACCCTAGCCGGGACACTGACCCACCTTCTGGTGGACCCCAAGCCAGTGCAGTGACCCCCAGGCCTTGTGTCGTGGGAAGGTGGAGACCGTAAAGAGAACAGTTGCTGTACCATCGTTAGCCTGGGGCACCCATGGGAGCCAACGATAGAGGGAGGAGTCGTGTGCTCTGGTTTCCCGCAGGGTCACATCCTGGGCAACACTGCTGTCCCTGTACTGGGCTTGCTTTAGCTTGTGTTGTCCCAGCCATGCCTCTTTCCAGTGGAGGGCAATTAAGACTGAGGTGAGAGGACACAGCTTCTCCAGCACGCGAGCCTGGGGTGCATACACCTTTTGGCGTGACAGCACTCGGGGACCTCTGGGCTAAGCCTGGGGCCCTCCCTGGGACACCAGACGCAGGCAGCCACAGCAGCGGAGGACAGCCAGCCCCTTCCCTGGCTGGGGCCCAGAGGACCATCCCTCACTGCTGCTTGTGCCGCGGGACGGACAAGCTGCAGCCAGGGGACATGGAGCCAGGGCAAGCAGGGAGCAGGCAGGGGGCACGGGGGCTACAGGTGCAAGCCCCCCTGTTGATCTTACTGTTTCTTCCCCCAACTCGATGCTCAATAAACCCTTTGGCAGCAATGAGTTTGAAGAGAAGTGAGCCCCAATATGAGAGTGAATTATCTGGACTTTTTCTCTTCCAACAAGGCCAACATGTGCACCCCTCCCCCCACCGTGTTAACCGAGCACCCGGAGTCTTCTAGCTGCACCCCCGGCAGTGGAATAGGAAGGCACCCAGGTGCGCGAGCGTCAGCGGAAAACTCAATTTCAGAAACAGGTCTCAGCGCTGCCCGTGCCATGATCCTCCTGGAAACTGCCTCTCTGTTGCAGGCGGAACCCCTCCTGGTGTTAGTAATTCTATCAGAAATCTTGAAACTTTCAACGCTAAGGAAGAAAGTGCCCGTTTTTGAGGTGACAGCACACATGTAAACACTTGTATATCTTAGCACCTCAATAAAAGCAACATCCTCTTCATAATACCAAAACCAAACCAAACAAACAAACAAAACACCCACAGGAATCCACAGAACTGGAGTGTGTAGAGTGCGGAGTTGCTCGGGTACCGGGAGACAAACAGAAAACAGAAACAAAGACGGAAGTTGGGGAAAGAAGGCAGCGACCAACCTCAGGAGCAGCGAGGGCTCCTCCCTCAAGGCGCTGGTCGTGGGAAGAGCTGATGTTCACACGTTTGTGTCGCGCATGTGCTAACTGCCCAATGGCTCGTACCAGACACTGCTAGGCATCGGGCTGTGTCCCCACATCAACCAGCAATTTAACAAGATCCTCCTTGAGGGGCTGCGCCACACCAAGGCCGTAGCTGGTAGGTGGACCACAGCTAGTGGCCTACAGAGGGTACAATCCAGCCGTCCTTTCTCCCGGGGGCTCCCAGCCACCCAGCCTCCCTCCCTGACCAATGGGTGAGCTCCTTCCTCGAGTGGACCACAGTCACTGGCCCCAGTGATTGGACGAGACACAGGCACGTGACTCAAACTGGACCAATCACAATGCACCGTCCTCACCTCACGTACCACACCCCATCATGATGGCCAATCCCGGGATTTTTCTCCTTAAATCTTCTCCAATCATTTCCCTTTGTGAGGCTCTAAGGATTCTAGGAAGTCAGAGCAGCCTACTGTGTGGAGCTTCCAGCCTGAAAGAAGGAAGACACCAGGCAAAGAGAAGCAAGAGAGGGAGAGAGAGAAAGAGGGAGAGGAGGGAGACTGAGAGTTTGGATCCTTAATCCAGCCACCCCGAGGGCAGCTCCACCCTGGCAGGCAGTGGTTTGGTTTCGTGAGCCAACATGCAACACCCACTATTTGACTGAGGTCAGTGAGACGGGCAGGGCAGGGGAGGCTTCAGTAAGACAGATGAGGAAACTGAGGCTCAGGCAGGTGGAATGATTGCACAAGGTCACTTGACTAATAGAGGGCAAAGCTGTGACTGAAGCAGCCAAACCTCCTACCCGCCCAGTGACAGCTCTCTCCTGTGCCCTCCCTGCCTCACAGGGCGTGGCCCCTTTGGGAGCCCTGCCTCCTGCCCCAGAGCCTCTGAGAGAGACCAGTGGCTACTCCAGGTGGACTACTCAAGGGGGCCAGCAAGGCTGCTGCCCTCAGAACCAGAAGGTGGGGCCATGCTCCAGGGCTGTCCCCAGGAGCTCCTCTGCATCGCTCCTGGAACGCCCAGCAGAGGCCTCCTGGTTTCTAAAGTTCTCTAGTGTTCTGCTCTTACTCAAAAGAACACACAGGCCAGGACAGTGGCCCACGTCCTTCCTAAGGCCCCTGCTTGCCCGGACACCCTAAGATGTCACTATTCCAGGGTTCACCGGCCACAGTAGGAACCTGGCCACAGGCTTTGGAAGCTGGACCAGGCCCTGGCCCCTGGCACTGTGCGATGCGGCCTCATTGGTCCAGGGTGCCCGGGTGATTCCTTATGAGGAACCCACCCTCTGAGTTTTATGAACGAGTCCGGCCAGACAGGAGGCCTCACTACTCTCTAGCAAAATGACGAGCTGTCAGTCACAGGCAAAGCCACCAGGACTGTCCAAGAAGCACTGCCGTGGGCCAGGCAAGACCACACGGGAAGTCTTGGCTGTGGGGCCAGCTTGCAGGTGGTGTGAACTTGTGGGCGCCCTTGGGTGCAGCATCCCTAGGACTGGCTGGTGGAACCCGGTGGGTGTAGAACTTTGGGGGGGGGGCTGTCGCACATTCCCATTTCGAAAGAGGGACCCAAGGACCAGGTGGCCTGTCCTGAAGCTGCCGGCTCGTAGCAAGGCCTGTTGCTATTGACTTCCGTGTTTCCTGAGGTGCTCCATGTCCTCAGCAGGCCTGACTTGGTGCATGGGGACAGGAAGTTCACGTCCTGTGTAGTCACAGCCCAGCAGAGCAGAGAGGGATTCACAGGACAGTGTCCCCCAAAGCCCTGCACATTGGCAGGCCCAGGCACCCCAGGGCCTTTGCCTGTCCCTCCCAGGAAGAGACGTTTCTGCCCTAGCAGGACAGCACCCAGGGCTGCTTCCCAGCACTTGGGGTAGCCGAGCCAAGCTGCTGAGTCACCCTCGGCCCCCTGCCGAGTCACTTCCCTGCTGGGCACCTGGGGGGAAATGAAAGTGGCCAACCCTGGGTCCTGGCCACCTGGGTGGGGCCCGGATCCCCAGGCAGCCTTTCCCAGCAGGGCTGACTGGGGCTGCCTGAGGGCGGAGGGCCCGGATAACATGGGGAGCCCAGATAGGACCTCTGACAGAGGGCCGGGGTAGCCTGCCCTGCCTCCCCCGTCCCCAGAGACAACCAGCACAGGGTGGCACTGTGCTCCGAGCTGTGGCTCCCATTTAGGGCAAATCTGAGGGCAGGGGGTGAGGGCTGCAGAAAGGTCCCCATGGGAACCCCGGCAGCCACCAGGGGCCACCTTGACCGCGTGTCTCCCCCACCCTCCGTGGCCCTGTACCCCCTGGTGCACTGCGTGCACTTATGTGCACCATACAGCAAATTACCACACAAGAGTTTGAAACTGGGCCTGGAAAAGGTGTCACTACCGAGGGGCAACCAGCACTACCTGTCAGCGCCCGGCCCCTCGCTCTGCCTCAGGAGATCTGGTGACTCCTGTGTGTCCCCCGGGGTGACATCTGCGAGCTCCCTCGCTGTGCTCTGCTAGGGAGAGTATTCTGGATCCTTCTGGTTCCTGCCTGGTGGCCCAGGGTAGGGTACAGACACAGCCTAGGAAGCGGCAAGAATCCAAGGGACAATTAAATTTTTCTAGGATCGACAAGAGGCAGTGATACTGGGAATTTCTTTCTCATCTCCTGTGCTGTTCCCACTATTTCTGTTTATGACTGTCAGCTGCAGCCTCCTGACTAAAGCAGTGCCAATTTACAGGGAAAGGAGGTACAGAGAAATGATGCCACTGATATAAGAAGAAGCTGAGCAGAGGGTAGGGTGGCCTGTGTGGGAGTCCTGAGGGACCATTCTGCCCGTCACAGTACTGTGCACTGATGCAACCCTTTTCCGGGTTAATACATTGGCAGACTAGTGGGAGGAGAGAACGCAAGGAGACTGCACTTCTGTCACCACAGGCTCAATGCCGCATGAGGCTGTGGGAATAGAGAGCCCGGGAGGGGACTTGGAGAGGGGTAGCCAGGGTGGTGGGTGACTGGGGATATACTGAAAAGACTTGAGAGGGAAACAGTTCAACTGTATTCTTAGACAACAAGAATCTACCATAAGCAGATGTAAGGGAGGCATTGCAACCTGAGAAGAGCCTGTGCAAAGGCCCTGGGGTAGAAGAAACAACCCATTTGAGAGTTTGCTATGGGTGCACTTCAGGTGAGGAGAACTTGGCCTGGTAAGCTAGAACTGAATGAAGAAAAGCTGTGAGGAGTCTGAACCTCACTGTGTTGGCTTTACTGGGTGAGCGAAAGATTTTATGCAAAAAATTTCTTTGTGCTTTTTTTTTTTTTATCCTATGGCTGGACATGGAGATCAGGGCAGTAGCTGGCAAGAGACTGGGTGAGGGTCCTGTAGAGGGGCTACAGGAGCTGGAAGGACAGGCTCTGGGAGCCTGGGGCCTGAGCCCTGGCTCCCCTGGGTGCTCTATGGGCTGGCACGGCCTGGCGCTCCTGGTGCCGGGGTCCTGGGAGGATCTGCAGGTGGGTCGCAGGTGGCAGTGGGGAGTGAGGGGGAGGCCTCTTTCTCCATCCTGCCAGCCCAGGACCCAGGTGGGTGGGCGGGCAGAGGCTGAGGCTCAGGCAATGTGGGCAAGGCAGGGCAGAGCTCTGGGAGGTGGGGCTGGCCGGGGACTCTGGGAATGGGGCCAGGCCAGGTGTCAGGGGCCCTGTGCCCAGGGCAGCGGGGGCCGGAGGGCGCTGCAGGGGGAGGGCTCGCCCAGATGTGCAGCTGCCTCTCCAGCCCACTCTGCATGGCTTCTGGGCCTCACCAGCAGGCTCTGCACAGCAGGATGCCTGCCCAGGGACCCAGCCACCTCCTCTAGGCAGAGGCCAGGGCAGAGAGCTGGGGACCCTCCATGCTTCCTCTCCCCCAGGGCTAAGAGCTGGGAAGGGCTTGCTGGAGGAAACTGAGTCCTGCCTCCTGATTTACCAAGGCCCAGAGAGGGGATGTGACTGGCTCAGCGTCATGCAGCAGACCCGTAACTGAATGGGCCTAGGGCACACTCAGTGAAAAGGCTTAGACCCCAGTCTCCCACCCTCCACCAGCATCTCCATGCTCACGGCCCCACAGCACAGTGGCCTTGTGCCATGGCCCCCTTGCCAGCCAGGGAACTCCCCGGCTCCTCGAGCCACCCATCCCTGTTGGGGGGGGGGGCGTGTAGCCAGGCACCGCGTGGGACAGGCCTGGCTGGGGGCCCAGAGGCAGCAGCAGCTCCTACGGGGCTGGTGCTGTGTCCTACCACCCGGACAGGAAGGCCCTGGGATGCCGTCCCTGTGCCCAGCGCTGTGGCCTCGCTGGCCCCACATGCAGCTCAGACTGGCTTTCCTGCCTGTGCAGGGGCTTGCGAGGACCTGCATTGGGATTGCTGTGATGGCACCGGAAACGCCACAGACTGTCCCCGTGGGCCTGGCCCTCCCCAGACAGGGAGCAGAGGAGCCACTGAGGGTTTCTCCTGTGGGGATCAGTGAGGGGAGGATGGAATTGGGGTTAGCCCATGAAGGCACCCAAAAGAAGGGGCTAGTTTCCCAGCCACCCACCTTCCCCTTTGGGGATGCTGTGCTGCCCTGGGGACACCACCATCCCAACATCTGGGTCCTGAGTCCTAGAGGGAGGAGCCCCTTAGCTCCCCTGGGGCTCACCTCTTCCGGAACAGGATGCAGGTCAGAGAGAATGGCCCCACCTTGTACACACAGCTGTCCATGCACAGCCCACGGCCCCTGTCCTGCAGGGTCCCTCTGAGGCAGTCACCAAGAGCAACCAAGCCAACAGGCCCGGGACTGACTGTGAATAACACCGGGCCCAGTTCCTGCGGCCCACACTCCAGGCTGGGGACCGGCCGGCCGTCACACTGGGGGTGGCAGGCGCTGGCCTCTTGGGAGGCTGGGGCTTTGTACAAGAAGAGGGCTCCCGAGGTGGGGCCTCCAGACGGCGGCAGCAGGGCTTGGGTGGGACCCGGGGACTGCAGGCTGGCGCTTCCTGCAGCTACAGCCTCAGGACAGGCGGGAGGAAGGCGCGCGGGCTGATCCGGAGCAGAGATTTCTTCCTCACCAGTCTTCCCTGAGCAGGGCTGAGGCAAAAAGGTGGCCAGCCCGGCTCCCTGCACAGGGCTGGTGGCTTATCAGGCAGGAAACACTGGGCCCCACCACATCCTCCTGCTCCTGCCAGGGCAGCTCCCGTGGGCAGGAAAGCGCTCGCTCTGAGGTGGTGGCTGCTCCTCAGCCCTCCCTCACCTCGGCTCTGTCCCCAGCCACCACAGCGGGGGTACGGTGAGGTGGGCACACAGGGTGGCACTGGCCACCAGGGGTGTCAGCCTGGCACCCCTGCCTGCAGAAAGCCACCAGCAGCATCCACGCTGGGACTTGGCCTCCCAGACCCTTCTTTGTGCCTATGTGTCCTGGGCCAGCAGCCATGCTCAGGAGCTGGGCTTCATGAGGCCCCTTTGGCCCTCGCTCCTCCCTGAACCCAGGCCCAGCCCCTGTCCTAAGCCCTGGGAGCCTATGGGGAGAGTGGGAGGGAACCGCCCTGCAGCCACCACCCTGGCCCTGACGCCTTCCCCATCCTCCACCAGGTGCTTGGCTGTTCGTTCCCAGGCAAACCCCTTCACCTCTCTGGGCCTCCATTTCCTTTCCCGTCAAATCTAGGGGTTGGCAGAACGACAACTGTGATTCCTTCCGGCTCACCCAGTCGGTGACTTTCTTCCAAGGTCACAGAGCTGGGAGGAGAATCTCCAGTTCAAGCACTTTTTTCCTTACAGTAAAAATGCAATGATAGGCAGCCCTCAGAACCCTGGGCCTACAGGTCCAACCCAACACAGATGGAGGACGCTCCCGAGAAAAGATGGCGTGCTGCGGCGGTCAGGAGCTGTGCGGAAGGCCCAGTACGGGGAGGAGACTTGGTCTGCACTGATTGTGTACCGCTTTGCTTTCTTGTCTTTATGCCTTAAACGATACAGGTCCCCTTTGCTGCAGACCTGTGCCACCCCAAAGCCCGTGTACAGAGGAGAGAGTGACCATGGGCAAGGGTGATGAGCAGGGCTGCGGATCCCAGCATGTGACTTGCAGTGTGTCTACACTGGGCGCCATTTTGGAACATCCCGGAAGCATCCACAGAGAGCACGGCCCCACCCCTTACTAAAACCCTGCATCCTCCTCCCACTTTTCCTAATAATAAGAGCTTTTCCTCCTTCCAACCCCCACATCTATACAACATTCAGGGTCTGGAGCAGTCTCCACCCCAACCTCAAATGTGATCCCCAAAAGGAGAGGGGGGTGACCACCAGCCTTCACGAGTGGGAATGACCTGGCCAAGAGGTGGGCACACTGCCCTACGTCTTCACAGGTGACACCAAGCAAATGTGGACTTAGGCGGAAACAGGAGAGGTTCTGGGAGTCAGATGAAAGAACTTTCTGAGGGTGGAAATTGTAGACTAGCTCACACAGGGCATAATCCCCTTTGCTGGAGGATCCTCAAACTAAACAGAAAGCTGTCTTCCAAGAACCGCAAAGAGGCTGTGCCTCGAGGAGGGGAGGGGCTGAAGGGGACCCAAAGGTCCTGCAAACCCCAGCTCAGCGGCAGAGGATGACACCTACAGAGGTCCCCATACTCCCCCGGGGTCACAATTCAGGTCCCTTCCTTCCATCTCCAGATGGTCCCAACGTGACATCAGCGAACACCTGGCTGCTAAGTTCTCAGCCTGCCACCAGCCTGCAGGCTAAAAGCAATGGAAATCACCTGCAGAAATGCAAAGGCACAGGGCTCCTCTGTGCATGGCAGAGAGCTCTGCAGCCCCCCTCCAGATGCCTGCAAACTCACTGTCTCTCACAAGGCCACAGGACGGGTTCAGGATGCGCTGGAGTCCCAGCAGGACCTGATGAGGGGAAGGCCCAGAACTGCTCCTGACCCAGCTCCTGCCCTGGGGAAGCTGCCACCAGGACGACAGCCAGGACGACCCTTCTGTGCTCAAGATAAGAGGGAAAGGGCCACTCAGTGAGAGCTGCCACCAACCGCAAGGGGCGAAGAGGAGTAAACAGCAGAGCCTGGGAGAGGTCAGTAGTTCTCACTCCCCATTTGCAAAGGCGAAGAGCTGTGGGAATCCAGTGACCAGGTGAGACCCTTGGGGCCAAACTCAGGACACTAACCGGAGTGCAGGGAACGACTGAGTTACCACTTAACTAGAGGCTGGTCAGGTAAAGCCAGCAAGGTTCCCACGTGGCCGAGGAGAGTGATAGAGACGGATGTCACTGTCACTGTCATTGTCGTGGGATGCCGAGCCCATGGCCTGTAGCCTGTCCATCTCTCCAGGGTGGGAACTTGTGCAACTACACATGCAGGGACACGGCAAGAAGTGCAGGATGTGGAAACGAGTGTGCTGAAAGTACACCCATGGGAAAATTTGCCTTTTCCAAAGTTCTGTTCCTATGGATTTTTCCAAGAAAATGGCTTTGGTAGACAAGTTTAATGACACAGAAAAATGTTTATTTAACATGAATGAGTAAAAGTATCTATCATAACAGACACATGTAAATGCATGTCTATAAATAAATAATTAAATCAAGATTAAAAACACCCGGGGTGGGGGTGGGACGCAGCTCAGCGGTAGAGTGATCACTCGCCCAGCCTGCAAGAGGCCCTGGGCTTCATCCCCATCCCTGCAAAAGAAAACAAAAAGTCAGCAGGAAACTCCATCAAGACGGTACCAGCAATGTCTCCTAAGGTGTAGACCAGCAATGTCTCCTAAGGTGGGAGCTGCGTCCCACCCCCACCCCGGGTGTTTTTAATCATGATTTAATTATTTATTTATAGACATGCATTTACATGTGTCTGTTATGATAGGATTCTTTCCTTTGTAACCTATTATTTTTTTCTCAACTTTCTATAGAGATAATGTCTCTACTGAGACTAAGAATGCAGACAGACACAGAAATAGGGACAGATGGATGTACAGATGAGGGGGTGAGGATGGGCAGAAAGACTGTGAACAGAGGGAGGGACAGAGAGAAGGGAGGAAAAGAAGGAAGAAAAGATGGTAGATTGGTGGACAGACGATGGCTGATAAATCTCCAGCAGGGGAGGGTGCATTGCTGGATGCTCCACTGCCAACAACCACCCAAGTCCTGTGGGAGTACAGTGACCATAGCCATGGTGGGGACATCTGACCCCTGCTGGGACAGTAGGTAGGTGTCACCAGACAGGTGACGGGTGATGGCTGTGAGGGTCTCCTGCGTGGGGGCCAGCACTGATGAAGCCCTGAGGCAGGGGAAAGGAGTCTTCAGAGGCCAACAGGTTCCTCAAAGTAAGATAGGGTGGGGTGAGAAGCTTCTGGGAAGATGAGGGTCAGTCACAAGGGCACTTGCATTGGTGCCAACCAGGTGTTAGAGCCTCAGGCTTGGACAGTGGTTGAGAAAGACTCAAATGGACCAAAAACGAATCTCCCGTTGGCAACGTTTACAAAGACAGTCAGCTGTGTGGATGCAGGAGGGGGCTTCCTGTGCCCAGAGCCACGCAGGTGAGGGCCCAGAATGGGAGCCTTGGCCTGGCCAAGAGGTGCCCTCTGTGCTGGGTGCTGTGGGTGACAAGCAGTCGCCTACCCAGTGATCTCAGGCAAGGAATGACACGAAACATCTACAGCAGCAATACTGCACGCTGCCATCCAGGGCCCTTAGCCAAAGCAAACGGTGCTCCAGGCATCACTGCAGCAGTGGGGACCCTGGATGGTGGCCGGGACCCCCAGACAGCCCTGGCTTCTGGCATGAGGCTTCCCCAAGAGCAGAGCGAGCACACTGCCCACCTCCTTCCTGCCCTGGCAGAGGCCTGTACAACACCCGCCCCACACTGGGTCCAGGGCCAGGTCCTGGCAGACACTGCTCCAGCGGTGACCCTGCCGGAGCCACCATTAGCTGGCCGCTGTGCTGCCAGGCCTGCAGCCTCATCTTGGTCGGGCCATCACTTCCTCGGACACACGTCCTTAGCCCACGTCACGCATTGCCTGAGAGGTTAGGTGCGGATGGCACAGGATCCAATTCCAAGCCACGGAGAAGCACAAAAATGAAGGCTCCAAGCCCGGCTGCAACACTGTCCAGCTGCTACACTGCCCACAGGTGTGTCTGGCCGGCGCCCTGGCACATGCGCTGAGCCAGCTGCCAGCCTCCACCTTGGGCCTCAGTGTCCCTAGCTTTGCCAGGGGATGACGGGCCCCACATGGGGCCGTGAGTGAGAAAGAGCCTGTAAAACTGTAAAGCTCCTGTACCTATAAAGCGCTATTAAGGTAATGAGCAGAGCTTAGGACCGGCTGGAGGAACGGGAAGAGGCCCTGCGCCCCATTCCTTGGCCCCGCGGAAGCACAAGGCTGCCCTTGACTTCAGCAAGTCACCACTGCTCCCCCACAGAGAGCCAGGCGAGGTGACCTACCCGGGAACTGAGTAATCTGCAGTCTCTCCAGGTACTTTTTTCTGGGAGTGTACTTCTGAACCTGGCCAGACTGGCGTCCCTTTATCACCACACCATGCTGTCTGTCTTGCCTTTGCCACGAGGGGTTGGCCACTGTGACCCAGAAAGCGGGTGAGGAAGGTGCTGGTCAAGGCAATGTGAAAAAGCAACATGGCTGCCTCCAATAAGCAAATAACTGAATGCAACTCACTCTGTATTGTCACTGTCACCGTCATCTCATTCAGTTTGCAGGTGTGAAGTCACTTCAGGAGAAAACTGCTTGTCCCAGGGGCTATGAGTCAGTGTTTTCTTTCACTGCTAATGATAACAGCGCTTCTCTGCTGTGTGAAATCGGGCCTCATCTGTTTGATACAATTCGTAATATAAAATAAGCCGCCGCTGCAGCCAATTTTTAAAATAAAAAAGCTGGTGCAGAAAACATTTGGACCAATTCTATAAGTAGCACTGGACATAACAACTGCACTTCACTTGAAAACTTTTTCTTTTTGCACACACACACACACACACACACGTATTTCTAATGACAGAATGGTCATGGTACAAAACAGTTTATTTAAATTAAATATTCCTGACAAATCAATATCATAACCATTCCAATCATGTATAATCCTTACCAAAAAAATGGAACAGTTTAGCTTAATGTCTGTGATACTATTTTACAAGATTATTAATACACCTCTGCGCTGTGCACCAGAACGGTTTACTATTTATTACCAAATGGCATATACAGTAATAACGTAAAGATTAATCATATCAGTGACTTTACAGTAAGACTTCTAGGAAGGAAAAAAGAATCTGTCAACAGTACAAAATACAAGGTGAACATAATAGGAGAATATATAAAACACACTTCATTTGGACAATAATATGCTGATGTCAAAAGACAAGCGAGTGACACGTTAGGCCTGCTCTTTGGAAGGAAGTTCGGGGAGGACGGAGGACCAAACGTCTGGGGCTCAGGACCAGCGTCAGAATCATGGTGTGTTTCTGCTTGGGAAGCGAGTCTCACCCAGGTGCCCCTGGACGCTGCTGTCCCTGCCGGCTGAGGACAGTGCTCAGCCGACTCCCAGGGAAAGAAATTCTGCTCCCGGAGAGGACAGAGGAGTCGCTGGGATGTCAAGACAGGGGCTCTTTGCATGGGACACAGGAAGAGCAAGCATAAGAGAGAAAGAAATTCCAGGAAGGGGAGAGAGGGAGCTGGGACAGCGGGAAGGAAGCGCTTTTTCCGCGAGCAGAGGGGAGAGACGGGTGAAATTTTGCTCAAGACACCGACACATCGGGCTGTGCAGACAGAGCCCCTGCTCCGCTTTGGAGTCTGGGTAGGAGCCTGGCTTTCTGGAGCTTTCGGAGCAGCAAGCGGTGAGAGACGGCCTTGGCTAAGCAGACCCGTCTTACACCACACGGGCTGTGCGTATAGGGGAGGTTAGGGCGCCTCTCTCCGACTCTCTCCAAGTGTGCGTAATAAAAAAGAACTCATCTAAAAATACATCTTAAAACAGTTTGAATTCAGTGTCATTCCCAGGGATGCTGTCTGACTTTCTGAATCTCCGTCTGGGAGAGTCCTGCAGCCCGAGGGTCCCTGGGGAAAGGAGGCAGCAGGGGCAGAAAGCCTAGGTCCACAGCCGTGCACACAGGGCCGGGCTGCATGTCTCGAGGACTGCCCGCTGTCCATTCAGGCAGCCATGCTGGAATCCCGACTCAGAAACCGGAGGACAGTGGAGGCCTTGGCCGTCCAGCCCGCCCTGGCTCCCCAGAGTGAGGGGAGGGTGCTTGGGGTTCGCGTGTCCGTGCTGGGATCCTGACCTTGGCTCTTCCTCCCCCAGCACCTATAGCGAGCAGGTGTGGCTCCCACCCAGCGATGGGCCAGGAGGGCAGGGCAGCTCGTTCTGGAGGGAGAGAGCAACCCAGCGAGGTGCCTGCTCCAGGCTGCAGCCAGAGAAGCTCACTTGAAGGAAGTCAAGGGCGCTGGATCCACAGAGCCGGCCAGATGTAGGATGAAGCTCAGGGGCCGGCTTTGGGGCCTCCTCCCCCGGGGACAGGAGGACGGCTGATGGCATTGTGCAGTCCACTCACGCTGTCCACGGGATGGACAGGGCAGCGAGGGCTGGGCCAGGCGTGTGCCTCAGGCTCTAGGACACACTGTAGCTGTTGTAATACGCAGCTGTGGCGTCTGCCAGGACGGAGATGAGGCTGGTCTCTGTGGGGCCCGTGGGGGTCACCTGGGAGAGTGGGGTGTGCCCATTCAGAGCCCCAGCCCCAGCAGCAGAGTCTGGGTGGCCAGGAGTGTTCAAATACTGGTCAAACTCATTGCGATCCATGTCCCCCAGAAGTTCCACCTGGCTCAGCTGATCCAAGGCGTCAAAGCCGGGGTGCTCTGGCGGAGGGGACAGCTGGCCCAGGTGGGTGTGGAGGGTGGAGTGCAGCGGGTGGTAAGTGGCTGGGGAGTAATAGGCAGGAGATGGGGGACAGCCAGGGACTGTGGACATCACTGACACCCCTGGGGTCTGGCCGAGCGCCAGAGAGCCCAAGGGGTGGCTGCAGTGGAGGGGGCTGGGGGCCAGCTCGGGGGAGTAGGGGGACCTGGGCAGGTGTTGCAGGTGTCGGGGGTGGGCGTGCTCCTCCGGGCAGGGGGAGGAGAAGAAGGTCTGCTCCGGCTCCAGAGCGTCCAGGGGAGACATCTCGGGGGGCGTGGGCAGCCCGTAGGGATACGTGTCCACACTGCTGGGGGCGCCGCTGGCCGGGCCCTCGTGGAAGCAGCTGTGGAGGCTGGGCAGAGCAGCGCCTGTGGAGTACTCACCCCTGCCCTCCTTCTCACCCTGCGCCCCACAGCCACTGCCACCCTTCTCTGGCAAGGAGTTCTGGTCCCGGGAGAGGGAGCTCAGCAGGAAGCCAGGGTCCACTCGCTTGCAGAGGCGCTTGGCCTGCTTCTTCCTGCGGGGCCGGTACTTGTAGTTGGGGTAGTCCTGCATGTGCTGCAGCCGCAGCCGCTCTGCCTCGTCCACGTAGGGCCTCTTCTGCGACAGCGACAGGGCCTTCCACGACTTTCCTGCTCACACAACCAGAGAGAGCTGCGCTCAGAGTCTGGGCTGCTGGGGGTCCGGCCAGTGCACCTGCCCCGCACCTCCTCACATCACTCCACCCGCAGCACCCCCTCCCAGCACTGAGCCCAACACACCGGAGGCTACACCAACCCTCCCGCTCGCAGCCTACGGAGCCACTCCATGCCAAGCGTGCACGGAGACCCCAGGTGCCACCCCAGCAGGGCAGGACTCTTGACTCGGTATCAGTGACAGGAAAAAAATACCCAACAACCTTGACATTGGCTGAGGCTCTTCCTATCCTTCGAGGGCCGGTTCTGATCGTGTGTGTTTCTAAATGCACACTTCCTGCCTCTCAGTGATACTATAATAACTTCTGGCATCACCCTCACAGTCCTTGGTTCGGGCAATCCAGGCTTAGCGGCTTCACAGATGCAAGTCAATTGCAGCATCTCGCCTAGGCTAACAAATGACCAGTCTCCACCGGGGAGGGTCGACAGGGGCTCTACAGAAGGAAGACCTGCGTGCACACACGACATAATACTTCTGGCTGTGCACCTGCAACAACAGCTCAGCGCTAGGGCTCTCTCTTTAAGGAGCAACCCCGCTTGTAACTCACCAGTGCTAAGATGCTGCCACTACTTGACTTCCTAACTTGCCATTCCTTGCTGTCTGTTGTTCTGCAAATCACCTTGGTGTCTCTCTTTGATCCACTCCTCTGGAGCCAGAGTATTCTGAGGGTCACTTCTGGACCCCTAGGTTGCTACCTCCTCGAACTTTCTCAGGCTTCTGCAACCCCACATGTTCCGCCACGACACTAATGGAGCCTGAAGGCTGAGACCCACCAGCCGAGGGTTGGCTGAGCCCTGTAGGGAAAGGGGCTGAGTCTCCCACCCAGCATGCTCCATCTGAAGGGTCAGCTCAAGCCAGCCGTGTGGTGGTCCTCGAGCCCAGGGAGGAGGGGCTAAGTACTTAAGTATTGCAACTTATCAATGAGCAGTTTAATGTGTTCGGTGTTCTTGAATTGGGGGGGGATTCAGGAATCGAACTCAGGACCTCGAACTTGCCAGGCAGGCACTTTGCTGCTGAGCTAAATCCCAGGCCCAAGAGGGCAGTTATTAAAGCATTGTATCACTTGGGTGTACAACTACTGCAACAACTCTGGAGTGCCAGTCACTGTCCTGAGCCGTCACTTCACAGGGTGACACAAAGAGGGTTAGGACCTCCAGAGGCTGGTCAGGACACTGGTCCCCGGCCTACAGCTGAGGCCATGAAGGTCTTATAAGAGTCCAGCAACCCAGACACAGCCCACACCCTGTGCCCCAGATAGAAGAGGAGACTATAGCTCCTAAATGTGCCCGGATGTCACAGCAGCGATAAACACAGGTCCAGCCTCACTGTCCTCACACACTCTCTCCTGCGGTAGGTACTAGGAACACTGGTGCCTCTGGCGAAGCTCCCAATGTCACAGTTTTTTGGAAAGTTTATGGTGGAAAATTTTGGGCCTGCATCCAGCCCCAGGTCAGAAGGAGAAGGGTTGAGCCGAAAGGAAGATCAGGGCTGGAGGTCGCCCATCGGCCGCGGCCCCTGTCAACAGTGCGCACTGAGCTGGGACCTGTCTACTGCAGTCACACCCAAGCTGGGAGCAAGGACCAGGCAGGGATCGGCTCCCTGCGGGGCTCTGCCTCCTTGGTCCCTGTCCCTGTCCCTCTGCCTGCCCTTGTCCCCAGGAGCAGCCGCCTCCACTCTGCGGGCGAGGCTCCCCTACCGCTGCCAGTGCCCACAACAGACACCTGGTCACCACTGGCAGCTTCCTGTATCCTGTTGTGCCAATAGGGCCAATAGGACCTTGGGGAAAAAATTTTTTTAAGAAACCACTTTAGGTAATTCACCAAAAAGTATTTCCATTCCTTTTAAAATCTAACAAAAATATGAACTTTCAGCTTAAAGGAAGAATATTTATTATTACCTATGTGAATATGTTTCTCGTTAATGCTAACAACAGTGCAAAACAGACATTTTACTCTTCCGCACTAAGGCCGAGGCGCCTCCGGCGCATCTCGGGCGCGAGAAGCAGGGGCCCAGGGATTCGGCCAGCCTGACTCTGCCTACCCCGAAGGAGGGCGCGGGCCGAGCTCCAGGCCCGGCTCCAGCCAGCACTGGGGGACGGCACTCCCCTCACGGCGGAGGAAGGAGCCCTGCGCTCCGACGGGAAAAGGAAGGGCCGGTTCCGCAGTGGCCGCCGGGCGGGGTCGAGTGACCGCACG
This sequence comes from Dolichotis patagonum, assembly GCA_004027295.1. Classification (NCBI taxonomy): domain Eukaryota; kingdom Metazoa; phylum Chordata; class Mammalia; order Rodentia; family Caviidae; genus Dolichotis; species Dolichotis patagonum. Next base: position 213,252 of record PVJX010000180.1, on the reverse strand, counting down.
TCCCTCCGGGGGGCCTGGCGCCCGCGCCCGAGCACAATGCTCTGCGATCCTCATCGGTACAAATGGGCCGCGGAGAGGGCGCGAGTACAGCACTGCGGCCGAGAGGAGGAAAGAGCCGCTCGGGAACTCGGGATCTTCGGAGGCGTCCAGACGCCCTCAGCCTCGGTTCCCCCGCCTGACTCCCTGGGCCCAGTCCCTGGCCCCAGCGCCCCGAGCACCACCATCTCCTGCGCGCCCTTGACGCGTTAGGAAGCGCGTCTACCCGGGGAGCCCCTCCCCAGCTGCTAGCTTAGTAACCAGGCCAAAGCGGGGTTCACTCCCCCTCACTCCAGCGGCCTCTCCTCGCGTGCACTCGTGGCGAGGTTACCCGTGGCAGTTTCGCTCTGCTTGTCCCAATCGGAAAGCGCAAGGAAAAGTGCGGTTTCCTGCTCCAACCTTCCCAGCAAGCGGGGGTCCCCGCCTCGACGTTTCCGCCCCGGCAGCGTGCAGGAGGCCGGGGCACCCGCCCTGGGGCCGGGACCTCGGGCCTCTTCCCAGAGGAGGGGCCTCCCGGAATCCCCGGAACCCCCGGCAGGCAGTTTCACTTTGCCCTGCGCGGGCCGAGGTGTCTCTACTCCGACTCCGGCGCCGAGAGCGCCCGCGACGGGGCAGCCGTGCCCCACGCCCGCGCCCCGCGCCCCTGCCCGCCGCCTGCGGGGAGCCCCGCCGGCCGCGCTCACTCACCCAGCATCTTGCTGAGCTCCGCGTTGTGCAGGTCCGGGTTCTGCACCGCCAGCCGCTTCCTCTCGTCCTTGGCCCACACCATGAAGGCGTTCATGGGCCGCCGGATGCGACTCTCCGAGCCCTTGTCCCCAGGAGGCCGGGGGGCGGCCGGCGGCGACAGCCCATCCGACAGCTCGACCTCCAGGGCCGCACACTCCAGCCCCTCGGGCCACGGGTAGGCTCCCAGCAGCGAGGCCATGGCCGCACCGGGTCGCCGGGCTTCGCCTCGTGGGGCCGGTGCTGACCAGGCCGTCACTCGGGTCGGGGCGTCGGGCTTGGCCGCCGGCCGCGGCCCGGCCCCTTATTTATCAGCTTCGGGCGGTCGGGTCCTCCAATGAGTCTCCGAGGCGGCGTGGCTCCTCCCTGTCTCCGCGCGGGTCCCCTCCCTGCGCCCCCACGCCGCCTCGGGCCGGGACCTGCAGGGGAGAAGGCAGGGCGGGAGGGAGCGCGGGAGGGAGGGGCAGGGCCTGTGCTCTCGCCCGCCCCCGGCCCGCCCCGCGCGGGGACGCGCCCACCCCGACCCGGCTGCAGGTGCAGAGCCGCGCGGTGCGCTCCGCCCCTGCCCGACGGGCCGCGCTCCGGCCACACTCCAGCTCTCCGCGCAAGGGAAATCCGAACCTGGCGCGAGGGGCGACACCGAGAATCCCCGGATCGGCCACTTAGCGTTCTCCAGAGTTCACAACCAGAGCGTTTCCAAAGTGACCGGGCTCTGGTCACCTCACCCCGGCCAACTAGGGTCGCGACAGAGGCGCGGCGCCCGCCCTGGGCCTCTCAGGAAGACGCGCCGGTTGTTACCAGCTCTCGGCCACCTGAGCACCCCAGCCCCTCCACTGCGCCACTTCCCGTCTCCAGCGTCCGGGCCCCAGCTCCTCTGCCCTGGAGTCTTCGTGAAAATCCTTCTCCAACTGCGGTGCTGTCACTCGGCTCGCCTGTGTCCCTTCTAGCTTCAGGGCGACCCGGGAGCTCGCCCAGTTCCCCACATCCCAGGATGCAAAGGCTTCGGTCTGGGAGTTCAGCCTGTCCCTCCCTAGCGAGGAGTGAGGCTTTCATGCCACCCGCCGAGTGTGACAGGGCTGTCCCCGCACTCTTACACCAGCGCGCACGCACAGCACACAGTGGGCTCACGAAAATTGGCTTAGCGAATCCTCGAGTGAACGAATGTCACTTAGAACGCCCGGCTGTATAAGCCTCGAGGCCGGACTCCATCCTGGAGTTCGAGCCACACATACATTCTTGGGGCACCACCTCTTCTGCGGGTCTGGGCAGCGGTGAGGCTGGAAGGCGGCAGGTGCGTAGGGAGACCGGGCTTGGGGTCAGAGCGCCTGGCAGGGCAGGGGTGTGTCCCTGGGTCTCCACGCCTAATCCCCAGTCGGAGACGCTAAGATCGAGCTCAGGGCGCTGCGCCGACTCCGTGAGATAAACACAGTGAAAGCTCACACTCCGCCCACGACCGCACGACGGCGAACTCCAGGGCTAAGGCCCTAGGTCACGGCCGCCTCGTGGGCAACATGCAAGACCCCGGGCCCAACCCCACGCAGGTGCACTGAGAAAGGCAGCCTCTCGGTTTTGACCTCGACCACCCAGCTAACTTTTATCGGAGCACGCGCCGTGGGCATGAACAATTGCCGAGGTTTCCTCCCTGCTGCCGCCAGCGTCCCGGGGGCCGCTGCCAGGGCCCGCGCGCCCGGGCGAGAGCCGAGGGTGCTGGCCTGGCGACTGGGGCGAGAATACTGGGGCCCGAGGCAAGGCGCCCAGCCGGGATGAGGCGGTTTGCGGAGTATCCGCCCGACGGCGGATTTCCCTGGCCCGGGAAACCGAGTCCATTTCCAGCGTCGGGCCGGGCTGCCAGAAACGCTTCCAGAGAAGGCCAAGCCGGGAGCTCCTGGCTGGAAGCGCGGGCCGTGCGGGCCCCGGGAGGGGCGCTCTCAGAGGAGGTGGCTAGAGGGTCCCACAGGGGCCCCTGAGCGCAGCGGAGCACCCCGACCCCTGCTGGCACTGCCGCTACCGCAGCTCCAGGGCTGGGACGCTCTGCAGAGAGGCCTGCAGGGAACAGCGCCCTCTTCCCGGCCGCAGGCGTCCCGGCTCCCGCCCCTGAGTCACCCGGAGAGGAGCGCGAGCCCAGGGACGGCGCGCAGGGTCAGGTTGGGGAGACCCGCGGCCCCGGGAGCGAGCGGGGAGCTCAGAGCAGCCCAGCCGACTCCAGAGACCCAGGGCAAAAACAGAGAGAACAACGGGGCCGGGCAGAGAGAGTGCGGGTGGTCCAGGTCGTTTCCAGCTGTTTAGCTGCCTGCGTTCCGCTCGGAGTGCGCTCGAGCTGGGCTGTCTAGGAACCACCTCCCGGTGCGAGCGCGGTCGGAGCGCTGGAGCCTCTGCGCGCCGCCGGAGCCCAGGCTCGCCCCGCTGCTGCCCGCTTCATCTTTGGCATCCTCGGGTGTATTCCCGCGGTCGACAGCGTGCGAGCGAGCGCACCCTCCTGCGGGCGGCGCCAAGGGACGCGAGGTCGCCGTGACCCCGCTCTGGTCACTGCAAGCACCAGCCCACTCAGAGCTCCTCGCGAGCCCTGCCTGTCCCTGTCCCGTGGCGCCCCGTGGCCTGCTTTCCCCACAGCTGACGCGGGTGGTCGGTCCCGCCTCTCATGCCTGGGTCCAGGCCTGTGGCGAATCGAGTGAGGTCCCTGGGCCACCCAACGCTGGGGCTGCATCGCCTGGTCCTGGGTGGGCTTCTGTGGGCGCTGTAGAGCGGGGTCGAAGAGGCGGATGGAGAGTGGCTATGCGGGGTATGATGGATTCCGCCTATGCACCCGCAGGGAACCGACAGGCGCGCAGACCAGGGTCTGCTCTTCCAGCATGCAATGTGAGAACTGTGCGCTCACTCATCTCCCCACTCACTTACTTTTTCTTTTCTTTTCCCTTCTCCTTTCCTTCCATTCCTCTCTTCTCCCTTCTCGCTGGCCCTTTCCCCCTTTTCTCTAACTTCTGTCCTCCCCCTTTCCTTGTAGGAACACAGGATGAAATGTAGAAATACTCCAAGTTTGCCTGTCTTGAAGTGGCCTAACTCATTCCCCTGACCTCAGCCTCACTGTCTTGGCCTGTAAAATGGGGATAATGCATAGCACTCACCCAGTGCTTCTGAAAATTCCTCATATGCTTTAATGGAATGCAAAAGAAGGTTTTAAACAGTTTTTTTTAAAGGTCAGCGTTTTCCTTATCGATTCCAAAGAGGCATTTCAGCCGTGTCTAGGGGGATGGAGAGACAGAGGAGGAGAAGGAGGAGGAGGAGAAACAGAAGGAGGAGGAAGAGGAGAAACAGAAGGAGGAGGAAGAGGAGGAGGAAGAGGAAGAGGAGGAGGAGGAGGAGGAAGAGGAGAGGAAGTGGGTCTCAGGTCCCCAACCCATGCAGCTGCAGCAGCCCTGCCCATGGCCGAGAACTGCTGGAGGCCCTAAGCTCTGTTGTCACCAAGCATGGACAGGTGGAGGGTCAGCTCCAAGGCTAGGCCATGGCGTGTACTCTGGAGGCGCAGGGTAGCCCATGACAGTCTGGTGCAGATGTCCTGTTGCTCATTATCCCTCGCACCTGCCGGAGGTGCAAACCACGTTGTCACCATTTTTGTTCACACTGAACCGTGTGTACGTGGTGGACAGTCGTTGCAAAGCACCTTGCCTTTCTCGGGCTCACCTCTGTCTCCACACAACCCTCTGCAAAGCAGGGAGCCTGAGTTTGAGACTGAGTCCTTTCCCAGCTAAAAGCAGGGAGCAGAAACCCCACAGAGGCATCTCTTGACCTTGAGCCTCTGTCGCCTGGTCCCTTGTGCCAGGGCAAGGGCTTCTCTGTAGCCGCCATGGTCCCTTGCCCTCTGCCTTTTCTGGTCCCAGCAGACCTTTCTCACCTGCATGCCGGAAGCTCAGGCATGGCCAGGACAAGTAAGTGACAGGCAAGTGTCCAAGCTCTGCTGGCCAGGGTGGGGTGCAGCCCGAGAGCCAGGGACCCAGCCAGCCCCTTTCCCATTCTCTGGGGCCCCCACCTTGTGGCTGGTCCAACAATCAGCAGTGGACATTTCTACACGTTACTGTGCTCAGAGTTCCTCATTTCTAACCCACAGAAATCTCTCGGGTCATTAGGAGAAACCCACCAAGGTTCCTAATTTAGAAAAACTTTCAGTGGGGGGAGGGGGGAATGAAAATGAACAGCAGGGATTTAAGATGAACCCACAGGCTTAACCGAGCCCAGCGAAGCAGACAGCAGAGGCACACGCAGGCAGACTGCTCCCAGGCTTTTGGGGTCCTTAGCTCTTCTACTGGAGGCAGGGGAAAGGAGTTTTCAGACTAGACCGCTCCTGACTGTGGGTGTAACACCAAGGCCGTCATGTAAGAACGGGTTAATAGCAACTCGATACCAAGGTACAAAGTCCCCAAGTTTTCTCCAGGTTCCCCTCATCAGGCACCCCTCCAGCCCACAGGCAAGGCAGTTCTCTTGTCACATTTGAGACCACACGGGGTGTGGGGGAAGAACCCGTCTCCAGTCCCTCCCGTCACCACCAGCTACACAAACCTCAGCAAAAGTCACTCAACTGGGGTGGAGGGCATTGCAGAGATCCCGAGAGACGAAGGACGACGTGTCCACGCCGTGTACGCCTTCTTCGACAACTGTGCACAGGGCCGGAGAGTTCTGGTTCCGAATGGTCTTCTTGTCCCTCAGGCCTTTTCGTCTCACTCTGAACACCCCTGGGGCCTCCTCAAAAGGAGGACCTGCGGCAGACGGCAGACGACCACACAGAAGTGATCTTTTCTTGGCCAGAACTACAAATTCCCCAACTTTGATGGAAAAGCCAACAAATTTCAATAAAAACTAATGATTGGTTCACGGGAGTATCCTTTTCTGTTTTTTTGTTTATTCTACTGCCTCTTTCAAAATGCCTGAGGAAGAGGTGGGGAGTGGACCCCACGCCACCCTCTCAGGTAATGCAGCCTGGGAAAAGTCTGTGCCCTGGGGCTCCTGGCTGAGGAGCAGTCGGGGAGGAGGGGCTGAGACAGCCTGAGAATCTCATCTCTGAGAACTTAAGGGAAAAAGCAACATAAAATAGCATTAGCTTGCAACCCACCCATTAAAGCAATCTGTTAAGCCATGAGGCTGAGGACAATGTTTAGCTTAGGAGACTCCTTTAATGGGTGGACTGCAAGCTGCTATTATGTTGCATTTCTTAAACAAAATGCCAAGAGAAGTAAAGCACCCTGCAGGGAGGTGTGCAGGAGAGGAGGCGACCCCTCAGGACTGAGCTCAGGTCGGGAACTAAAACACACCCAGCCCCGCTGCTCTGGGGGCTTCCTGTCACCAAGCTGCTTCCTCGCAGCAGGCACTGAGTAGCATCCATTAAAGAACAGTTTTAGTAAAACTCGGAGGGATACTGAGGTCCACAGGTCAGGTTTGATGACCGTGGAGAACTTGTCAGCACTGTTGGGAGGACATGGGGTGTGGGCTCAGGCAAGAGGCAGAGGGACAGGGCTAACTGTGGGCAGGAGCCTGTGGCACAGAGGAAGGGAGGGCAGGCGAGCAGGTATGGGAGAGATCTACGGAGGGTGGGTCCAGTCTGCTCTGGATCCTGCGTTTGCACATGGAAGATGCCCCCAGGTAAGTTCTTTAGGCACAGGACTTGGCTGAGTCCGGAAGACACAGTCCCTTGAGGGTCTCCAAAGCGCCAGCAGTCAAAGCATCAGGATACAGAAAATACAGGTCACAACTAATATGCATCTATCTTTGCCACTCCAGAACCTAAAATAATGGTTTGCACATAATGGGCACCTGACAAAGGGGGAAAGACGAAAAGAAAGAAAGGAAGGAAGAGGGAAAGTACTGGTTGGCTATTGGGTCATAAGAGAGCTGCTAGCACTGCCTGAAGATGCCCAGAGCAAATCAAGGTGTAGGGGTGGGTGGGGCGAGGTGGGGGTTGCTGGGCATCAAAACTGGGTCCTCTGATAACTGACTTCTTATTTCCACCTGGCTTGCTAGTGTGAAGAGATTTATATTCAGAAAGCTGGCTGCCTCAGTAGTCTTCTCTGTCTTTTTACCCCTGCCTAAATTCATCTTTGAACCATTTGTCCAACAATTCCTCGAGCACCCCAGAGTGATTTGACTCCATGATGTAACAATTATGGCTCTGCCTATTGACTCTGTCGATCAGGCTCTGGAGAGTGCGCGAGGGGGAGGGCTTGTGTCTGCTTCCCGATGGCTGAGGTCTCAGCGGAGATGACACACAACTAGAAGTCACTTGGGTGGCCAGAAGCCAGGATCACCTGGAGGCATCACCTCCCATGTGTCCTGCACCGGGGCAGGGCTGATGCCACAGCAGGGCTAAGCGGGGACCGCTGACTGGGGTGTCCAGGCATACATTGTCCATACGGCTTTGTGTTCCTTTGTCACAGTGGCTTTAGAGGGCATGTCAACTCATGTTCTGAGATAAGGGTTCCCACAAGTAAGACACAAGTTGCATGCCCTTTTAAGAAGGCTCAGAAGGCACACAATGTCACCTCTGGTCAACACTATCAGTCAAAGGAAGCCCAAGTCTGACAGGATTTAGAAGACAACATGAATGCCCACCCTTGGTAATGACAGAATCAAAGAGCCAAGTCCACGGTTTAAACCTCCGCACAGCTGGGCCCGTGGTGCACGCCTATAATTCCAACACTGGGGGCCTGAGGCAAGAGGAATGCAAGTTTAAACCCAGTCTGGGCAACATCGTGAGATCCTGTCTCAAAACAAAAAGTCAAAAACAGCTGTGGCTGTAGCTTGGCACAAAGGTCCTGGGTTTGATTCCCAGCACCGCAAAGAAAATAAAACAACCCATCTTGTGAGTGTGGGAGACGGTGGAGGCGAGCACAGCAGAGTTCAGCTCACCAGGCAGCTAAGTAACTCGCAGCAGTCCCTCCCACGCCAGGGCCCGTGTCCAGGCAGAGGACCCTCTCCTCGCCTTCTTTCCTCTCAAAGCAACTTTACACAACTCCAATCCTTTGAAAGGTTTTTTCAAAGTTCCTCCAAAACCCCTAATGGAAATAGGATAGCAGTAATTTCATTTTAAGATGGAGAACGTCAGGCCTAAGGTGTGTTGTTCAGAGCCATGGACCGATGTAAAGGACAGGGCCGGGTCTGGACACTGTATGTGAACAGAGGCTCTGTGGGTTTACATTTGGGACTGAAATGTACAGGGTCTTCTTGGAGGTGGCTGTCGAGGGCGTCCTGCAAGGCTGTGACTGCAGGTAGAGAAAACGTCCCTGTGCCTTTCCACTGCTGGTTTTCAACAGCAGGCGTCTCTTGTGCACCTGATGCTGGACATAGTCAGTGCAGTACCGGGAGAAACACTCCCTGCAGCCCCGTTTACCCCACCAAGGGTAGAGTTAGGAGCTGCTCCACATCCATCTCACTGGCTTTCTAACGCCCTAGGTAGGAAGCAGAGCGCTGCACTGCTCTGATCTCGCAGATGATAACCGAACATGGAAATTAAACGGCAGCTGGCAAGCGAGTGACCGAGTTGGTAACTCGTCTCAGGCTGAGGGCCGACCCTGGACGGCACTTACTGTTTACTTCTCCACAGCACTCAGGGCAGAAGTGAAGCGAAGCTGGAACCGAACAAACAGTATCCTGTGTAAGAAAGGAACTTTTAAATTATAAAGACTTCCCTCCTGCTCACGGCCACATTTACCCTCCGACCTTAAAGGACTACAGCACCAGACAGGCTCTGTGCAATGAGACAGCCCGGCAGCAGTCCTGGAAGAAGAAGGCCCAGGGAGCTCACAAGCACCCTCACTAGAGGTTTATGGGCTGCAGCACAGGACCTGGGCCTGCACAGAGGCTGGGGTCTTCCTGAGTTGGGGGACCGAACTCCTAGTTCAAAGGGGACAAAGCGAGGAGCAGAGACTGCACAGAGCACAGACCCACCGAGCAGAGATCTGCAGCAGGCTCTTCAGGAAACTTGGGCCAAGCTGAAGTACACTAATGTGGGGGGAAGTACCAAGGCCTGGAGGGAGAACCTCGGGGCACAGCAGGAGGCATCACCTGATAGAAGGAGTCTCTGTCACCGTCAGCCAGGGTGGAAAGGCTCCTGGAGTGTCCAAGATGACTTCTAGAGAGAAAAACCACAGAACAAAAATAGGAACATACAACCCATAATGGGAAAAGGCAATCAACAAACAACACAGGTGCTGGGACTAGCAGATAACATCCAAAAAGCTGGTTTAAATATACTTTATGTGTTCAAGTCAGAGGAAAACAATAACACGACGAATAGAAGAGCCAAGAAGGCCACAAAAATTTGTAATGTGGGATATATAAGATTTGAAATACAAAATACACAATTCAGAATTAATGGAAGATGAAACACTGCTGAAGAAAACGCTAGCAGACATGAGATACGGCAGTGTAAACTTTCCTAGAGGACAGCAGAGAGAGAAGATTAACAAATAAGAAGTAATAACCCGTGAGCCAACAGAGTGGCCTCACTTAAAAGTAATTAAAGTCTCGGAAGGGAAGGGAATTTAGAAAATATCTTTGAAAAATAATGGTTGGAGAGTTTTCCAAATTTAATGGAAACAATAAGCCCATTGAATTAAAAAAAAAAGAAAGAAAAGAAAGAAAAAAGCTCAATGATCTTCAGATAGAAGAAACACAAGGAAAACACACATGACGCATCATAACCAGATTTCTGAAAGCCTCAAAAACAACTAGAGGAAAAAGGAAACAACACACATAGTGGAACAAAGATGAGAATTACGCTGAATTATGCTAGACTTCGTGTTTGGAACTGTGTAATCCAGAAGACAACAGCGCAACATTTTTTGCAAGCACTGAAAGAAAAACGTAACAGCTGTGAACCTTCTAGAATCGCATACCGAGCAGGGTGCTGGTAAGGATGCGGCTTATTTTGCCTGGGGTTTGGAGGCTGAGCGTCTACGCGGGGCAGGGCCCTTCCCATGTCCCAACCCGGCTGATGGGTCACACGACAGAGGCGGAGTGAGAGCGGTGAGGGACAGCGGCAGAGGAAGCCAACACGCAGAGGGGCCTGGGCTTAACCAGCTCGCTCTCGAAGTGACCAGTCCAGTCCTTGAGGCCTGACCAGTCCCGGGAGACAGGCATCAGTCCCTCCCGGGCCCAGGCGCCCGGTGATCCACGCCCTGCCTTCACACTTGGGCCGGCTTCCTTCTTTGGAAACGCTGGCAAGGGCATCGTATCCAAACCATGGCATCAAGCAAAGCTGTCTTCCCGGAGAAGGTGAAGACTTCCAGACACACGAAGGGCACAAGGATTCACCGACAGGCCGGCGTTACCTTAGATGCTGAAGGGAGCTCTTCAGGCAGAAGCCCGCGGTGGTCCAGATGGAAATGTGGACCCACAGGAGCAGAGGTGTAACTGAAACCCTTCCCCCACGTTTAAAATCCCATTCAGAGCTAACTGATTTTCTAATGTTCTGTGGAATTTACAGCAATATAGAAGTAAAATGCAACAACAAGAGCACAAAGGCCAGGAGGAGGGACATGAAAAGACACTGCTGTAAGGCCCTGAATAATGTGAAATGCATGACATTACTTGATGGTACACTGTGACAGAAGTCATGTTTTGTAAACTGTAGAGCAACCACAGAAAAAGAGCTAAAAAATGCAATTAATGTACACAAAATTGAGTCATAAAATTTAATTATTTCAATGTATCTAAAACAGGAAAGGAAGAACAAAAAAACAGATGAGAAGAGAGCACAATGGCTCATAATTGTAGTGCCAGCACCTTGGGAGGTGAGGCACAAGGATCACAAGTTTGAGCCCAGTCTGGCAGATTTAGAAACTTACAAGTCTCTGTGTGAGAATTTTTAATCAAAGGGAGGGTCTGGGCATATAGGTCAGTATGCAGCCCCTGACTTCAATGTTCAATCCCAAGTACTGCAACAAAACAAACAGAACAAATAAATAACAAATAGTAAGATGTTAGATTAAATACAATTACACTGATGAGTACATTAAATATTTATGGCTTATATACTCCATTTAAAAGGCAGAGATTTCCATATTGAAGTTTTTATAAACATAAGACTCAACTATACTGCTCCCATATTGCAAATAAATACTAATACAAAATAAATTTAAAAACTGAAAGGTGGTGCTCAGGGCATAGCTTAATGGTACAGCACTTGCTTCCATGACAAGCCTTAGGGTCAATTCCCAGCAATGAAGAAGAAGAAAAAAAAAAAAAAAAAGAGGGGAGTTCTGATTCCCAGTCTGGCATGTAAGGAGTTGAAAGTCATTAATCCTACCCTAAAAAGGAAAGGAGCTGAACTGAAAACCTAGAATTCCTTTTTTTTTAAATCTCCATTAGAGTACTGAGGACACATGGCAAATCGCTATCCTAAGACTGGAAAGACAGACAGATGGTTACAGAGAGTCACAACTTCCTGGAGCAGAAACCCACAAAAAAACACCTTGACAGGAGCCAGTAACAGGTCTTCTTGTGCAGTATATCATGTCTGGTTTTCAACAAAAAAGTAAAGGCATGCTAAGTAAGATGCAAAGAGTACAGTTTGAAGAGACAGAACAAGCATGAGAATAAAACTCATATTACAAGGATGTTGGAATTATCATGCCAGGAACTGATAATTACCATGCTAAGAGTGTAGACAACATGCAATAACAGATGAGCTACAGAGGCAGAAAAATGGGATTTCTAAGAAGACCCCAAAAGAAACGCTAGAAATCAAAGACACTGTAACAGAAATGTAGAATGAAGAGTGCGTGTGTGTGACGTGTGTTTGTGTCTGGTGCTGGGGGGTCTAGGGGTCCAATCACAGGGCCTTCGTTAGTAGACTGGATGTAGCTGAACAAAGAACCACTGGCCTTGAGAAGATGTCAATAGACACAGCCCAACGTGAAAAAGGAAAGAAAACAACAACAGAGAAAAACGTGCAGGGACAGGACATAAGGTGTGTCATTTACCTGGTGGAACCCTGGAGAAGGAACAGCAAAAGGACCACACATGGTACCTTTCCCCCTAAAAACCTCAATTCCTTGGCATACTGTATCCAAACTGTAAGAAATCAGAAACAAGAAAAAATCCTGAGAGCAGCCAGAGGAAAAAATCATTCTACTACAGGAAGGAAAGGGTAAGATTACATCGGACTGCTCTTCAGAAACCATGCAAGCAAGAAGAGTGGAGGGAAATACTTCAGTGTTGAGGGAAAGAAAGCAGTAGCTAGAATTCTGCATCTAGCAAGAGGTTTTTATATTTATATAAACAGAACCGAGAGAATCGGTTGTAAGTAGCCCTACCCTGCAAGGGATGTTAAAAGCTCTTCAGAGAGATGGAAGATTGTGTAAATCAGAGACTTGGATCTACATAAAGGTCATTAAAAAACAGTTAACCACAGGCAAAATAAAATACTTTTGTTAACTCGGAGTAGGTTGAAAAAAATCGGTAACAGTTTGCTCAAAGTAATAAAACAGTAATTATTCAGCCATGATAAGCTTATCATTAAGTGAAATAAGTGATGGCAATGAGAGAGACATGAAGATGTTAGCATCCACTTTTTGTGGTTTTTTTCTTGGCAATGGACTTGCTGACTCCTAGTCACTCCATTTAACTTAGGGAATTTTCTTACTGGGGGCCACCGTGGCTCCACCATGCTGCTGTCCACCAAAAATGCACAAGAGCATCAGCTTTTCCACAACCTCAGCAACCTATTTTTAATCAGTTGCCAACCGAATAGATGTGAAATAACATCTCATGGGTTCACTTTGCATTTCCCTCATACTGGCGATACTGAGCATCTTTTCCTGTGCTTACTGGTCATGCATACGTATTCTTTAGAAAACATCTATTAAAGTTCTTTGCCCATTCTTTAGTCAGATTTTTGTGGCTGTTAGGTGTTCTTCATATAGTCTAGATATTGAATGAATATCAAATACATACTTTATAAACATTTTCTCCAATTTACTATATTTTCATCGAAGCACTTTAGTTTTAGCTGTTAAGAGTTAGGTCTTGCATTCACTTTGAATTAGTTTCTAATATAAGGCAAGGGTTGAATTAATTAACCATTGCACATAGATAGTTTCCCCAACACTATTTGTTGAAAAGACTATCGTTTCCCATAGGATGCTTTTGGATCCTCGCTGACCATCGTTTTATCATGTGTAGGAGTTTACTTATGAACTGTACCCCGTTGCACTGGTCTGTATGTCTCTCTTTAAGCCAATACTATTTATTTTGATTCCTGTAGCTTTACAGAAGGTTTTGAAAAGAAGTGAGGGATCTCCAGTTTTGTTTTTAAGAGTGTTTTGGTTCATTAAGCACCCTTGAGATACCACATAAGTTTTAGGATGTGTTTTTCTACTTTTGCTAAACAAAACAAACATAAACAAAATCTTTCACGAAGTTATCATTGGGCTTTTGATAGGGATTACACAAAATCTGTAGATTGCTGTAACAGTCTTAGTATGTTAATGCTGTCTTCTAGTCTTCATATCTTTATGTCTTAAATATTTTTTCAGCAATACTTTGTAGTTCTCAGTATACAATTCTTTAATCTCTGTGCTTAAACTTATTTCTAACTATCTTATTCTTTTGATGCTATATATTTTTTAAATTTTCCCTTAGGACCACCCTTTTAAGGGAAACACATGCAACTGAATTTTGAGGGTTGATTTTTGCCGAATACGTTTTTTTAGCTGGAGAAGTTCCATGTGTGGAATCTTTATGGGGTTCTACTGGGAACACAGATAGCTGTACTTCTTCCTTTCTCATTTGGATGTACTTTGTTTCTTTTTCTTGCCCGAGTGTTCTGGCTACAACTTACAGCACCTTGCTGCATAGAAGTAGTATAAGCAAACGCCTTTATCTTGTTACCCATCTTACAAACTTTCCTTCTTTTCCTCTTTTGTATGATGGTGGGATTTTCAGATACTGCCTGTTGTATACTGAGGTAGGTTCCATCTAATCCTAATTTGTTGTTTTATGAAGATTTTGTGTGTGTGTGTGTGTGTGTGTGTGTGCGCGCGCGCGCACACTGGGGATTGAATTCATGACCTCATACTTGCCAGGCAGTTTATGCCACTAAGCTAAATCCCTGGCCCTCTTTGAGTGTTTTTATCATAAAAGGACATGGAACTTTACCAAATTTCTCTATATCAATATTATATTTCTCCCCTCTTTCTAGTAATGTGTGCATTACATTGACTTTGTTTTGAACTTTTCTTGTATTTCAAGAATGAAGCTCCTGTGGCCGTGATGTATAATCATTTTAACATTCTATTGAATTCATTCTGCTAGTGTTTTAATAGTCTGTTGATTCAGTTTCCTCCAGTGAGGACTTTTGCACCTAAGTTTATAAGGGACATTGTAGTTTTCTGTTCATTGTGTAGCTTTAGTATCTGGGTAATTTCAACCTCATAGAACGATTTTGGAAATGCTTTCCGGCTCTTCAGTGTTTGGAACAGTTTGAGAAGGATTGGCATTAATTCTTTAAATGTTTGGTAACATTTAGCAGTGAAGCCATCTCATCTTCAGCTTTGTTGGGAGGATTATAGTTACTAATTCAATTTCCTTTCTAGTTCCAGCTCTATTCAGGTTTTCTATTCTTCATGAGTCAGTCTTGGTAGGTTGTGTGTTTCTAGGAATCTGTCCAGTTTATCTAGGTTATCCAATTTGTATGTAATTATTCATAGTACTCTCTTATAATCCCTTTTATTTTTATAAAGTTGGTAGAATATCTCCTTGTTCATTTGACTTGCATCATTTCACCTTTTTTCTTAGTCAATCTAACTAAAAGAAGGTAAATTTTGTTGATCGTCTGAGAACCAATAGCTTTTATTTTTCCTGTTTTCTATTTCTGCTCCAAATCTTCATTTCCTTCCTTTACTCTTGGAGGTTGATACAGTACAGACGTAGATAGTTTGAGACCTTTTAAAAAATGCGAATGTTTATAGCTATTAATTTCCCTCTTAAAATTGCTTTCACTGCATCTGATAGTTTGGTATGTTGTTTTCATTTTGTCTTAAGATGTTTTACAATTTCCCTTGTGATTTCTTCTTTCACCCATTAAGAATGTGTTGCTTAAGTTTCACGTATTTGTGAAATTTTCAGTTTCTTTTTTGCTATCCATACCATATTTATTTCATTGTGATAAAAATGCATGATTTGAATTTTTAAGAACTTGTTAAGAATTGGTATGTGGACTGAAATAAGGTTATTCCTGTAGAACTTTCCACATGTACCTGAGAAAAATATTTGTAATACTACTATGGTTGGGTCAAGTGGTCTGCATACGTCTTTCAGGTCCAGATCAAGGAGTTCAAGTTGTTTCCTCCTTACTGATCTTGAATCTGGTTGGTCTATTATTAAAAGTAAGGTAATGGCAGTGATTTCTCCCTTCAGTTGGTGTTTGCTTCACACACTCTGGAGCTCTGGTGTTTAACACACGTGCTTATAATTGTATCTTCTTGGTGAACTGACCCTTTTATTACCCTTCTTTGTCTGTTGTTAGTTTTTGACTTAAATCTTTTATATTTGCTATTGTGATCAACTCTCCTCTCCTTTGGTTATGATCTGCATGGAATATCTTTTTCCATTCTTCTGCATTCAACCTGTATCCTTAGATCTAAAAATGTGCGTCTTGTAGACCGCACATAATTGGATCTTGTTTCTGGATAATTTAATCAATTTGCATTTAAAGAGTTGTTCATACAGAGCACTTCCCTTTGCCATTTTGTCATTTGTTTTTAAATATGTCCCTCCTTTGCCCCATTACTGTTTTTTTGTGTTTAGTAGACTTTTTGTACATTGATTATCTTCTCATTTCCTTTTGTGCATATTTCAGACAATTTCTCTGTGGTGGTTATCATGGACATTAATGGAATCATGGACATATACTGAAGTGAAGACAGTCTACCTTAAATGATACCTACTTGAAGTCAACTGCATACAAAAACTATCGCTTTGTAATCCCCACCCATGTTAGTGATGTTGCAACTCTGTATCTACAATGTATCTATTAATACAGATTTATATTTTTAATAAATTTCTTTCAAATCCTATGGAAAATAAAAAGGGGAGTTACAAATCAAAATTAAAACTTTTTATACTATATATATATATATATATATATATATATATATATTTCCCCCCCTTTACCAGAGGAGTTGATATTTCACATGGCCTCAGGTGACCGTCCAGCATCCTCACTCTTTAACGTGAAGGACTCCGTGAACAACTCTCCCAGGGCAGATCTAGTGGCAGTGAACTAACACATAGTTCTTAGCAGGTTGAGGCTGTCAACCCTATCTGTCTCAGGGACTAACACTAGAAGGGTCCTCTGACTTTTTAATTCAAAAAATTTTGTTTTTATTACATGTTTGCAGTAGTGACTACATGCATCATGGGGAGCTGCTACATGTATGTCATATATCTTAATTCTTTTTTTGTTTCCTTCCCCTCCCCACTCTTGGTTCCCTCCTCTTATGCAAAACATCTGTCTCCTTGGTTCCTACATCTTTTATTTTGCTCCATAATTTATTTATATTTTGGGTGTCTCATATAAGGGAAAGTGTGTGGTATTTAAGCTTGTATGTCTGATTTATTTCACTTAACATTACGTTCTCAAGGTGGCTCCATTTTCCAACAGACTCAGGTTAATCCTTCTGTATGGCACAGTGGTATTCATGTAAATACCATGCGTCTTTTATCCATGTGTCCACTGATGCGCATACAGGCCACTTCCAAGATTTAGCTATTATGAGTTGTGCTGCTATAAACATGGGTATGTATGTATCTCTGCAAATGATGCATCTAACTCTTTCCAGAAGATACCTAGAAGGGGAAGAGCTGGGTTGAGTGGATTTTTTGTTTTTTGCTAGGGGGGATTGAACTCACAACCTCATGCTTGCCAGGCAAGCACTTGAACTGCTGAGCTAGATCCCCAGCTGAGTGGAATTTTTATTTTAAAAAAGTTTTTTAAGGAATCTCCATACTGATTTCTATAGTGGTTGTACTATTTTATATTCTCAACAGCAATGTAGGAGGGCTCCTTCCCCCTTCCCCACAGCCTCACCAGCATTTGTTATTTGACTTCTTGATGACAGCCATTCTTTCTAGAGTAAGATAGAATGTCAGTTTTAATTTGCATTTCTTTAATGACCACAGACATTGAGCACCTTTTGCATCTTTTTATTGGCCAATTACATTTTTTCTGAGAACTTTCATTTCAGTAGCTCATTTACGGCTGGGTCTTTTTTGGGGGGCATCTAATGTTCTTCTAATGTATTACAGATGTTGGTCCTCTGCCTCAGGATAGCTGGCAAAACATTCTTTCCCATTCTATAGGTTTTCTGTTCACTCTGTAGTTTTTTCTTTCTTATAGAAACTTTCTGATTTGATGCATTTGTAGATTCTTGATATTATTTCTTGTGCAATTTTTTTTTTTTTTTTTTTTTGGTCTTTTTGAGACCTGGCCAGGATGACCTGGCCACACCTTCCTGTGTCATCCTGAGCTCGTCTGTTCTGAGTGCTAGTTGCTGTGCTGTGCAGTTCAGGCTGGCCTTGAGCTCACTTTGTAGCCCAGATTGGTCTCACACTTACAACGATCCTCCTGCTTCGGCCTCCCAAGTGCTGGGATTAAGGTCTGCGCCACCATGCCCGGCTCTTGTGCATCTGGAGTTGTTGTCAGAAAGTCTCTGGCTGTGTCAAGACCTTATCAATGTTATCTTCCAGCAGAGTTTTAACATTTAGATCTTGATTGGCTTTTAGTTTAGCACATGGCGAGAGAAATGGGTCTTGATTTAATCTGCACATGCACCGCCAGTTTTCCTAGCACCATTTAAAAATAGACTGCCTTTCGTGTAGTGTGCTTGTGGCTCGTTTGCCAAAGATCAGATGGCTGGGTGTACTTGAGGTTGTGTCTGTGTCCTCCGTTCTGTTCCACTGAGCGATCCTGATTTGGCTGCCGGCTTACATACCCAGAACACCTGGCCACACTCATGTCCCCTTTCCAGCTCGCTTACCATCATCTGTTCACCTCAGATGGGCAGGGCCCCATCACAGCAGAGTTTTGCAATCCCTCTAGGCTAAATTGCAACAACTTGCTCAACTTGGGGCTGCCCAGGAGTCCCAGGCAAGGGCAGGATTGTGAAGCCTGTCACCAGAGAAGTCTGAGTCAATGTAAGCAGGCCCCAGCCCTGCCCCCAGGTTACCACCTCCAGTGACCAAGCACTAAACCTTCCTGGGACTCTGCTGTCTTCAGGATGACCTGGCCACACCTTCCTGTGTCATCCTGAGCTCGTCTGTTCTGAGTGCTAGTTGCTGGAGCATGTCAAGGAGGCCTGACAGCCCTGCAAGGCCTCTGCAGAGCCCTAGGACTGCCAGGCCAGGACTTCCCCACCTGCAGGACAGCAGCCACCTCCCCATAACTGGGCTCCCGACTGCACATTAGGGGGGCTTTAAAGCAGCTTTAGGTTCACGGCAAAATGAAGAGGAAGGCACAGACATTTCCCGTACACTTCCTGTCCCCACATACAGTCTCCACCATCAACACCCCCGTCACAGTGGGGTCTATTAGAGTGGATGGATGTGAGCTCATGGTTGACATGAAGGTCCACCCCTGGTGTCACGTATTCTATAGGCTTGGATGAGGGTATAATGTTGCAGATCTACTATTAAAGTACACAGTGTGCTGGGGATTTAGCTCAGCGGCACAAGCGCCTGCCTGACAAGTGTGAGGTCATGAGTTCAATTCCTGGTACCAAAAAAAAAAAAAGTAGACAGAGTATAGTTTCACTGCCCTAAAAATTCTTGGGAGCATTATTCATTTTCTTGTAGGTGTAGAGGGAGGGAGGAGAATGCTTTGAGTGCCTGCTGTCGGGTATTTTGCTGAGTCCCTCTTTCATTCAATCTAACCACTACCCCTTGAGAGACTTGGAGATAAAGACCTACAAAGGGGTTACAAGAAATTCCAGTGACCAGTGAAGGTCCTAGGGGAACACCTGACAATCAAGGCTTTACACAGGTTAGGTGAGGAGGTTTCACGTTTATCAGATCCAGTGCTAGGATTTAAGGGGAACCCCAAAGAAAGGGTATAGCTTCATCCAGGGATATAACTCAGGCCTTCAGAGCAGATTCTTGTCTAGGTATGGTTTGTTCATTTTTTTATTTAAGGCTCCTACTGTGTGCAAGGCGTAATTCTGGGTGCTGTGGAGACACAGATTAATGCCGTCTTCATAGCATGGAGACAGTGCTATGTCAGAACACTCTCAGCACTGGTGGACTGTGATGGGTGCAGAAGCAGTATGACAACCTAGAAGGGTAAGGCAGTGGGTAGAGAAGGAAGCCCCCTAGGGAGGAGACCCACAGTAATGGGCAAACTGGGACTGCACCCAGGGGACCAGAAGGACGGGAGCCATGGTGGCCTGGGGAGCAGGAGTCCAGGGTGAGTCCAGGGTGGGAGGCAATGAGGATGCAAAGGGGTGTGAGATCCATGAGCGGCAGGCAGAGGGCTCGAGAGTGAGGAGCACTGAGCTGTGAGGACAAGGACCTGGCTTCTCGTGCACTGACGGCAGCGTTTAGTTTGGCTGTGCTGCTAGGACAACTCTTAATGTTGTAGCCACCATGAATGAGAGCACTGGGACCAAAACAGCAGCGCGGCACAGGAGGAAGATGAACCAGCGCTCCCTGCAAACCCTTGAACCTGAAGCCCTCGGCGAGGCGCGGCGCTGCCTGCTGGAAATGCAGGACAAAAGCTCGAGATCAGCGGAGGACAGAAAGGTGCACCTGGGAATCGTCCAGAAAGCAGCAGAACCAGCAGCCAGGCGCATCCATGTTGTCCTCTGGACAGAGACCACAGGTGAGGGCAGGTCTCCCATCTAAAGAACACTTCAGGGGCCGGGGATTTAGCTCAGCGCCACAAGTGCCTGCCTGGCAAGTGCAAGCTCACCAGTTTGATCCCCAGTACTGAAAACAAAACAAAACAAAACAAAACAAAACAAAACAAAACAAAACAGAAAAAACACCACCTCCTGCGTCCTCCTTAAGCTTAGCTGATGGCAGCAGGAGGAAAAGCCACGGTGTGGAGAGGGAAGGTAGAAAGGCTGGAGCCGGGATAGAGGCCTCTCGGGAGCTGCTGGAAGGCGAACAAGGTGAGGACACTGTCAGTCCAGGGCTGGGGATCGCCCCGGATTCCTCACAGCCTTGTTCCTCCAAGTTTTGACGGCTGGCGTGGGACATTTTAACGAACATTTTAATACTTGTTTTTGTCTCCGTCAGGTTTCAGGGATGTCCCTCACCCTCATCACTGTCCCCAAGGCAGATGCTAGTGACACAGGCACAGGAAGCGAATGTGGATCTAGCTCTCAGACTGAGCTCAGCAAGGTGCCTCTGGCTCAGGCAAACGCCTCCTCCACTGCCCCGTACGTGGAGGAACACCCTGACACCAGTTTGCTCGTTAGCGGAGTTGGAAACGCTGCTGGCAGGGAGCTGTCAGAAGGAAGCTGCACCTCCGGCCGAAGCAGACAGTGAGTGAGCAATCCTGTGACCACCTTGAGACGCGTTCCCCACAAACGTGAAGGGAAGTGGGGAGTCAGTCCGCTGAGACTGCTCCGGGACACGGCAGCCCGCTCCACTAACAGAAATCGGTGGGAAGCAGATGGGGGCAGATCCTGAACAGGTCAGTGATTCCACCTTGAATTCGCCTACAACCCAAAGCTGGGGCTAAGCGTCTTTAGAACAAACAGTTGCTTTTCATTACCCAGGTACCTTTCCTTTTCAAAGGAAATCCAGTACAGAAAACACAGAACATTTCAGATGCAATTCATTACTCAGGTCTCCCCTCCCCTAAGAACTCACTGCAGCCTCCTTCCTTCAAAAGTTCGCTGCTAATGGCACAGAGAACTACTCAGGTGGAGGAAGCAGCCTTCAGTCGGGTGTCTGCGGGGAGCTCTGGCTCACCTGCCCCGAGTGACATCTGCGTCCGCACTGCCCGGGGGCTGCGGCGCTCCCGGCCCCCTCACCCTTCTTTCTCTGAACTTGTTCCTCCTTACTGGTTCCAAGGCTGTTGTTCATATCGCTTTAGTATATTCAGTATTTCCTAAATAGACTGTCCTTTTATGCAAGGGACTTAGTCATCTTCTTCATTAGAAGATGGTACTAATTTGCTCGGTAATAACCTATCACATCAAATCACATCGGAGCACCCAATCTGACCCCTGGGCTCCACATGCCAGCATAACAGGCTCCAAACTGCAGAGGCTGCAGAAGCTGCGAGATAAACAGGGTGGCGGTGGCGAGGAAGTTCTTGCTCAAAACTAAATACAGCCGCTGTTGGCTGATCAAGAGCTGAGATCAGCCGAGAGATTGTACTGAAACTCTTCTGGGATCCTGATTCCTTGAGAAGACAGGTCTCGGCCTGCTCCTGCCACTCAGTGCACAGGCGAGGCCGGAGGAAAGCAGAGGCACGACCTGTGCTAGAAACAAGTGCTCATTTGAGTTTTATCTTCCAAAACATCAGTATTTCCTAAAACTCCTAGGTTTTTTTTTTTTTTTGCAGACTTGCAAACAGGCTTTAAGGAGCCTTCGTACCCAATTCCCAGCTAACCACCTGACCAGGTTAGAGAGGTGAATCCTTTGAGCTTCCTGATGTGCAGTGCACCCAAGGGCACTTTCTACAGCAGACACGAACAATACCAACGTGAGTTACTCGAGACCTGGTCTGCCAGCTTCTTCTAGATCCACCCCCACTCAGAAGCAACACTGGCTCGGGCACTGGCAACACGAAACCTTGCTGGGCCGGGGTTGAGTAGGAAGAGCTAGGGTCTGACTGTGGCAGAGAGGTCTGTGGTGTTGTGGGTCCATGCAGCAGCATCAGTCTACTCTGTAGGTCATGGAGGAGGTGCATCTGTAAAGGGGATGATGATAATGGTTCCCTCTTCAGGTTGTCTGAGGATCTGAGTGAACTGATCCATTTAAAGTGCTTGAAACAAGGACAGGCACATAAGACTTCATCTTTTTTGTTTTGGTTTGAGGCAGGGTTTTGCCATGTATTTCAAGGTGGCCTTGAACTTGCTGCAATCCTCCTGCCTCAGCCTCCTGAGTGCTGGGATTATACAGGCATGCACCACCATGTCTGGCTACGACTTCATCTAATCATCATCATCATCATCATCATCATCATCTATTAAAATGAATAGAAGAGGAAAGATCACATAGAAGAACCTCTTCATCAAACAGGTCTTTTCCTGGGAACCTGCTTTTCCTGCCAAGAGAACAGCAGAAGGTAAAATCAATGTATATTCTTCCTGGTCAGACAATTCCAGGCAAAAACTATGGTTCACATGTGCTAACAATTTCAAAAGTATCAGGCCTATGAAATGCAATTCTAAGTATTTCACTGTTATGACTTCTGCTCTGATCCACAACAAAGTGGCTTGAGAGACAGTGGAAAAAAGAAAAGCCGAGGATTTCTAAAGCAAAGGGTCACTGTATGCCTGAGCTTGTGTCTCATTCTCAGGATACCCGCTTGACTGTTCAAAATCCTCCGAGTCCTTCCTGCAGCCCACGACAGTCACAGCCCCATCCACGTCCCTTCTGTACCAGCCACACCTCAGGGGCACAGGCTGCTGTGGACCTGCCTCCCGCATCACCTCCTGCCTTGGCCTCCCACGCAGCCCCGCGCTCTGCTGACCTGACCGCGTCCGCCTGCTTCCCAGCGCTCCTGCACACGGGCCCTGCGTCCTCCTGGCTCTCCTCGTGGATGAAGAAGTTAAGGTTAATGCAACACAAGGCAAAAAGGAATCAGCTTCATGTTCCTGGGCGACAGTGCCCCTTGGGTTTCCTGCATTCCCACTCCCTCCTGGGCCCACAGTTTCACTGCAAGATGGGACAGGCAGAGGTAACTTGGGCATGTGCCCTCTGTGAGGAAAGTGACTACAAATCCTGGGACTTGGTTAGCTTGGGATTCTAAACCTGGAAGAGATGGCGAAATTCAGAGACCAGGCTGAGCCCAGGACTCTCGTGTGTGTGTGGATGGTGGGATGGTGGCGGGGGTCTTTTATAAACAGCACCATTTGCTGTGCTTACAGACTTAGACCAAACGCACTGTGTGTATCGTCTCAATTTCAAGACTCTTGCGGTGAGGCTTCTTATATCATGTGTGACCTTGAGAGTTAAAATCAAGGGCAAAAAGTCACGAGAATGTGAGTGACAATTTTAGTTCCTGCTACCAGCAGTGACCTGTAAATCAAGGGGCAAACAATGCCAGCCAGCTGGGCCTCCCTGCCTCACTCTGTCAGCAGCATGGCCCCAGACAGACAGAGACAGGGCAGGGGCCTAGGGGTCCAGCAGTGGCCAAGGAACCGGGAATTGCAAACAAGAGCGAGTGAGAGGAGACGACAGTGTACAGGGTGAGAAGGAAAGCAGAGGGGGAGGATGCAGGCTAAGAGGGGTCGAGGCCACACTGCTCTCCTGAGCAACCATGCAGGGACGGGCCCGCAGCCCCCAGGAGATGGGTGAAGGAGGTGCAGACCAAGAGGTGCACCCGCCAGTTCGGGCAGGGCTGAAAGGTGTCTCTATTTAAGATGCACACTTGTAAGAGCTCTCCGCAGGCAGCACCGGCCAAGGAGAGACTGACTTGGAGGCACTGTGGGTGTCCCGGCCCGAGCCTCTCTGCGTGGCTTGGAGTCTGCTGAGGACCTCCGGCCTCCTATTCCACCCAAGGCAGAGCCCGTGGAGGGGACCGTGCTCAGGCAGAGGCGTTGTGTGAGAGCTGCCAACTGTCTGTCCCAGGCTGTTGCCCTGGGGAGACGACTGAGCCACCGGCAAGGACGGCTGCCCCAGCAAAACAAGAGCACAGTGCAACAAAGCCCCCTCGCTCGAGAATGCAGTCACATAATTCCCACTTGGCAGAGGTCTGCGGCTGGCTGCACAACAGAAGGAACTCTCTCAATCCAACTGCTGCCTCTTAATCCCTTAATTAGACCCAGTTCTTCAGGAGGAAGCGCAGGTCCCTGTTCCCAAGGTGTGAGCAGGCAGCCAACAGGACACGGATGCACACACCCTGACGTGCGCATGCATACGCAAGCACACACATGCACACACACACAGCTGCGTGCATTTGCTTGGGTGTGAACAGACACTCGTGCGAGAGGCTCAGAGTTTAGAAAGATTTATTTATTGCTGAGAGCTACAATGTGGAACAGCAGAAAGCATCTTTTGGAGGTGATGTGGGAAGGGGTGAGAGGCAAGTCATGGCATCTGCCCACAAGCTGCAAGCTGTACCCAGCTTTGCGGCCGACCCTGCTCCGGCTTCGGGCGGCTTTGCCTGTGTGCCTGCCAGCGCACTGCTCCAAGGCCTAGTGGGGAGAATTCATCTGGAAGTTTTCTTCTTCTTCTTCTTTTTAATAGGCGCTTCATCTGGAGCAGTGACAGCTACCTCTACCGGCTGCTGTCGCTTTGTCTTTGCTCTGCTCTTTCTGGGCTTCGGGGCACACTCCTGGCCACCAGAGGCATGGACACGGTCCTCAGTGGCCTCATCCCCGCAGGGGTTGGCAGGCTGTCGCTTGGCCTGGTCTCCCTTTGTGGCCGTGTGTCCCTGGCTCTCCTCTTCTTCCCGCTTTTTCTTTTTAGGCCGCCTGGCCTTGGTTTGGGGCAAATTCTCCGCGTCTTGCTCTGCTGCCGCCTCTCCGTTTTTTTCCTTTCCCCTCTTCCATCCTATGGGGGTATCTGAAAGGCCAGGCTCGGGGGCGGGCTGCTGTGACTTGGTCCTCAGCTGGGCCATGCGCTGGGCGAAGTACTCCTGGACGGTGACGGTGCTGGTGGTCGTGCTGGAGGCCTCACTCCTGCCCTCAGCGGCAGGGCTGCCCTCGGCCTGGGGGGGAGAGTTAAGAGTGGTAAGCGCCACGCAGCCAGGACTCACGAGGAGCCACGCCCACGCGCTGCCGTCAGGAGAGAGCCTGAGAGCCGGCTGCCCGCGCTTCCCCTCTCCTCTGCTGGGCCCAGACTGCAGGGCACAGGGCAAGGCAGCCGTACGCCCCTGGCTGAGTCCCAGGTGGGACAGTAGCTGGACAGACAGAAGCTAACTTAGGATGTTAGCTGGCAAGCTGCCTCGGTGGATTTCTGAGTAAACATTTCCTTAGGAACAATGCTATAAATGGTGACCAAGTCCCCAGAGCCTCCCATAAAACCCGGGTCGCTGAAATTCTGGCACTCTGTGATTTTGACAGACACTGATTTCAGCTCCCTCATGGAGCACACAGACCTCACGTGCACATCAGCACGGTGATCCCAGCTGGAGCGGGCTCGACGCCTCCTCACGGCCTGCAGCGCGCAGCCGCTCTGGATTCCAAAACCAGGATTCCACTAACTGCTGGCGTGCAGCTGGCATGTGGCTAATTCACCCACCAAAAGCCGACACATACAAATGGACCTGTGCTTTCTGGACCCATTGCGCCACTGCATCAAACGCTACCTTTCAATATCACTACTCAGCGACCTTTTTTTTTCAGCCTATAGGCTAGAAAAACAAAATCATGTATTAAAATCTGAAATTTCAAAGATCAGAAGCAGAACATGTCAGATAAACAACCAAGTTTTGCTAAGAAGCTAAATGATCTACCAGCATTCGTTTTTGCCGGAATCCCATCAGGTAATTTGGAGGTGTGGGGGGCTGTTCTAGGAGACAGAAACCAGGTCACTGTCTTTTCATTCGTCCTGTGCTGACCAAGGGCTGAAACTGCACAGCAGCATGAAACTCCTCCTCCAGGCTCTTGGGCTGGCCGCTCAATCCCAGCAATCGACAAGGAAGAGCTTGCCTCCCAGGAGGGGACACACCCCAGTCACACAAGGACACGGGCACTGGGCAGGTGGCCCAATTCTGGAACAGGTCTCGGCGATAGCTGCCTGCCACAAGCCGGCCCCTCTTCGGGAGTGTATCTGCGAGTCAGAAACTTGGTTCAAGTCATACCCTTCAGATATCCGTGCTGCACTCATGTATTAGCAAATGCATTCCTGCTTTTACCAGTCTGATTGCAGGAACGGACTGCTCCTATGAGTCACACGTGTAGTTATTAGGAAACACAAGACTACTTTTTAGTCACTTGTTGGATTCAGTGGATCTTTCTAAGCCCAGGAAACAGACTTGCTGTTACTGGACTCCTACAATACTGGGGAGCTTAACAACCTCCAGGCAGGGAGACAAGCAAAGGAACGTCTTCCCCCCTCAGGGGAGGGGACGATAACAAGGACTCGCTGAGACAGCTGGTCGAGGTTGGGCAGCCCCTCCCCACTACAGGACTTTCCCCTCACCAAAAACCAGGGACGAAGGAGGAGCGCGCTGAAAACCCAACCCCTGCCAGAGCACTGCCCAGGACTTGCATTCCACACGCTGCAATCAGAAACACAGCTCTGCTGGGATAATAACCCCTGGTTCTGTATTCTTGGTCTCCGAATGAAAAAATATACATGGTTGCAAGAAAAAAAGCACTTTTTATATCTAGTCTCTTTTACAACATGAACAAGTACTGGAAAAAAAGTTACTTTTTAGCATGTTTTGAAACCAACAACGTGGCATCTTCTCATACTCACATCAAGCACACAGCACAACCTGAAAAAAGTGTGCAACTCTTAAATGTGACTTTTACTGCTGTGCAAACTTTGAGAATGTCTTCATTTACTAATGGTGTTCCATTCCAGTTCCACACAAAATACTACCGAGGAAGTTGTGCATAACTCATCACGTTGCCAAATATTTGACTGAAGCTCAGGAAACCTCTCTTAAAAAACTGATTCCTGTTGTTAACTAATGGAAGCCCTTGGGTGAACCCCAAAGCTTCTCTGGGCCTCAGTTACCCAATCAAGTAAGCTAAGCAGGTTAAACTGGGAGCCTTCTAAAGTCCTTGCAGAGCTGCAGGCCGGACATCCATCCCCCCACGATGAGGAGCGCAGAGAAGGCCCACTGAGGCCAGGAAGTGGGTGGCAAGCCAAGCCCGGATCACAGAAAATTACCACCGTAATGGTCAGGACTAGCTAAGGTGACAATTAAGCTACTTTCTGCCCCCAAACTCACTCGCCACCTGCAAGAAAGCGCATGGCTGAAGATCACATTGAGTATATCCATCAGGAGAGCAGAAGGAGCCAAATTCTGTTTAGTAACATGGAAGAACTCATTTGAAAGAACTGCTGCTGTATGGAAGCTAAAGTCACTAAGGTCAAGCCCGGAAGTGACTACTAAGTAGAACAGGAATCTCTTTTAAACCTAAGTCCTGAAAAATCATCCCAATATAGCCTTCTATGCAAAGGGGTAAGAAGCTGAAACTCTAAATTCCAATGTTGCACTTCGTTTTCTTTTTGGTCTTTTTGAGACAAGGTTTCACTATGCAGTTCAGGCAGGCCTTGAACTCACTTTGTGCCCAGGCTGGCCTCAAACTTGCAGTGATCCTCTTGCCTCAGCCTCCCAAGTGATGGGATTACAGGCATGTGCTACCACGCCTGGCTTCAATGCTGCACTTTTGAAGGTTCTCTTTTTATGTCTCATGGCTGATCCTTCAAGTCCCCTGAATTTTTTTCTTAAGTGTTAGATTGCAGGTGGAGGAAGTGCTAACGGGCTGGAACTGGAAGTAGGGGTTCTCAAAGGCAACGGGCACCTAGCTTTATGCCTCTGCAGTCCACGGTCCCTCAGCTCCTGCCCTTACACCAAGTTTCACCTGCTCTCCAGGGCCAGCTTCTGCTGCAGCGCAGGGAAGGGGAGAGGTGGGAGAGCACAGCAGGGGGCAGCTCCCGTGACTAGGCACGGTGCTGGCTGACAGGCTACCCTCTGGAGTGGCAGAGGGCATGCCATACCTGTTTGTGCCCAGGACTCCCTGCATACCTAGACAAGGGGTTTCCAAAGAAAGGGTTCAGAAAATGGGAGGAGAAACTGTCAGAGAATTAGCAAACATTAAAAAATTACTCTCTACATTTGTAATATATGCACTGTTCTTCCCTTTCATTAGTAAGAAAGATACGAAGGCAAACACAGAATTTTGAGATATTTTTACATGTTTCTAGCAGTGACTCTTTTTTTTGAAATATAAAATAAAAGCTTCTTATACACTGTTTGATGGTTAATCTTTGATTCTAATCTAGGAGTTTGATGTGTTAAACTTTTTTAAAGACCGATTTTCTCCCAGTGTTAACTAGGACCTCAACTTCTACAGGTTCAACACTTGCCCTATATGGATCAGAAGCCAGACGACTCAGGGGGGCCCACTGGGACTGCTAAACTCAGTCACATGACCACTCGCCCCGATACACTGAAGAAGACAGCCACCATCAAAGACCCGGCACCCAATAGCCTGAGGCATCTTAAATGCCTTCCCTGCAATCCAAGCAGCAGCATTCTCTCCACTTTACAGTGGCAGAAATGAGACTCAAGGTGCTTCACCCGTAAGTCTCAGGGCTCAGCAATATTAAGAGTGGAACTCGGCCCCCAGGCTGCGGAGATAAAGTCACTCTCCTCCACTAAAGTCCACTAAACTCTCCTCCACTAAAGCCGAGATAAAGTCTACCTCCTCCACTACGCTGCCGACTGCTAGTTTGTGGTAGTCTCACCTGTCACATTTCTCTCTTCGGAAGCCACCCCAACACTAAAGTAGATGATTATAAAACCCAGGGATGAAGTTTCATGCTCAACTTTGAGGAGGGCAGAAAAAGTTTCAAGGAGAAAAGTTATCAAAGAGATAGAGACTTTTTAAAAGAGAGAAAAAAATCATCTTATCTAATTTGCAACTTATGTAAATAACACACTAAAGCCAGGCATGTGAGTTCTCTTGACAAAGTCTGACTCGAAACACTCAAGTCCAACCTTCTACCCAAGGCAAGGCCCCTCCTGGGCCAATGCTGAATGACTTCTGCTTGGATGCCGGACGACTCCTGGCGGTAGTTAGCTCTTGTTGACTCCATTTGCTTTTTAGCAACAGGTAGATTCAAGGGGTACACAGATACATACCAGGCAACACTTAATCTCTGAACCATCTCTAGCAACTTACAAACAGCGATGAAATAGAAGACAGCAGATGCAAAGATGATCTTGCAGAAAGGGGACCCTCTGACATGAATTACCTGCACCACAACCCTCTCAGGGCTGTGCCTGAAGCCATGCACGTCCACTTGCCTTGTGTCTACAGGAAGGTGAATTTGTTGTTTCTTTTAGATATCCTATCTGGAGTCTTGGCAGCTTGGTATGTTGTCTGTGAAAGCTCCTCTGGACTATAGAGAACTCTGCTCCTGGGTCATGCAGGTGTGTACACTGGGATGGAATATCAGTAAAATGTTCAAAGAGAAAGATTCTTTTTCTCACTCTCAGAAGAATGTTATCAGTCGTCTGGGGCAGGGAAAGGAGTGAGTTTGCAGAGAGAGCTCAGCGAGGCATTCGGAGCAGATGCGCCCTACGTGTGATTCTGACCACTCACAGCAGAAACACCCATCCAGGGACAGTAGTCAGAGGCACAGGCCTTAGCTGTGCTAGGGCTGCTCGAGAGTGACTGGAGAGGTGGTGCAAGTTCTCTGACTTACATGGGAAGAGCCAGAAATCATGCGCATTCCATCATCCTTCAATGAGCTTTTCTCATCAAAAGAAAAAGCAAACACCCAGAGCTCCAGGGCAATGGATTTAGCAACTGTGGCTATTAGTTCTGATGGCTACTGCTTGTGACGAACCAGCGCTCACCTCCACAGTGGCCCGTCTGTCATCAGCATGTGCTGTACTAGTCTGCAAAAGGTTAAGAAAGCTCGGCGAGTGAGTAGTTTGAAAGAATGTTCTGTATATTTCCCAATCTTTTTACCAGGACTGTTTTGACTACCAAATTATGTCTTGCAGATCCCTGGGGGACCAAAATTGTACCCACCCATTTGGACAGAGATGAGTTCAGGTGTGAAGTGACCCAGCGGGATGACAGTACTGCTGAGTCTCACTGAGCCATGTGTGTACTTTAACTTCTCCAACAGAAGGGGCAGTGTGAAACGAGCCGGTCCCTCACCACTCAGGCCTGGAATGTTGTTCCAGATTCCTCACGCACAGCCACACACAGCCACGCACAGCCACGCACAGTACTTTCTTGAAGATCAGGTTCAAGACTGCGCCCTTCAACAAGCCTGATCCCCAGTGGAACATCCTTTCTTGTTTACTTCCTACCATCAGCAACTACTTGCTTCTATTATCTGTCTCTGTAATTTGCTCTGCAAGCATATTCCCAGGGAAGTAATAAGTTTTCTGAGGACAGGGACCTATTCCCTTGGTATCCAGCACAGTCTCCAGTGAGAACAAAAGCATGCTATGTGCTCAACAAAAGCACAAGACACAGAACCTGCCTGATCAAGCCTGGTAAGAGCCCCCAACACCACCCACTGAACCCAGGCTTGTTGGCACAGATCTCAATCTATCTGTACACAGGAAAGGTCTGATGTCACAAGTAAGAAACAACAAGAATCTGCGCTTTGCAGTAGAGTCTTTCTCAAGAGAAAACCACTTATTTCTACTCAGAACTTTGCCTCATGATGCACAATGCTTCTCTAATCACTGCAAGGGATTTGTGAATTTCAATGGAGGTGATACAACAATTTATTCTGTGGCCCTCATTAATACACAGGAACTGGATGGAATGATCCAAATACCTCTCCTCTGGTCTATCACTCCACCTGCTACCACTGTCATCTTCCAGGGGTAAGTCACTTGGAAAAAAGCAAGATGCTATGGGAACCATCACACACTTCCTGCGGGGTAGGCTGGACACAAGCCACAGCCTGCATGGGTTCAACTGATCTTACAGGTTGGGGAGCAAGAGATCTAGGCTACATGGGGGCAAAGGTGGAGAAGTCATGCAGCCAGACGCAGGTTCCAAGCCCTGGCAGTACGCTGTGAGATGCAGCCTGCTTTATCATGGTATGAAAACACTAGCTGGGAAAGCTTCTAATCACTGGGTCTGCCACCAAGGCTGGGGAGGGGCAGTTCTACACTGCTAGCCAGCAGGCAGGGATCGTGCCACTGGGCTGGCACTTCCCTTCATAGCTTCGTGCATTTCCTTTTTGGTTTCTAACTGCAAACATTCCATCTTTTCTGGCAAAGAGCTATTTTTGCTCTCAGAAAAAGTTTGCCCAACTGTGAAATCCTGTACTTTTTAAAGACATCCGTCACTCACATTTGGAATTAGGCTAAACACACAAAGTCTCAGTAATAACCAGCCTTAGGGAATTTGACAGGCAGACATAATCACTTTTAGCATTAGCAAGTACACACACACACATACACACACACACACACACACACACACACACACACACAAAAGAAACCCCAACTGAAGAGTTTTGACTAGAAGCAGTGTTAAAAACCAAAACTATGTATGACAATGGAACAAGAATTGTGCTACAAGTAATTGGCAAACACAGAGGAATTACGCATGTGTGCACATGTGCAAACAGCATAGGAACTCATGGCCCGTGTTAAGATGCCTACTCTGCAGAGGTTCCTGGAAGGCCCTCAATAGAAGAAAAAGACAAATTGTGGCTGGGGGCCTATCTCTGCACGCTACACAAGGTAAGAATTATCTTTATGTTTCTAAATAGTTGGAGTAGAGGATCCAAAGAATATTTGATGATATGAAAATTATATTAATTTCAAATACTATTGACCACAAAGTTCTGAATTGCTCCAGTAAAAAGTTTATCTTTTTATACAAGTTCACATAATGAGTGCTAAGTATTAGCTGAATGAATTTATAAGATACAGTCTGCTCTTATGTGAAAGTGCAGATTTCACATCTGGGTAAACTTTAGAAGCATCAGATGCTTTTTCAGAACACGTGTGCACGCATACAGAGCGGAGCCTCTCCTCTACCCACAGCTTCTCTTTCCGTGGTGCTGTGGTTTGAATGCATCCCCTAGCTTCATGTAAGTGAAGCTTAACCCTTAAATTCCCGTGCGGACAGTGTCTGGGGGGGCCTTGGGAAGGTAGCCAGGGCTGGATGAGGTAGTGCGGGCAGAGCCCCATGGGATTAGCGTCTCTCTCAGAAGACAGACCTGAGCTCGCAGGCTGTTTTCTCCCGTGTCACGTCAGGACACAGAAGGAAGGCCCCCGTCAGACGCTGGCACCCTGACACTGACCTTCCCAGCCTCCAGAATGCTAAGAAATAAAGATCTTTGTAAGTGACCCAGTCTCAGGTATTCTGCTACAGTAGCAGAAAACTGATTAAGATGTGATTTCAGTATTCATGGTCATCTTTTTTTTGGGGGGGGGGTACCGGGGATCGAACTCATGACTGCACGCTTTGCAAGGCAGGCACTTATGCCGCTGAGCTAAATCCCCAGCCCCATTCATGGTCATCTTAAGTCTGAAAAGATAAATGAGAAATTTCAGAAATAATTCACAAGTTTTAAACTGCCAGCCACTCTGAGTAGTATGACAAGAATCTCATCACCATCCTTCCGGGACACAAGCTCACCCTGTGGCCAGTGCCTACACTCACACACTACTGCAGATGAATCACTCTAACAGTCGCTCAGTTACCAGATCAACTGCTGCAGCATTGCAGGGCTTGTGTTCAAGGGATCCTTACTTTTCTTAACAGTAGCCTCAAAGCACAAATAAGAGCTATGTGGGCAATTCAGACATGCCAAGAAGCTTTCTTTAACTGAAAAGGTAAAAGCTCCTGGCTGAGTAAGGAAAGAAAACATTTGCTGAGGTTGATAAGCTCCACAGTAAAAATGAATCTTCTATCGATGCAAGTGTAAGAAGAAAAAGAAATTCCTACTGGTTTTGCTGTTGGATCTCAAATCGCAAGTTACGGCCACGGTGTGTGGCATGTGCTTAATTAAAGAGGGAAAGGGGTGGTGCTACCCAAGGTCTGGGAAATCTTGAAGCATATCCCCCTCTCTGTCTGTATATGGACCTGGAAGGTGTTGGGCTCTGAAGCCTTCAATCTCAGTCTCTGGCCAGTGACAGAATGCTGATCTTGACAAATTAAGTCAGTGGACAGAAGAGTCGCTGATAGCTGCTGGCTTCTGAGCACGAAGGATGAAAGGCAGGGAAAATGCTAGGTTACGAAGAGCTCTGGTGTCACAGAGATCTCTCAATGACCTACAGCACGCAGACAGCCACTGATAACCAGGTAGCGGAGCTTGCCTACAAATTCAAACTCAGAAAACAAACCGGACAGATGTGGAGGATGGAGAACTGGGAAGCAGAGTATCGTGCTTTTCTCTAGCCTTTGGTAGAGAAACACAAACAATATCAGATTCCTCACATGAATGCCAATGTTAACAACACTGATCATTTTCTTTCTTTCTTTTTTCCATCTGTCTACTCAGCTGCTCAGATTACCCTCATTAAGAAAAGCCAACATAAACATGTTATAAAGGGATGGTTTTCCATGGCAACAACTCTTCAAGTAACTGATCACAACACTGACAAACAGTCACACAGCTCCGGGGGAGATGAGGGCAGAGAAATAAGCAGCAGGTTCCTGCCTTGTGAAAGGACCCCAGGCTGGAATGCTGCAGCCACTTGAGTGACTCAAAGGACAATGCCCACGCTCTGCCAGACTGGCCACTGGAAGATAAACGGGGCTCCTCCAGAGCTGGAGATGATCAATGTGACACAGGCACCAACTTCTCTGAATGAAGTCTAAAAATAATCCAAACCAACAGAGTGTTCTAATTCTAGGCCAGCCAGTTCCCTCACTGCTCTCCAGGGCAGGACTGACGGCTGCTACCCAGGCAGAAGCCAAGAACCCAAATCTCAGGAGCACAAGTGGAGGCCTTGCCAGGCCCTGCCTCCTTCTCCTCCTGTCCTCCACAGAAAGCGCTGGAGAATCCTGAAAACTCAAATGTGGCATCTTTGTAACAGAATGCAGAGCAGGGTGCAGTGACTTTAGATTCTCTGGAGCATAAGATCCTTTTAGAGCATTTATTTTTTTTAGTCATGATTATTTTTAAGAGAAAGGTAAATTAATTTAGACTAATGTAGCTAGCAAGAAAAACATGTTCTGTCAATTGTATTTACTATGCAAGTAAAGCTAATTACAGACATTCCTCACTTAACAACTTACATGTTAAACAATTGCTCAGACTTATAAGCAAGGCATGCTGCTGGGCCCTGTGACCCATTTTTTTTTGGAGGGGTACAACTTGTTTATAAAGCCTCAACATCTTTTTTTGGTCCAGTACACCTTGTTTATACACTACTGTAGTTTTTGCTGATTGCACTGTATAGTGCAGTACTGTTGTTTTATGTTGTTATACACTACCGTATACTGCATGTACCGTATACTGCACTACCGTATACTGCATGTACCGTATACTGCATGTAAGAGTTATGCAAATAAAAGCAGAGTCATCAACTGGAGTTTCTTTGACCATTTTTTTTGTTCTGAATGGTGCAAGGGACACACTATGCATAACCCAATTCCTCATGTGGCAACCAATTCATTTAACAAGCTGCTTGGGGTACCCAAACTTGGTCATTAAACAAGGAATGTCTGTAATACTACTTTCACAAACTCTTTAACTCACCAGAAGTCAATGTTACAAGAAAAAATCCTTCAGAAATATTGTAGGACTAAATTTCGTATGGAAAAATCATTATATGCTCAAAAGACACTGAGTTAGTAGAAGTTAAAATTCTGAATTCAATGAATCATGTTTAAAAAGTAAAACAATACACTGTCTCACCCTAATATCTGTATTACCACAATTAAAAAATACACTGGAACAGTTCACTTTTAGAATAAACAAATTAAATAATGACAAAATCAACTATAAACCTGTTCAAGAAAAACCTCAAAATTGAGATTGTAATTCCAAGGAGACCATAAAAAATAAAGTTGCTATTATTAAATAATCCTACAATGGACACTTTTCGTGGTTTTTCCATATGCTATAAATTTTAACTTTAATTAATTTATTTGTTTTGAGACAGTTCTCCCTATGTATTCCAGGCTGGCCTTGAACGTGTGGTGATCCCATCTTGGCCTCCGGAGTGCTGGGATCACAGCTGTACATCATCATGTCTGGCAATTTTTTATAAGCAAGAAAGATATTAAAAAGCATATGTGAGGTATGAGTTATTGTTATCCTATTATCTTGTTATAGTTTACCTTTTTCCCATAAAGTTAAAAAAAGTTTAAATGAAAAAGATTAAGAACTGCTGCCTCCCCACCTCCTCATGAGCCCGGCCTTCAAAGCCAAGGCCTGGCTCCCAAGTGCCGGAGAGTAGCCTGTGGCCCTCCGCACCCGGCTTGCTGGACACTGGGTGCCCTAACCAGAGTGCTGACTCACACGAGTGGGGGTGAGGACTAGCTTTCCGGATTGTTCATTTTGTTTTCTGCCTTTTTAAATCTCCAGCTGATAGTGGACCGAAGTTTTTGTAAATTTTTTTAAATTAAAACAATTGCTAACAATGTGAATATTTCCCCCAAAACATACAAATTATACATTCCAATGATAAAAATTACTATTAAACTAATATAAAAGTTCCTAAGCGCTTAGTCTTGATTTCTGCCCTTCTCTCGTTCCAGGCTGGCCTGGACCTCGCTCTGTGTGGCCATGGACGAGGCAGCAGCCTTTCTGGGCCCAAGCAGAGGAGGAAGGGAGCTGCGTGGCCACTTTTCCCCAGCGCAGGTCGGAGCCAGTCAGACGGCTTCCCATGGCTTTCCCAGGGAAAGAAGCCGGCCTGTGACACAGCACACACAGCGGCCCCAGCGGCTGAGGTGAGGCTAGCCTGCCCACCCCCCATCCCCTCCCTCGCAGGGCCCCAGGCTCCTGTAACCCTGGGGAACACAGCTGGGAAACAGCAGCTACACTTCGTACGATCCATTACAACACTAACGTTGTTACAGCCCGGGTCAGTGGGGTGGTGGCAAACCCTTGGCACACGTGCCACACAGACTGTATCACTGAATGTTCTACACTGTTTGCCATCACTGGCCCAAGTGATTTCATAGCACTGAGCAACAAGAGATGGACAAGCTTTCAAGAATAAAACTGGGCCTTTAAAAAAATGATAGACAATTCTAAAAATTCGTGTGTGTGTGTGTGTGTGTGTGGTCTTTTTCGAGACAGGGCCTCGATATGCAGTTCAGGCTGGCCTTGAGTTCACTTTGTAGCCCAGGCTAGTCTCGAATTTGCAACAATCCTCCTGCCTCAGCCTCCTGAGTGTTAGGATTACAGGTGTGCACCATCATGCTCAGCTTCCAAAATTCTTACACACTGTGCAAATCTAAAAATGGTCACTAAAAGTTTTAGACTTTTAACAACTGTCTGAACTTGCAAGTGGGATCCTCTGTCAGGCTCTTGGTCACTGATGAGGGCGGGCCCCTGGCTGGGACATCGACCTCCAGTCCCTGCACCTGAGTTCCAAAGACTGCAGGAGAAGCCAGGTTTTGCCTTCTCAGAGCCCTCCCCTACTGTCAGGGCTATTTTCATGTCATAGGATGAATGATATCAGGGAGATTGTTATTTCCACCTTCCTGGCAGGAGGGACAGAAGGAAAATGAGCTGACATGTCACTCCTCGGGTCCCACACGAGGCCATCTGGGTGTCAATTTCTTATTATCACAAACACACTTAAAACCAGTTGCTTGATTTGTCAACAGACGAAAAGCCCAATCTAATCCTTCTAGGCCCAATCTATGTCCTGGCAAAACTCTACCCAAGCAAAGCAGTCCAATGAAGCTGCCTCTGCAGCTGGCCCCCTCGGCCCACTGCCTGCCTGCCCTCCTTAATGAAGGCCTCGAGGAGCTCTTGTGCTGGTCCAGAGGACGACATGCATTTTGGTGCTGCGAAACAACTTTGCAAACAGCACTGATCCACCACTTTCTCCTTTCTCACTCCTCTAGAAAGTGAGACAGGCCCCGGCCCTGTCTGAAGTCCTTGCTGCCAGGAGATGGCCCGTTTATGTCTCTTGTCCTAGGACAGGAAAAGGATGCACTCTCGGCCCCATGTGTGAGGGAGAGATAAGACCTGAGATTTCTGTCCTCAGCCCTTATCAGCTCTTCCTGTGACTTTCCAGAGCAGACAGCACCGTGACTAGCAATAAACTAAATGGGCTAGGGGGGAGGGCAGGGACTGTGAGTGGCTGCAGCTGGGGAGTGAGGTAGGGAGGGGTGGAGAATGAGGAAAGAGAAAGTTTTTCATGTACCTTAAAATAGTTTGGTTCAAATGAAATTGCCTTTCTCTCTTTTTAAACACAGATTTTGCATCTCTGCTTGTTAAAACTGCAGCAACAAGGACAGTGGTTTTATAACTTCCTTTTGGTGGGAATGAGCACAGCCCTTGCTTTGAGCCTGCCCTCGCAACCTTGCGCTACCAGCTCCTGGGCACGTAGCACAGCGGATCTGCCCCGGGACCCTCCAGCAGGGCGCCGACGAAGCAGGGGCTGCGCGGGAACGCCTTCTGCAGGCATGCGAGCCTCGCTGTGATGCCTGTGGAATCGCTCAATGACACAGGTCATTCCTGTCCACACCGAGAAGGAACAGGGAGGCTGCGGGACACGCCTCCCAACACAGAAGGATGACCTCCGTGACCTGCTTTGTTCTGCGAGCAATCGCTCCTGTGCCACCAAAGGTTATGCTCCTCAAAACTCCTGGCCTCTTCGGGGTGGAGGGAGGAGGGGCAAATTCAGTTGCCGGAAAGATCTAGATTCAGCCGAAATCTGGAGAAATGGATTCATTCTCTTGATTCCTCTTACAGCTAACCTTACATTTACACTGGTCTGTCTAAAAGGGTAGACGTTTACCACAAAACACTGTACAGAAACAGGGAGGGAGGGTGAGCACCCCATCACACACAAGCAGCTGCGTGAGGACTTCAGGACTGGGGCTAAGGCTTCTCCAGGTATCAACATGGGAATCTCTGTTCCCAGGTTTAGAAAAATCCACTCTTCTATCCTGCAAAAAAGTCAGCAGAGACACAGCTTGCCAAGCTGTAGGACTGTCTGCGACCTAACCAACTCTTCTTTCCAGGACCACAGCCACACAGCAGGGGCTGCTCAGCCTGACTTGAGCCGGGGCACAGCCACTGTGCAGATGAAACCCCAGGAGTCAGGGTCTACACACTGCGCTGCAGAGTGGTAAACAACGCCTACTGGTGTCAGGAGAATAACAACGGAGAGTGTAACTGACAGTCAAGAGGCACACAATCAAGTTTTTTAAAGAAGCAATTCCTAAAAATGAAATGAGTTTGATTCTATAACCAGTGGTAAAACAGCTACACAGAAATTCCACACAACTCCAAAACACAGTTATCTATACACATACAAGATACACCCAAAGACAAGGGACTGCACCCCCTAACTGCCTGAGTCTTGCTTCTCTCTCTTTTCCTCTTCTGCTTTTGAGTATAATCAAAAGACTCGCATAATCAAATTTCCAGTTATTTCCAGAGTTATAATAGTGTGTACATAATGGGAAATAAGCACATGAATAATGTGATACTATGTTTTTATTTCTAGACTTCATCAATTCCAGAAATTCTGTGTGAGTAAATATAAAATATGAGCAAAGCTAAGCCATTATGGTTCTGACTATGAATTCACAATATGAATAAAACTCCTAACATACTTTATTGTTAAAAATTTATACTTTATGTAATGAGGTATAAAACAAAGATGAATGCAGGAACAAATGAACAACCCTAATGTCTAGCTTGTGGTCTCCAAATATCATTTACAAATAAGAACTGGGGTGAAATGGGTGTTTCTGGGGCAGGTTGGAAAACTGAGACTGGATTAGAAGGAACCTACTGAATACCATTAGGATCAGGTCAAAAATACTCAGTTTTTACACAGAAATACCACGTACGCTAATTCTGTGTCCTAAAATGCTACTAAATTCATTTTAATTCCAGTAACTTTTTGGTGAGGTCTTTGGCATTTTCTACGAATATGATTACACAATCTTCAGACAGCTGATTTTATTTATTTCCAATTGAGACCATGCATGTCTTCTTCTTGTCTGATTACTCTCACTAGCACTTCTAGAACTATGCTGAAGAGACGTAGCAAGGGTACGCATCCTTACCTGTACCAGATCTCAGTGAAAAGGCATTCTGTTTTCCCACGGACCCTTTTGTTAAGGGGTGGGAGATTGGGAATGGAATGCAAGGCCTCAAACATGCTAGGCAAACGCTCTAGCACAGACGGACACCTTCCCAGATCTGGCTAAGGGTTTTTCAGAGATGGCCCTTCTTAAGCTGAGGTACTATTTATTCTCCTGTACCTAAGCCACTGAAAGGTTAAGGATGGGGAACTTGGTTGAATGGTCTTTCTTCATCAATTTGTTGTCTAGTATGTTAATACAATATTACCAGGTTGACTGATTTGTACATGTTTTATGTATGGTTCTGGGAAACTAGATTTCTACACGTGAAACAATGAGACTGGACCCGCATTATACCATGCACGAAAGACTGAAAGAAACATAAAAGATATATCAACCAATTATGCGTGACCCTTATCTGAATTCTAATTCAAAGACACTATAAAGAAAACCAAAATGTGCAACACCTATAAAAATTGGAACACAGAAAGATGGCATATGCAATTATTATCAATTTTTACATAGTATAATAATGGTAATGGAGTTACACACTTAAAGAGGCTTTCACTTTCAGGGATAAATACTGAAATACTACATTTATGAATAAAATGTTGACTTCTGGGATGGATGGATGAGTTTCAAAATCACCCAGAAGGCAAGAGCCTGGGAACCCTGGCCCTCGGTCCATACCGACCTGCCCCCACGGGATGTTTGCTGCTCCCCCAGCGGGCCTGCTTTCTCAGCCTTTGGGTCCGGCAGACACACTCTTCTCCCTAGAGGGCCTCTCAACCTGCCAGCTGCCAGGAGGATGTCTGCAAACGTCATCCACACGCCCGGCCTCAGGCACAGCCCCTCGGGCCTGGGCTCGATGACTGGTGCCATGGGCCTCCTGAGCACGCTGTGAACAGGGAGCTGCCTCACTCCTCTATCATCTGTCATGCAGCAGTGCTACTGGATGACAGGGAAAACCAGCTGAGTTAAGTAGAAAAAGGACTTGGGAGGAGGGAGGGAACTAGACAGGAAGAAAACTATTACATAGGTAACATTTCTTAGAAGAAATCAAGAGAGACTATACTAACTACATCTCTATGTGAAGATACTGAACCAGCTGAAGCCTGATGCCATAGTTTCAAAACACAAATGACTAGAAAGTAGCAGCCACAGATAGCTAACTTTGACCATTAATCTAAAGAACAAGTGCTCCTACCGTATCAGCCTCAAGGTTCTAGACCCTTGCAAGGCTCACTAAAGGCTGTCTAAAATAAACAGTGACCAGTGATAAAAACGTGTCAGGCATTATAGTTCCAAGTAAGTGAAGCCCACATTAAGAAACAAACGGCGGGAAGGCTGCGCTTCTGCTTCCGTCATGGCGCCTGTGTTATGGAGGGAGGGTGGGAGACAGCCAGGGTGCTGAAGAGAAACAACTGCTTTGACTAAATGAGTGATGTTACTGGTGTGTTTTAATTTAGAGAATACTTTATTAGTTTCTGTAATCAAACCCATGTAGCTAAGCCCTAACATAGGTCATATAATGCATCACCCCTGTACAAATAGGAAAAAAAAAATTAAGTTTAACATTTCTAGATCAATATGGCTGTTAATTTCTGTACAATGTCAACTCAACATGGTC
The DNA here is from genome assembly GCA_004027295.1 of Dolichotis patagonum. Taxonomy (NCBI): domain Eukaryota; kingdom Metazoa; phylum Chordata; class Mammalia; order Rodentia; family Caviidae; genus Dolichotis; species Dolichotis patagonum. Next base: position 172,797 of record PVJX010000180.1, on the reverse strand, counting down.
AACTGGGGTAACTTTTTCCAAAGCTGGCAGCACAAAATTCCCAAAAATTCAAATCATATATATTTAAAAATCCAGTAATAGCAGTATGGTTCGCATGAATAGCAGCAACAGCTGTTTCAGGCTCTGCAGTCATCTGGAGCAAAATTACAGACATCCAGTATACTCCATTAAAAAAAAAAAAAAGAAATGAAAAGGAAAAACAAAAATACCCAGAAAACAGCAGTTTTGTTACTGTTGTGATGCCTGGCACCATTTTTTTTATTAGCTTCTTAATCATTATCTGGAAACAAAACATTCTTGAGTAAGTGATGTGAATGTTTAACTTCAGAAAGCACATAGTCCTTTGTTTAAAAGATCACAAAGTTGTGCGTGGTGGCACACATCTGTAATCCCAGGCATTCTGGGAGGCTGAGACAGGAGGATCACAAGATTGAGCCCAGCCTGGGTAACTCAGCAACTTAGTGAAATCCTGTCTCAAAAAATGGAAAATAAAAGAAGAAAAAAAAAAAGAAGAAGAGAAGAGAGAAGAGGTCTGGGGATGTACCTCAGTGGTAAAAAAGCCTTGGGTCCAATCCCAGTACTGCAAAAATAAGTAACACAAAGTAAGGAGGCATGCAATTTCTAATCTGAAACTTGAATGATTTGGGAATAAGAACTGGAGAGATGTTTTAAAAGCTGATATTCTCTCTAGAAGTTTCAACAACACTCACAGAAATAAAAGACACCCCTCTTACAGGTCCCCACAGTCCACCTGGTTTCCTGTAAAAGCTGCCTTCCTTTTGGAAAGGGTGCTGACATTTGACACTGAGATTCACATAGGTGAACACACGCCCCAAGTCAGCTCTTCCATGTGTTGTAACAGAACCCCAAGAACTCAAGTTCAACCCCTGAAACCAAAACACCAATTAAACGAAGCACCTTCCAGAAAGCTCCTTGGGGTCCAGGCTCACAAGACGCTTCAAAGCTGGTGAGGAAAAGCCTAGCACCCCACCTGATGTTCACAGCCAGAGTGAGAATTACATAGGAGTCCTGGGCAGTGTCAGAAAAGGTGACTGTGGGCTGGACGCCACCGTCACCGCAGCTGCCACTTTGCTTCCAACAACTCTTTCTGATGCAGAAAAGATAAACCTGTCAAAGAACAGCAGACAAGGAATCGAGGAGGCCACACCGTTTCAGGCCTGTGCTTTGGGCAGAGATGCTGCTGCTCCAAGAAACACGGGCTCTGTGTGAACTTCCCCAGGCTCAGCCCCTCAGGGAAGAATGTGCAGAACCCAGAAACAGCAGGCCCAGCAGCTGACTCCTAACACACAGCACGAACTCGGAATTAAATCTTTCCAAGGAAAAAGAATTGGAAAAGCCCCACAAAGTTTTAGGATTAAGACTAAGTTTTAAATGTAAACCTTTGGTTGTTATGAATTAGTCCCAATGGAATTATGTAAGACTACAATTTAAAGACTGATGAGAATTAAGAAATATACTAAACTGTACTTGGAGCTCCTAATGAAATCCTACCAATTCAGCGCTAAGGTTCAGCTGTTCTTGTATTACTCTATGAAAGCAAGTTCTCAAGTCAGAATCTTTCTAATTTTAATACTTTACTTTAGAAACAAAGCTGATAAAAGACAAGATTTTTAGACTCCACCCAATAGGGTTGTGGTGATAAGCTGTCCAAATGACTTAATTACAGTTTGACTCACTAAGAACTCCTAAGGCAGAAGCAAATGTTTATTCAAATTACTTAGAAGAAATGTTTTCAGGTAGCTTCAAGCCATTTAGTGGTGTTCACTTATGTACAAACATTTGCTGTACTAATTACAATTAGTTCTTATAATAGCAATCCCACTGGGACAGTTCAAACAATACACTGGGGTTGAAGCTGTTTTTTCCTCTAGAACAAAGGTTTGTAAACCCCAAGCTCAAACGAGAAAGAACCTTCAAGACAAATACTGTATTTCTCACAATGATACAGTACCTGAAAGACAGACGGATTTGTAGTTACCCACGTGTTAGCGTGTTGCTCATGTGTGTGCACCTACATGCAGATGTGCACAGCCTTCCCGGGTAAGGAGGCAGTCAGACACACCCGAAAGAACACACATGATGTACCCAGCACAGTCCTTTCTCTGTAGGCACACAAGAGTTAGGTTTGCTGTCATGAAAATTATTATTAAAAAGGTCATTTCAGGATCAGCTAGCTAAAGAGATTCTAGGCTTAGGATACATGGGGCACCTCTGGCGCCTCTGGTTCACAAACCTAACCACTTCTTCCCATTTTCATTGCTTCCTGTCAACATATTTGAAGAGTCATCAAAAGTAATGTAGGGAGCTGAACATTTTGTTGCTTGGAGGAACCCACCATTGCATCAAATTCTGCATTGTTATTTCTACAATACCTGTTTAAATCTGCGATGGTCAGATGGGACAGTAGAGGTAAGTTAGCTACAGTATATCATATGCCACCATAGGAAGGATCCCGAACTTTTAGGGGGATTTCTTGGGGAAATTAAACTGAATACCTGAACGTCCAGGCCAATTCTGAGAACAGTATCAGCTATGTTATCCCTGACACTCCTCTCGCACGGCTGGCTCACTGACCTGTGTCACACACACGCAGCTTGGCCTGCCTGTTAAACAGGAACAGTGTCAGTGCCCTGCACAGTTCCCACCTAGGCATTCCTAGGTAAGTGGAGCTGCATGGTGTGCACAGAATTATAATCTTCAGAAAGAGGAAAACGCCACACTCTCTGGGCTCGGCTGCTGCAAAGGCAAGCCTCTGCCAGCCTATTTTAAGAAACCTAAGAATGAGTAACAGTGGCTCACTCTCCAGGGCTGACGCCACTCAGCTGGCAAAGCCTACTGGGGTACAGCCACATGGCCTGAGGTCAGCTCCCATTCTGGGGACAAGGAGGCCCAAGAAACTGCCAGCCCCTCCATGGATCTGGCCAGTTGTGAAGAACTCCCTGCGAAGCTGGCGGAGGACTCGTGTCCCCACCACAGGCCAGCCCCCCCTCCATTCAGCTAGTCACACTTCAGCACTTCCTGCAAGCCTCCTGGGTGCCAACCCTGGGGACCAGCTGCAGTAGCACTTGGGCGCAGGGTCCTTCCCCAAGGAGCTGTTGGCTACTCACAGGCAATACCCCCAAGGCCCCTGAGGGGTGATCATCCTGGCTCAGCACCCCATTTCTGTCCTCAGCATCTCCACACGTAAGTCAATGTAATGTCTTCGATCATTTTTAGACCTCGAAGTGGTTCCCGGGCCTCAGTCAATTCCTTCATGAGGCAACAATTACACTGTGTGTGTTTGTGGGTGGTGGTGGTAACATGTGTGTTCTAGTGACAAAACTATCCAGATTTTAAAGGTTTGACTCTTAGCCAATTTTTCCCAAAACGCCTGCTATTTTTAACGTGGAACTTTGTAAAGATAACATTTTACTCAAATACATAAATTGTGTCACAGCAGAAACAGCCATATTTGACATTTTACATTATACGTTCTGACTTTAGTATTTCAGAATATATTACAATATTGGTGATTGTCTTTCTTATTACATTGTAAGTTACATGACAGCAGGAACCACTTAACCACAGAAGAGAAATTCATGGTGAAAGTGGGTCCGGCAGGGATGGGAATGCAGGTTACAGAAGGGTGCAATGCAGAGCTTCTTTAAACACTTCATAGCCCAAATATTTAAATACAAGAAGACCAAAAATTGCATATTTTGGCCAGCTGAAATGACACCTGCCACTGGGGAGAATCAGCACATACACATATGCATTGTCCAAGTGACGCTGGTGGTAAACTATTAAGAGTTTAAAACTGGAGGTACTGTATTAAAGGACACTGTGACAATGAACTACAAAATTCAAAGACGACAATAAACTCCCCAGAAAAGAGGAACTGAAGCTACAGGTTGAGAAGCTGAAGTGGGCACACATGTGTAATCCCAGCCAGGGGAGGCTGGGGAGGGTTGCCCTGAGTTCAAAGCCAGCCTGGACTACACAGCCAGCTCCAGGCCAGGCTGGGCTAAATAGCAAGACCCTGTCTCAATTAATCCATCAATGGGTCTAAAAAATACTACCAGTTGACTACCACATGCTGCCCACCTTGGGACACTGATTTGACACATACACAAACTAAACTATTAATGAGGTGATTAGGCAAATTCCAATACTATGCTTGATGACACTGAGGAACTCGTCTTTTTATGCTGTGACAATACGTATTTCAGAGTCCTTATCTTTTAGACACAGATACTCAACCAGATGCACAGTGGCATGATGCCTACAATCACTCACTGATAAGAGCGGGCAGCATAGCCTGGGGAACAGGTACGTGGAGACTTCTTATTCCCTCTGCCTGTCTAGTTGTGCAGAGTGGCTGGCGTGCAGGTAGTAACCCAAGTGAATGTGACCACTAGCCAGCTAACTGCCCATCACTGTGACAGAAACACACTCATGGGCTCCCGAAGGAGAAGGAAGGCTGGGGAAGCCAGCCCGGCAGAAAAGTGACCGTGCACGCTGACTCAGACAGGAACAGCGGGCACGGAGCAGTGTGCTTCCCTTATGAGATCATGCGCTGGCCTCCAGCAACTACTACTAATGTTAGAACAGGGTTTTTCCCTGAAAGAGTCACAATTCCTCTCCCCAGCAAAACAGGAACTGACCCTAACAGGAATATTATGTAATTCCAGGGAACTGAGGAGACTGGGAAAAGTGCCACAGGATGAAGGTAGAGGTGGAGATCGAAAAGCAGGGCCCCTTGAGGGGCGTGGGGCTAAACCGAGCCCCCATGTCCTCCTGCCCCTCCGGCCCACCTGAGCTTCTTTCCCAGGACACAGGGCAAGAGGAATCTTACACTCTCCACAGCTGATGAGTAACTGAAACCCTGAGTGATGAGGAGAAAAGCAAGCCTTTGAGGGCAGCACAAGCTGCCATCCTCTCTCCTCCCGCCTCTCTGCTGAGGTGTAACTGTCAGCTAAGAGTTGCATATATTTAAGGTGCACAACATGATGACTTGAAACACAGGCACGCTGTGAAGTCATCACCATCAAGCTCATTAGTACCTGAGCACCCACGAAGTCATCCGCCCCGTGTGTGTGTGTGTGTGTGTGTGTGTGTGTGCGCGCGCGCACGCGCATGGTGAGAACATGTCTGTAACACATTCTCATTCACCATAGGGTGGACTGTGGCCTCCAGAACTTACCTCACAAGGACATATAGGGGCCTCTGACCATTAGGGCTCACCCTCACTGCAGAGGGCGCTTAGGCAAACGAGGCAATATGTGTCATGGGCTGGGGGCAAGGCCAAAAAAGCAAGCTGCCAAAGAGAGAGGAGGTAGTCAGGACAGCTGTGTTCGAGGCCTTGCTCTGGACGGGTGGGGAGGCATATGCGTCGCCACCACAGTGATACCCGTCCTCCCGCCAAGCTTCAGCTCATGGCTATCTCTGCTCACTGCATCATGGGTTTTCTTCCTTCTGCCCGAGGTGAACCTAGCCCACCGCTCAACCCCTGGCCACCCGGCTCTCCAGCTTTGTGCCACAACCCCGGCTCGGGCTTCCTTCCACTGCCTTTCTAGTCTTCCTCCTGCCTGGATTACATCTCACCTTGCCCTTTCCACTCCCATGCTTGCTCTCTTATCCCCCATCCTACAACACAACAATAACCATGCTCTTCCTGCGCTTCGAACCCCGCTGGAGCTCTCGACAGCAGCAGAGAATACATGTAAAACCCCCAGCAGCATACACCCCACTTTTCGCTTCTGGGTGTGGCTAGTGTTTGGAAACCCCCACCCCGATTCTTCTCTCCTGGGTCTTCTGTCCTTCCCGGATTCCCTAGGTCAGCCCCCCACATCCCCTGAAGCGCAGTCCAATACTGACCAGTACACGTTGGGCAAGTGCTCTGCCCCTGTGCACAGCCCCGGCCCTTTAAATTCTGAGGCAGGCTCTAAGTTGCCCAGGCTGTGCTAAAACTGGCGATTCTCTCATTTCAGCCTCTAGAGTAACTGGGTCTAAAGGCGTGTGCCAGTATACCTGAGAGTGCCCACCTTGAGCAAAGGGACTGGGGTACCCTGGGGGATCCATGCACTCCCTCTTCCACAGCAAAGCATGCTCTTGTCCAGGCCCGGTGCTCAGAAGGGCTCCTGGATGAAGGAAGACACACTTACCACGAGGAGAACTGCTCTTTGTGACCGAATCGTGAGACGTCAAGTGCTACGCCACATGCAGTGCACAGGGAGCGCTCACTGATGCCATCTTTAGGCTCTTGACACTAACAGTTGTATCCACAGGGAATTTCACAGGAAAAGAACTAGAGAACAGACAAGACTGTTCATTACTGCAATAGGGATCTGGTCTGTGAGCACAGGACTCTGGACTGGTAGCAAATGGTATCCCGTGTTGTACTGACCTGCATGAATGACCTTTAATGTGTGTATCTCTACACAGGCAACTTCATGCAGATCATTGTGATGTGAGATCCCCACCTACTACAGACTCCACCTACTCTACTTCACTGCTCCAATGTTCCCAACTAGGCACCTTTCACCCCACCCCATGCCCTGGCCACCCTGAGCAGTCTCCTCTCCTCCTAACCCTAAGGTGTGGGCCACTACACCTCTAATTTTAATGAGAACATTATCTATATAACACTCCAGTAGCTGGTCTACAAAAAAATTTCAAACCAAATTATTATTCACATAAAATTCTCTAAGCCAAGAGCTGGGTTCCTGAGCTCAGTTTGCTGAGCTGTTTAGACCTATATCATTCTCCTAGAAAGATTCAAAGGGGAAAATGCTAAAGAAAGATCCACTGGAATGAAGGCATTTATTTTAATTACAAAAGGCCAGCAATTCAATAACCAAATGAAAACAGCCCTGCTTTTAAAAGTAGAAGGTCTTGGGGTCTAGCAGCAACCTGAATACAGTTAATGCTGTTCCAACAAAAGCACAAGCCACTGACGAGGATTTTAGTATACTCCACGTTACCTGTTTTGACTTAACTAAGGGAACAGAAAACAAACGTTATTGCAATGAGTACCCATTAACAGACTCCAACAAGTGGCAGACTGTTCAGCAGGGCGTGTGAAAGTTGTGCTGCTCGGCTGGGCATCTACATAAGGGGTGACCACATTCGAAGACTTAGGAAGGTTTTAAATCCAAACAAAAGTAAAATTTTCAAATGGACTTGCTTGACTGCTTACAGCTGTTTGTTTCTGGCATAATTCTTCACTGATTTTTCTCTTCAAAAATGAGACTGTCAGGCTGGGGATTTAGCTCAGCGGCATAAGTGCCTGCCTTGCAAGCGCAAGGCTGTGAGTTCGATCCCCGGTCCCAATAAATAAAAATAAAAATAAAAAAAGACTGTCATGGATTGACAACAAAATAATATTTTAAGGAGTTTGTTCTTAAGACTCAAAAAAAATCAAAGTTCAATCATTTGTAATTTACCCTAATACAAATTTTAAACTAAAAATATATTTTTAAACATATTGATCCTAGAAACATCCACAATAGCTACCTTTAATCAAGACAGAAAAATTTTTTGTTTGTTCACACAAAGTAGTGTTATTACATACTGGCCAAAGGCTAACACAGTATCACAAAGTAAAAAGAAACAAACCCATTGCCTGTTACTCGTTTTAAACTAGTGGGACCATGTCTTCCAAGTAGGTTTTTAGGATTTAAAACAAAAATCTCAGTGTGCAAACATTTTTAAGATGGCATTTTGGGCCGGGGATATGGCTCAGCAGCACAGCGCCTGCCTGGCAAGCACGAGGTTCAATTTCTGGTACCAAATAAAGAGAAGGAGAACAACAACAACAAAAACATTTTGTTACTGGCTGAGGTGCAGGTTTGATAACCCCTAACCCTATAGATTTGGTGAATTTTCTCACCTAGCCCATGCCCCTTCTTTTCCTTTTGTGAATTAATCTTAGAATTTTGCATTTATGAAGTCAGAAGGCTTTTATGTTCTCTGACTTGCTGAATGAAAACACTTTCTTGATGGACTTCGTGTTTACCCTGTAAATATTTGGAAACATGGTGTGTTTGGTATAGGACATGAAATACGACATCAAATAAAAAAAGCATGCTGAATCCTTCCAGGAACAGAAAGCCTATTCTTCTCCTGTATTACCCAGGACAAGTTTCCTTGTTAGATTGGGAACTTTAACACTGCTGAAGAAGAGAAGGGGATAAAGGAAGTGGAAATGAGAAGGGAACACAGTATAGACAGCTAGATTAAACAGAAATATTACACGCAGTCAGATGGCGATGGGCCCTCAACAATCAGGACAAAGGTAAAAACACATCACGACCATGGCAGGAGACACATCGTTGGTGACCATGCCTCAAGATAAAGATGAGATGACCAAGCCCACATACTTCCTCAAAAGACAAACACGGAGCCTAATAAACTCTAGATAGACATCAGCCCCCCGGTGGGTGACCAAAACCTCCGCACCCATCATTTCCTAGAAAAAGTCTTTGTTCTTCCCACGCACATTTGGTACGTGACTTGCTGCCCCATTACATCACTATTACCTATGCAATGATACTTGTAACCTTATTGGTTACAAGTATATTGTTATTGGTTGTTCACAGCTTTAACCCACGCTGTACCCATGTGGCTTTTGCTCTATAAACTCCCCCTAAAAAGTGGGGTTCTAGCAACTCATTTCGGCCCCCTTCTGCCTCTTAGGAGCTGTATCTCTCTTCCTCAATAAATATTTCCCACTCTTAACCTCCACTGTTCCTAGAACTCATTCTTCGATTGTAGAAAACACAAACAGGGCATCAGACATCTAACAGGCTGGAAGATAAAATATTTTCATATTTCATGTCCTATACCAAACACACCATGTTTCCAAATATTTACAGGGTAAACACGAAGTCCATCAAGAAAGTGATTTTCATTCAGCAAGTCAGAGAACATGAAAGCCTTCTGACTTCATAAATGTAAAATTCTAAGATTAATTCACAAAAGGAAAAGAAGGGGCATGGGCTAGGTGAGAAAATTCACCAAATCTATAGGGTTAGGGGTTATCAAACCTGCACCTCAGCCAGTAAGTTCACAGAAATTTCTCGCCTGTCTGGCTACAAACAGGACCTGGCTCCCCACAGCGCCTGTTTTCTTGGTTTCTACAATCAGTGAACCTGAAAGGAAAGGGTCCTTTTAAAGTCCAGCAGAGATTTCCAAGCATGTCACCTTATGTAAAAAAAAAAAGTTCTTAACTTACAGCTCCACAACTTATTCTTTATACCTACTGCTTATTAAAAGACTCTCAAAGTATACTATTACCTAAAGTTAAAGTGATTCCATTTTTAAAATTAAAATTGACTCTATGTTAGAGTATGTCAAATTATATTAGTAAAAAATACAACAAAAAGGCTCTTTGCACAAATATCGCTTGAACCCTAACGCCTTAGCTTCCCACTCACCTGAGCAAAGAACTGGTATGGGAGAACGAAAGAGCAACTGCTTTAATTGCCTACATGCAATGTCAGGAACACTAGTCGCTGAGCGGTGTTCCAGGCAACTCCTTAAGGGCAGTGGTAGATGACTAGCTGCCAAGCAGCAGAACAGCAGGCTCCAATGAGACGGGAGACGTGCAAGGAGCAGAGGAGGACAAGCAGCACACACCACAGCACAGGACACGCAGGGCATCCCTGGGGGTCTGCAACGCATCCCTCTCTAATGTGGGGATGGCTGCTATGTGTAGGGCACCTAAGTCCCAGAGGTCAGGTGAGCTCATGCTGGCAGGTTATAAAATTCCATTACGTTGCCAACATCCTTACATCAGTGACTTCTTATTCTCCTAAACACCTCACCTCCATTTAACTCCAGGAGCCATAAAAAAGGGCTTCAGAGTCAAATAAGTAACAAGTTTTGGAGAGGTAGCATGCTCACTACCACAAAAAGACTCCAGGAAGGATTCAACAAAATCCTTGGTAAATAATTACATGTCTAACGTGGTGTTTCCTTGCTGAATTTAAGCGTATAACAGGACCACTGTCAGCATCCTCCCCCTCCACATCTGTAAGGAACACCTGTGGTTCTAGCGAACACATCTTGAGAAACTGCGCCTCACAGCAATGCTGACAGTGAAAACCAAGCAAAAGGAAAGAACCACAGCTTAAACTGAAGCTGTTCTCGTTCTGTCTCCCGCCCTGAAGCATGCAGCAATCTGCAGCCTATTAACGCATGCGACAGGGAATGCGGCTGCTCATGTGGTGTCGGAGCAGGGCTCTTGGCACCTACCTGTCTGAGCCCCTAAGTCTGCGCCGCTCACTGACTTCCCACCTTGCCTATCTCTCAGAGATGTGCTGTCTAACAGACCTTGAAAGGCTTGGCACCGAACTCTTGACACCAAAAACTCCGTTAGTACGAGGTCTCAGGACTAGCACTGAACCACTGACTGCACCGAGCTCCAGCTAGCAGGCAGAGCCCCTGCCACTCCTCAGTGGTGCCCCAACAGCAGTCTACAGACAAACACATTCCAAGTCATGAGATTACTGCATTTGAGGAGTGTGAGAAAACCATTACTTTATTCCGAATAAAGCCTGAATCAGAGATTCAGAAGAAACACAGAAGACCAACAGGGACACCTGAAATTTTCATGATGACACCCCAAAGCCCCACAGCATCTTTTGGTATTTTCAAGTAACCTGAAGAAAAGGAACACAGCACATTTTCAGACACAGAACTCTAGCAGTTCTTAATAATTTCTTTCAGTGCTTGGTAATTAGGAACCTGTATCCTTTCAGCATCTACCGGAAGGAGGAAGTCTGCACTGACACCTCAAGGTGAGAAACATCTCAACCATCCTAATGCATTCAAGCACCAAGTTCTACATGGTGACTTGAACAACCACGACTCCTTTACTTAATCAAAATTTAAGCCAAGTGTTCTTAATAAAGAAAGTAAAAAGTACCGATCTGACTTCTCAGGAGTAGGAGGCCCTCTGAATTTCTCTTATTAGAGTACGCCTGACTTGTCTGGGTGACATCTGTTAAATGCCTATTAAGTCACATGTGTGTGCAGGGACACACGAAGACACACCACACGTTACAGCCCGAGGACAGTGAGCATCCCCAATTGACTTCCACCCCTTGCCAAATCCATTTTCCTTAAACACAACTGGAAAAAGCAGAACGAGACACTGTCACCACCCAGTGCTTTCACCAGCACACGACTAAAAACAGAAAGGGTATAAAGACACGATTTGTATGTACGTAAGACATGCGGTGGAAATTATTAAAAAAGAGTAACCATCTCATTTCACCATGCGAGCTTGCAGTTAGAACCCCTGAGTAAAGGCCATGAGCTGCATGGCATCCAGGAACAGTCCCTCGGCAGTGAGCCAGCCAAAACCAAAATCCTTTCACCGCCTCACCAGCCCTCGTGAAACTTTCTCAAAAGTGGAAACCACCTCCTCTCAATTCAGGAAAGGTAAACTCTTGAGTCTAATGGCCTAGTCTATGCCTGTGGAATCACACATCATAGTCACCTGGAGGTGTGACCTGCTCATCAGGCAAGGCCACCAGGTGAGTCGGCTAACCACAGCCGGTGGACAGCAGAACATAGTTTACTGCTCAGTAGCTCCCCCTGGTGCCAGCTTCTCAGAAGACTCTGAGATTTCTCTGTTCACATAAGTAGTTGTACTAGATCAACAATTATCACTCAAATTATTCATAATAATAGTCCGAAAAAAGACTATTACTTTCATTCTTTTTCTTACCTAAAGTTCACTTACGGTGCTCAAGTTACAGATTTTGCCTGCACATCATTCTTTGTTCTACCTAGAGAAAAAGTCTCATCTCATGAAATGTAAGAAAACTTTAAAAATGCACTTTTACAAAGATGAGAGGCCTCCCTACTTCCCTAGAAAACTGGTAAGCTGTAGTATGATATTTAAATTTTATTTTAATAAAACAATAGAAAAATACCTTGTCATTTAAAAAGATTTTAATTTGGAATCTATAGTTGCTATAGTTGGACAAAAGAAATAACTGCAAAAGACAACTTAATTACAACTCACATTACCTAGTGAGCAGCTACTAAGACACTGAGCCAGGCCCTAAGACAGGACAATCACGGCATCTGTGGCATGGGCGGGACAGTAAGACTTAGGTTAAACAGACTCAGCTCTGTTTTATTACAAACTCACACTATGTTTCTACACCACTCACTAGACGATGGTGGCACTGCAGAAGGCCTGGGTAACACTACCAGACTGTGAAGGACTTGAAGGCCTCTTGTGTCGTCGTGTCTATGTTACAAGCAAACGGCTGCCTGGGGACAGGTGCCGTTGTCGGCCTTCCTCTCCCTGGCCCTCTTCCACACCTCACTCTTCATTCTGTATCTGCCATTATAAAAGATTCCGGTTCCTGCCCCGCCGCTCGTGCTTGGCGTTGGTGTGTCCAAAGGGTCCCGGTGAGCAGCCTGACCAGGAGAAAGCAACCAGGGGAGGGCAGTCACTCAGACCCAACCAAGTGGGTGACAGCCCCACAGGTGTCTACTCCTACCGCTGTCTTCCAGGGTGCCGTGGTGACACTGAGGCCTGTGCTGAGTGCAGGGCCTGGCATCTAAGGACGAAGAGCAGTCGGTGGGCTCAATGGTTCAGGGCTAGGGAAGGAAACGTGGATCCTAGCAATGTTACTGGGCTAAGGAGGGTTTTTCCCAGGTTACGGCAACTTTTGACGAAGCTGATCAGGGACCTCGGTCTGAGCAAGGGTCTGGGTTAGTAGTGCTGAACACCTGTCACTGGCTGGCTAGTGGCTCAGGAAGGTTAAGGTCACGACTGGGAGGGGAGGGCCCAGACAGAAATCCCAGTCTCTACGAGGAGAAAGTGCTGTCACTCCCACTTCCACATCTTCAGATGTGTAAGATTTTATTTCTTCTCAGTTTTGATATAAACTAATTCTTCTACTTCTACTGTCATCTCTACAGAGTGAGACCTAGAACGTAGGAACACAACCCATTAAAAAGCCCAAAGCACACAACTTGGTGCTATTCCTGGGGCCAGGGGCTGCAAACACTGCGATACACAAACGAACCCGTCTGACTTGAGAGCCCGCTGCTGAACTGCACTGAGGCAATCAGGAGTCTCCACAGGATTCAGATGATGCCAGCGGTTATCACTCTGTGGCCTTTTTCCTGAAAGTGCTGCTGTGAGTGCACTCGCTTCTCTCAGTCCGGGTAATTAAAACAACAGAAAGGAGCTGCTCACCTGTAGGACTGGCGAGGACAGCCCACTTCTCAGTGCTGCACTAGCCTCCAGGGCACAAGGACGCTGCTCTCAGCTCCCTCACACTCTTGAGCTCAAGCCCTTGTGCTGCTCCCTGGTGCCCAGCAGGACCCCATGATGCAGCAAGTGCAGGACCACAAACCTAGGCCCCCGAGTCAGCATCGGACGGCTGTCCCTCACAGAGCCCTCGGCACAGCTCCTTCCGCTGCCTCATCTTAGCCAGCTAAGCAAGATCCAGCCAAATTATCTTATGAATATACTGCTACCAACAGATGGAACCCTAGAACACGAAAACATCAGTGACTCTTTCTTGTATCTCACACTGACCAGGCCTCACTCCACAGAGAGAAGCTGGGTGGGAGTCAGCAAAGGCCTGAGATGGATTTCCAGCTAGGGTTTGCAAAATCAAACCTTGAGTCAATTTCTCACCTATAAACAGAGGTGATAATGCATGAAACACAGGTTTATCTGTGTGTACGGACTGCCTCCCAGGTATGGGCACTCTGCAACTGCTTTAGCTTTATTACTTCACTGACCACAAGGCAGACCCGGTTCATCACCCGTATTTTTCCCAAGGAGAAAGCAGAAAGTCAGAGCAGAGTAAGTGGTCAGGTCACTGACCCAGAAACTCAGTCTGGAATTCTTTCCACATAGCTTAACTTCTCTGAACTTCCTCAGTTTCCTTTCCTAAACGCCAAAGGACAACTAGATGGTCTTTTGCTCGGGTTCTAAAATTCTATTCTCATGCAAAGCCACGGTGAGGGTTAAGTGACAGATGGACCTTAACCTAAGGTTTGACTTTTAAAACAATCAGTACTCACAGAACTAAAACAAACCACTGTCATTCTTACTTCACTTCTGGAAGCTACGAATTTGTGATCAGCACCTTTAAGAACTCAGACGGCTGAAAGAACAAGGCTAAATTTAAAGTATTCCTGCCACTCGCCGTGGATGTGCTGCTTGCAGAGAGTGACAAAGGAAACAGGGCACACACCAGAGTCACTGCAATGTGGCAAACTGAGAGTATTGTTCCTCCAACACAAAAAGGAAGTAAGCGACATATACGAGTCATAACTGTATCCTACTGATAAACTAGGAAATGTACACAAACGAAAAGACCTCGAAGACTTCAAAGAAATGAACAAATGAAAAAGGCAGCCTGGGGGATGGAAGTACTAAGGAGTGAAATTTAGGGTAATGGAGGAACACTCTGGGGTCAGGCATGGTGGTGTATGCCTGTAATCTCAGCTATTCAAGAAGATGAGGCAGGAGAATCACAAGTCAAGAGTCCAGCCTGGGCAACTCACTGAGATACTGTCTCAAAAGAACAATCATCACAATGCCAAGGGAGGGGTGGCTGTAGCTCAGTGGTAGAGTACCCTGGGCTCAATTCCTGGTACTGCAAACACAAACCACTACCGCAAGCCACAAAGCCACAGCGCACATCGCCAAGGACCTCTTCTCTGGAGCACAGACAGGCGGAAGCGAGGTTTGTGGGTCTGACTACATGTGGCTCACCTTGGCCGAGGGGACACATTTCTGTAACTTACACACAGCAAGCCGTGCACTCACTAAAGACCACATGTGTGGAAACCACTTTCCCTTTGGAGACACCAATCAAATCTGGACAGGCTAAGGGGAACAGCTTTTCCTTCATCCATGAGAACCTGTTCCCATCCCAGGACTTCTGTCTCTGCCAGAACCAAACGACAACAAAACCTCTTGGCCTGCAGCCTTAGCTTTCCTCACAGCTGCTACCTCCCAGAGCAGCTTTCTTACTTTCTTAAGCAGCTGAGGGGAGATGCCGAAGGGCTGGAGGAAGCCGGCACCCCTTCCTCTCCTCACACCTGCAGGGCACCAGGGGTCAAGGGGCCCCCTAGAGGCCAGAAGCCTCACGACGAGGATCCTTCCATCTTTACTCTGTATCCACCCCTGACTTCCATCAGTGTTAATGTACATGACAAGAAGACATATCCAAAGGCGTAAACTAGGACAGGAACAAGTTGGGCACCAACAACTCTGTGCATGAAAAATGACCATGGCATTTTGAACTTACTGTATAAGATACTGAAACTTACTATGTAAGACCCTTTGGTAGACCTAAATTTTAAAAACTTGTCATTAATAGATTATTTCTTAAAGAAATTCACTGCAAAAATTTTGAAATACAGTACACAAAAATATTAGTGAGCTGCAATCCTCCTGTCTACAGTGAACAAGGTTTTGCTGCAGTGCCACACCATTCCTCTGCTCTCTGCTACAGTATTTACAGCAAATCCCATCTATCAAGTTACTTCCTCCTTAATCTTTCAGTACAGATCCTTAGAGTGCAGACATTTCCTCACAATTTCACACTATTTGCACACCTCACAAAATTCCTCAGCACCATCTAATTTAAAGCCATGCTCAGATGCCACGTGCCTCGTGTGCGTCTTTTTAGGGCTCACTGAGGTCCAACCAAGGCCCCCACCTCGGCTCTGGTCACTCCCATATCTGAGGGTCTTTCTATTTCCAGCACTCATCTGCCCCACTATCCTTTTTCTTTCCCCATGACACAGACTTATTATAGAAATTGGGTCAGCTGCCTTGAACTATGGCCCACATTGGGGATTTATCTGTTTCCTTATGAAGTCACTGCACCTGCAAGCCTACACCCTGTGTCTCCTGTGACTGAAGACAACTACTAGAGGCCAGAACTTGTGCCAGGCCAACGTCCAGCACGAAGCCGCCAGCAGCTCAGGCGGCCTCCCGTTGGGCACACACAGTCTCACTGCTCTGCGGCACTCACTGATCTGGGAGGCAGTGGGCTTTTTATAAGCACTGCACTGTCCTGTTCTAGTGAAAACAGTTACCATGGAAGTGAATTCTGAGTAACTCTTAATGTAATGGCTGATATAACAGATATCAGTAATAACCAGGAACTTAATATTTTACAGGGTTATAATTATGAATCAGGGAAATCAATACACTTGATTCCCGTAAGCATTAAAGAAGTTAAAGCTATCAACTTAATCACTACTCACAGTTACTTAGTGAGCAACTAAGACACTGAGTCAGGACTTAGGACAGAGTCACAACATCTGCTACACGGGTGAGACAGGAAGTCCTACGCTAATAAAAGGAGTAATGAGCACACGGTGGTCAGCACATTCACATGAGTGCAGAACTGGGTGAAAGGAAGGACTGATATGTGGAAACCCTTTCACATTCTTGAGGGCAGTGCCTCGTATCTGTTCAGTTCCTGCAGTGTCACTGGAGCCTGGCACAGAAGTAGTTAATAAAAACCTGCCAAGGAAACACTGCATTGCGGCCTTGCTCGCTGACTGGTACAGCTCCTTGTCCCTCCTCAGAGATGGGAAGCAGGCCTTGGACAGGCAGGCAGAGGCGGGGGCCCTGAGGAAGAGGCGGCAGCAGTCCAGTGACACAGAGCCGCCTGAGAAAGGTCCCGGGAAGCTTGGTGTCATGGACATTAGCGTCAGGGAGATGCAGCAGGGAAAGTCGGTAAGGGTCTGGTATCCTGCCTTTGTTACACGTAGGGGACTGTGACAATGGACAGGAACACAACTGAGACAATTTTGAAAAAGCAGATTGTCTTGAAAAAAGAAAAAACCAGGTTGAGGGATAACACCAAGAGTTATAGTTTGGGGGTAACACAATTAAGAACAGTTTCATCAATAGTAATTAAAAAGCAGATATTAAAAATACAGAACCAACAGGCTCATGATGACCCAACTGGATACAAGAGAAAAAACTAGCGCTCATGCTCCAGTCCATTATCCAACAGCTCCAGGCAAGGGAGATACCAATAATAAAAACATGGGCCGTGCTCTTCCTTTCCCTCTTACACCTCTGAGTAGAGGTTCAGTCCACTCACCGTCACTGTCGTATGAAACTACCCTTTCAATGTTGTCATCTAAAACAACCGGGGAAGTCAAGGCAGGGTTTAAGGTTGCAAAGGCAGTCACGGCAGGTCTAGGGCTAATTGAAAATACTGTTGGCTCCTGCTTCGATCCTCTTCCACACCAATATCACAGCCACAGTTTCCATTCTCCTTTCCCAAGAGTGCAACCCTGCAGCAGGGAGGCCTGCGCTCCTTCTGAGGGCGAGCAGCACGGGCTGGGGCGAGGCATCTGACCTGGGCTGGCTTCCTGCACTGTGCCTGGAGGAAGCACGCAGCAGGGCAGCACGCTGGCGACAAGGGTCCCCCACCCAAGGCTTCCAGGTCGAGGCAGTAACAACTGTCTGCACTGCTAGAGGCGGAGAGCACTTTCTGCAGTGCACTGCACAGGGCTGTAAGTTAGGAAGGACGCACCTCCATGATACACTAACACTGAACCCCTAGAAGAAGCAATGCCAGCACTGAGGGCACCTCCTTCACTTCAATGGGGGCTTTCTGAGGCTTCTTTAGGCTCGCACTCCAAAGGCCAGGGCAGGAGACTGTGTGGGGCGGGGGGATAAGGAGAGGAAGAGCAGCATGCACCAATGAACTGCCTAAAATTTAGATGATTTCTAGGGCAATCCTGTTTAAATCCACCTTATAAAGGACTATATCTGAGTAGCAAATAGAGTAAGTTTTTATTTCACAATAGAATTAATACCTAGATCAGAATTTGATAACAGTAACCATCCCAACCTTCCCTAAGTATTTCAAAATACAACAGCTAATTACATTCTGCAAGTGATGGATGAGAAAAGGTGTTGCTAAATCTTTTAATGCATTTTTCTTTGGGTCTAAAAAGATTCCTGTAATGTCTGTGATCGCCTTTCCTTGGGTAACTATTTGCTTTGGACCCTCGGGCACAATAAGGCTCTGTCCCTTTCACAGACTGGGGTTCAGCCAGCCACCCGCAGCTCCTGAGCTGACAGGAGGTATGCTCTCTGCAGCTCTGCGGCCAGACCTGAACTATACGCAGAGGCCAGGGTATAGCCTTCATGCCAGGAGAGGGCCAGGGTGTGACGTGGGCCCTCCCCACCTCAGACTCCAGGCCTTAGCCCCTTGTCCCCCAGGCCACAAAGCTACACTAGAGAAGCTGCTCCAGACAGGACACTCTTTGAATTCCGCCTCCTCGGGGCTGCCTATCGGAAAAGCTAACCCAGAGATCACCCACAACAAAGCTCAGCAGTGTGGAACGGGTCCCAAGGGGGCTTCTCATTAACTACGGGACTAACCTGGGAATCTTCTGACATGACAGGAAACCAAAAGCAAAGAGGCACTGGACGAAAAGGCAGAAACCCAACCTGTGAATCTCACTGTGTGACTCATTCAGAGGTGAGGGAATGTACTACTGTACCCATGAAACAAGAACAGGATAATGTTTAAGAATGAGTAGACAAGGGCCAGGGATTTAGCTCAGTGGTGTAAGCATCTGCCTGGCAAGCGAGAGGTCGTGAGTTCAATCCCTGGTGCTAAAAAAAAATCAGAATGAGTAAATATAAAGGAACATCAGACAGTGAGAAATAGATCTGAGAAATTTAAAATGAGAGCTAAACTTAAAATCAAGAAAATCTCCAAAGAACATACAGAGAACTCTGAGACAAAAGAAAAATCTGAGGAATAATCCAAGATTCCAGCAATTAATGACTTTCAGAGAAAATGGCAGGTGAGGAGAAGGAAATAAAAGGAAATTCTCTACAACTAACAGAAAGATATGAAGCTTCTGGTGAAGAAAAACACAGCCTCGTCACATGCCCGTGAGATTCTAGAACTCAAGGATAATTACATGCTAAAACTTCCGAAAGGAAGAGACAAAGAAAAGAGATCTGTCCAGTAATGGACATCAAAAGATACCAAAATAACACACTTGATATTCTCAAAGAGAATGATTTTCAGCCCCAAATGTTAAACCCAATCTGACATGACTGAAGACAGAGATACTCAGACCTGGACCCTTTGGTGAAGGCAGCTGGCAGGGGAGTATGGAGCTGACAGGGGGAGCGGGGAGCCAGGAGGATGGCCTATGGCCCCAGCAGGCTGTCCAGCAGGGCAGGAAGACGAGGTGCAAAGAGGGCTGCTGATGGGATGGGGCAGCCGATCCAGGCAGAAGCTGACAGGTGTGCCGCCCTGTGCTGGGCCCCCTAAGGGCCCCTGGTGGTGTGGGAAAGAGCAGGACCCAGAGAGGGCTGTGCTTCACCTCAACACACAAGCCCAAAGCTGTCAGAGGAAGTGCCATTATAGCACACTATTTGGCACAGCAGGCAGCAGTATTTTCTTCATAAAGATATGTGTCAAATAAATTAACTAATAGTTATAACACACCAGTAACCTGAATAGTAAAGATGCCCAGCCTATCAAACCAGAAGCATAGATTTTAAGAATCAACATATCAGGAAATACCAGAGTAAAATATTGTATTAAAATGTGAAGGTAAATATCAGAGAGTCTGAAAAGAACTGCAGATGCTGTGGGGAACAGGTTTGGAAGCTGAGGCAGCACAGGCTGGGTGAGGAACGCTGTTTGGCGCTGCTTAGCATTCTTCCTCTGTGCCCATACACATGATCACAAGCAGCACCGTGCTGGGCATGGCGGCACCACATCCCAGACTCCGGGCTGAAGCAGCGGGACCACCGGTTAGAGCCCAGCTGAGACAACTCAGCAAGACACTGTCTCAAAGTAACACTTAAAATGGGGAAAGTAGTTCAGTGCAAAGACACTGGGTTCAGTCCCCGGTAACAAAACAAGCCCACGGGCATTTAACGAGTCCTCTCTCGGCGCCAGCTGCTGCCACAGATGCTGTACCTGTGCTTTCACCCTCATGGGACTCTGGCAGGCGGCAGGTGACTCTCTCCTTACTCCTGGTTCACAGACGAGGAAGTAAAAGCACAGTCAGGTTAAGTGCCTGCCCCATGGACTGCTACAGTAGGAGTTAACTGGGCAGCGTGGACCAGAATGTGGAGACCTTAACTTTGAAAGAAGCCAGGAAAAGATAATTTCATCAATTGTTTTGGGAAAAACCATCTGATTTTCATCCATCGATAAACCTAGACAGTGAATAACCATCAATCTAACAGACATGAACAAGTAAAAAGCATTTATTCTCTCATATCCAAAATCCTATATTTTCCTATCAACACTACAAAAACAGAGCCTACACAGCAAGAGCAGCAGAAAAGAAAAAGTTAGAAAAAAAATTGCAGTCACACAAACTGTAGTTAAAAAATGACTAAGTTTCCTTGATATATGAATTTGTTGGAAAACCATTTATCAACAGCCTGTTTCTCTCGAGCAGAGTCCCTCAAGCCGAGAGCCATGTCATTCCCCTTTGACTGATTAATTAGCCAATCAGGGGACATTTTTCATTGTGAGGTATGATGGTTTATTTCAGCTAATGTTTGGTCTCTAATGGCGACATATTAAAGCCAACTCGGCTATTTTAGCCCTGTGGAGTGACCAAAAGGAATGGAGAGAAGATAAATCAAAGAGCTCCCTTCAGTCTCCCTTCAGTCCTTAACAAAACCCCTAAGGAGCAAATGGCTGGAGCAAAGATCCTCTCCCAGTGAAGAGAAAAATAAAGTAAAAGAAAGGCACAGCGTCTTCAGCCAAGGGCTCCCTCCTGTTTCTGAAGAGCAATAATTTATCTCGTTGATTAACAGACCACTGATAGAACAGGAACCAGAAAGTCAATACTGCCCTCTTCCTCTTTCCATCAAAAGCTGTCTGTGCTCAATAGGAAGCCAGCTCTGCACTGCTCCCTACTCTAGGGGCCGGTTTCACTGCACTTGGAATCAGAAGAGGTAGGGCGCACCCCAAGTCCCGTCAGATGGTTTCCCATCTGCCTTGACAACGGACAGACACTGAAGTACAAAGCAGGTGCTCAGACCCAGGGGGGCTGGATGCACACCCAGCAGACACTGTGTTCAGTACACGGCCTCGCACCTGCACCAAGACGGAGCGAAGGAGCTGGGCTCTGCTCTGTGATTCCACATGTAGGCCTGTAAACCCAGCTTCCCTTCTCCTGAAGAGCCAAAGGTCACAGCTGGCAGAGGAGGGCCCAAGGGCATGGACACGTTTTGCTGGTTCTGCAATGCACTTGTTGCTGTCACCACCTGGGGGACGCTCTCAGGGCACCGCAGGCCTGCCAACAGCCCTGTCTCCAGGTCAGACTGCCTGCAGTCACAGATGCAGGCAAGGACCCAGGAGGGAGTCTGAGCCCAGGATAAGCTACTCAACGCTGCCTCTGCTCTCCGCAACACCTGCCCTCCAGGCCTAAAGTCTGATGGTGGTAACTGCTGCAAAGAAAAATAAAACCAGGGAGGGGGTACAACAGCAGCAGGGGAGTTGCTGTTTGCCTTTTTCAGTTACAAACATGGAAATCAAGGAAGGCTGACTCAGATGACACTGATCAAGAGTGCAGAGCAGCACAGAGGAGCCGTTCCATTCAGAAGAGCCACCAGGTGCTTGAGCTGGTAGGAAGAGCAAGAAGGCGGTGCAACAGCACTGAGGGGTGAAGGACAGAGGAAGAGGAGTGGGTAGGGGGACTGAGCGGGATCCTGCAAATCAGGCTAGTGAGGATGTGGCTTGTACGCCCAGTGAGACAGGGAAACTAAGGACAGTTTTGGACAAAGGAGTGACATGGTCTCAATTACATTTTCAAGAGATCACTCAACCTGTCCTAGGAAAAATACATATAAGAAAAGATCCTGCTAGGCTAACAAAGATCTCATTATGCTACATCACAGTGTTCATATGCCCACCTCCGCTAGCAGAGGACCAAGTTCTACTCGGCTTGTATCAAGCACTAACTGGCATAAACCAAGGAATTCACTGAACAACTACAGAATGGTGACACGTTGTAACCCCTGAGTTTTCTCTGCTTTTGTATTACTAAGCACCAACAAATATGTCCTAAGGAGTAGAAAGCAGAAATGTACACAAGCCATAAGGGGCTATTGTTTACCTCTGGGATCAAGAGCCTTCGCAGTCACCAATGCCTGAGGTTCAGAGATGGGGTAAAATTTACAGTTCCTTGGAAACAATCACTCCCTCAGGGGGCACTGTTGCCCAGGTGGGCCTTGGCAGAAGGAAAAGGATGGGTGACAGTCTCTGGGAAGCCCCGAAGTGGCTGCCCTGGGTTCTTGAGTGGCATTTGATGTCAATAGTCCCAGAAAGGGAATTTTCTGTAACTTCTCCAGGTAATCCAGGTCCCCTCCCTCTAAATGAGAACTTAACCTCTGAAATCTGTTTTTGCTATCTAAGGTCAATGGGACAAGACCCATCTATAGCATGAAGACAAAAGGAGCACTTGGTGTGGGCCACAGACTAGGTGATCCTAAGGGACTGTCCTTGAACTCCTAATACTCTCTATAAACAAACCAACTCTAATGCTACCAAAACACTGTCACTTTCATGGAAGCAGCGAGAGCACTGGATCATTGTTACACTTATTCCTGTCACCTCCATGACACCAATAAATGCTGACAACAAGGAGCTTTCACCTCAGTTCACTGTTAAAAGCACTGAGTTTTTTATATACCAACAATTCTTCCCAAGATTCTGGTCACAACCCGAATCAGTTGCACACCAAATCAGTTTGCAACCAGAATGGCAGAAAGAGTTAAATTCGAGAACCAAGGTTCCGCTGTAGTTAGTCTAAAAAATGTCTATATGTCTACCCAATGTTGTTCCCGCTGGAAGGAAGACTTTTCCTTTGGGCATTATTTATCTTAAGTATCAATTAAAACAAAGCTGACACAATAAAATTCCTATCTGGCAGAATGGTGCCGAGGCCACTTTGCTAGGGTGCTGTGAGACGGGGGAGGACTGAGGCAGTGAGTGAGGGCCTCAATGTCTGCAGTGAGCACGTGCGCATGTGGCAGTCACGCAGTCTAAAGAGCCTGGTCCCCCATGCAGGGTACTGCTCCATCCTGTGCTAAGCATGGACCCCAGCACTCTAACGGCAGTAAGCCGGGAGCACTCGCCGGACACCAGGGTGCTCGGAAAGCTTCGCCTGGCTCTTCACTTATTCCCAGCAGGTATTTTATTACCTCCCTCACAGCTAAGCAGCAGAGGCTTGGAGGGGCTCGATTACATGCTCCAAGTCACACTCTCCCCAGCACTCTCAAGGCCGCAGCAGGAATGCCCGGCTCTGTGGCACCCATAGATGGTGCCCTGCCTTCCAAGGACTGTGCCTCTGCCTTCAGCAGGAATGACAAGAGAACCTCTCACTGGATGGCCCGATTTCCTCTCCACCGTTTAAGACGGCCACATACCGTCACAGAACCATGGGACACTGGACCTCTAGGAGCCATGACAGTTTTCTGCACACCAAACACCCCCAAATGTAGTGGCTTTAGAGTAACACTCATGTTACTACCTCATTCTATTTCTGTGGGTCGGCAGTTCAATAAAGAGCTTGGCTGGACAAATGCAGCTGAGGGTCTTTCTCGTGCAGCTGCTGGTCACAGCTGGTACAGGGGCTGGCCAGGCATGCTCTCCACTCCCCGAAATGCAGGTGTGAGGACTTTAACCTCACCAGTCAGAGTCACTGCCCACAGGCCAGTCTGAGACTGGACTCTCCCCAGCATGGGTCCCAGGGCGGCTAGATCAGTTACCTCACACCCTTGAGAGCCCAGAGCACCCCGATGGAAGGGGGACAACTCAGCTACAAGCAAGTCACAGCCCTGCCCAGGAGGAGGGGGACAGACTGGACCCCGCCTGGCGGTGAGGAAGTGACAGAGGTCAACCAAGAATACACAGCATGAGCAGAACCGCTGGGGTCCCCTAAGGAAAACATACAATTCAGTAGCCTGGGGTTTTTTGTTTTCCTTATCTTTTTGAGACAGAATTTTGCTACGCAATTTAGGCTGGCCTTGAACTCATTCTGTATCCCAGGCTGGCCTTAAATCTGTAATGATCCTCCTGCTTCAGTCTCCTGAGTGCTGGGTTTACAGGTCTGAGCCACTGTGCCTGGCAGTACCCTGGTTTTACAGATAAGAAAACTAAGCTTAAAAATAAAACAGAAAGATTGAAAAATACTGTTTCCCTCCATATTCCCCCTTTCAAGTAATGTGTTTATGTTTTGAATCTGCTAAGACAGAAGACCTGCTATTGAACCTCAGGACCATCTGATTTCCACATTCACCTCCTGGATAAAGAACATAAACAGACAATGCCATAAGTGCCCTAGAATATGACAATCAAGAAAAAGGATCTCAATAATTTACTTTCCTTGCAATCTAACAAAACACGAAATGTCAAGGCAAGACCGGAACAGACCCGCAGGACTTCACGGGGTGGACTCCGCAGCCTCTTCCTCTGGAATCACAGGACCGGCGCTGGAGGGGCTCCGGGCCGAGCTCTCACGCTCACGAGCACAGCAGTTCCTGCACGAGAGGCCATCCAGCCCTGCTGGCCCAGCCGCTCCCTCTTTCCACACCTCTCACCCCTTAGCACTCACCCGCCCACTTTCTTAACCCTGTCTGCTAGACACACAACTCTGTCATCTGTTCCAGCATGGAACATACTTTCTAAAAACAGCTGTCCCCAGCTGTGTCTCTGGACATGCTCCTTCAAAACAGCACCCAGCTGGACAGAACAGGTCCCGGCAGGTGCCACGCCCCAGGCTGCCGCTCCCTCTGAGGAATGTGTGGTCAGGCAACTACCCCTCCAGCTTTTCATTTAAAGACTACCAAATTAGAACTTCCCAGCATTAAATGCGCCTTTATACATCTTCATAAATTTTCACCTTAAAAAGGCGAATTGGTTTTGGCCAGATGTCCCAGCTTGGATAATTTTGAATCTTGATTCCATTACCATTAGTCAAATGATAACAAGAATTACTGAAATCATTCCTGCCAGAAAAAAACACTAACTTTTACAACTCAGGTGTATCATCCGTCATGTTCACTGACATAACGAAACACTCTTCTAGTACATGACCCGGTGACACGGTGGCAGGAACGCCGGCACTGACAGGGCTGCAGGGAGACCAGAGCCGCCTCCCGAAAAACCATCCACAAAACTCACCCCCATTTAGAACAAAGGAGAAACAGTCTTCAATTCACAGTAAAAAATTATCCTAAAATGTGAATAAAGGACTCTTCTCAAAATCATCTTCCCTCTGCGGCCCTGATGGCACTGAGTTGAACCAGAAGGATGGTCCAAGATGCCCCACAAACCCACCTAACCAGAAGAGGAGAGTCTGCTTTCATGAGGCAGGAGATAGAAAAGACATGGGATTCATGGTAAGACACGCAAGTGGAAAGCAGGCTGCAAAGAGGGCATGTTCTGATTCAAAAAGCAAAAGCCACCAGCAGAGTTCAAGAGAGTGATCACTCACTCGGTATCTTGGGAGAGGGTAAGAATTATCACAAGGTTTCTGACTCAAACAAGTCACAGAGGTGCAGAAATGGACAATTATTGGCCTGCTGTTTAGAGAAACAAAGTGAGATTGTTAGTAACACAGTCTCAATCCTTGATGTAGTATAGGAATATTTTTTCTAGTGATAAGGCTGAATCAGGAAACACACTGGCCAGAGGAAGGAAACTGGGAAGGTGGGGGAGGGAAAAAATGAGAGAGGGAAAAAAAAAACTAGAACTATCAGGAAGTTCACCCAGATAGGAACTAATGGAATTTGTTTTTCAGCGTCTCCAACTTCAGTTTGGAAGCCAAGTGAGAACACACACACACACACACACACACACACACACACGGTCATGTACACAACTCCAGAAAAGCACTGGGTAGCACAAGTACCTGCTGCGGGTCTCAAAGGACCCAACTAATTTCAATTCAATATACTGGGTCATTTCTTTGTCTCTAGAGAGCTCTAATTCAGAGCATTCCAGCCCAGAGTACTGTCTTCCACTTACTGTAGCACAGTATAGTGGGAAAAGAAAGGACTTGGAAATTATACACGCACAGCCAGCCACACAGAACGGGTTAACAAAAGCTTTCTCAGGAACTGACAGTTTGTGATGATCCTTCATTCTTTAATCAAGTACTCTGAACAGCCAGACTGAGCTAGGAACCAGTGCCTCTTGACAGCCTCTGTGGCTGGAGGAAGTACTAAGCACCAATAAAGCTGCCATAAGTCCCTGAGATGCCATAAACACTCTAACTTCCATAGCAATGAGAAACAGTTAAAGCCATTAAAAAAAAGAAGAAAAAAAAAACTGTCCCAGCCTAAGAAGCAATGCTTGAAAGCCAATTTCTGGAAAAGTGGCTTGATTATTTAAAAAGCACAAATTGGCATAAGCAAACATTCTCAATTTATCCTATGTCAGGAATCTACCATGGACAGCAGAATCTACCAGGGGAAGCACAGCGACGAGTACTTCCCACTCTCAGAGGAGAGACACCGAAAACACTTCAGAAGAAAAATACTTCAAACGTCAGCCCTATAGCTCTAAAAACCATGATTTTAAAGATGTGTAACATCCATTTGTAAAGAAGAGAAGTAAAATGAGGTTCCTAGTTACTGAATCCCTACCATGCACCACACACTGAGCCAAGGACATGGTGGAACCCAGGAGTGGGGACAGCCCAGTCCCCTCTCTAAATTTTTCATTGTGCAGTGTACGTGACCAATGAAAACATCCACATGGAAAAGACAGTGGATCAATGTCTTCACTAGAAGAAATGATTTAAACTTTATAAACATGTCCTAGCTATCTTGTACAGCTTGGACTGTTATTTTGATATAACTTTCTGTTTATTTATAAATATAAAGAGAAGCTTAATTAAGAGATCAGATTCCTGGCTTGGTAAAATTTGTTCTACTACATATATAAAGCTCACCAAGAGAACTGACATTTTAAATGCTTTCTGGGGGGCAGGATGGGAATTAAAAACATAGTTCTAGATTTTAAAGTTTCATCCTAGATCAAGGACAGGAGAAATCCAACGAAAGCTCTGGACTTTCCATATCCATACTGCGGCATGAGCGCCCACACACAAATTTTGCTGCCTCCTGAAGATGATCTCCAACCTTCCCATCACGAGTAGACACTAAGACACTGCCCAGGAGCTCCCAACTCCAACATGGTACACACAACAAACCTGCCACTTTTCTGCACACATCACATTACAGTGTGGTACATTTCTGAAATTTCCAGAGCAAATGACTTAGTTGATAGGCTGAACTGTACAGACACTAAGTGATCTCATTTCTCCGAGGCCTTTCCTGAAGACTTACAAGACAGAAGATTCAGTGTGGATAAGTGCAGTGATTGGGTCACGGAAACCACAATCACCACCAATTCCTGGGCTCGGACCACAGGATCTCAGCAGACTCAGCTCCAAACCATCAAAGAGCTGGTCCGTACTCGCAGTGTGCTGGCGCCAATCAGACAGTTCTGCTGGCAGTAGCAGGTACAGGGGTCGGGGAGATTGGGGGGGGGGGGACTGTAACTGGAGTAGCAAGAGCAAGATCTCTTGTGGTGAAAGGACAGTTTGAGATCCCAATAGAGACAATGGTTACAGACTCCACAAATGTGCCAAAAGGTACACAACTATACACCAATGCCAACCTCCTGGTTCCATCTCTCAGCAGAATTACAGAAGATACAAACAGCTTGAGGACACAAGGGAAGGCTACAAGGTGCTCATTATGCTCTCTGCAGTTCTCTATGAATCTGTATTTCAAAATAAAAGGTCAAACCTCTCATGACCATTAGTCAAGAGGTACAGATGTTTCTTGGACATAAATGTTCAGATGTTCAGATCAGTTGGCTCAATTGAAATACCACAAAAGACACAAACAGTATAGTATCTGTGCTCCAGAAACTATGCTTTCTCAATTGGGCCCCTGGCTAGAGCCAGGAAGGAAAACAGTTCCTGAGGCTGCCAGTAGGCCCCACACCTCTGAATCTGAGGCACTACATCTTGAAGACAAGAGGTGAAGTTCTGAAATTTAAACCTTTGTTTTCCACAAAATGGGAGCAGCCAATCATATTACCACAGTGATGACAGAGTGCTAATTACTAGTGTCTCTGATAAAGGCTGGAAGAAGCACACCCAAATCAGTTCAATGTAAATTGTTTTCAATGCCAAAAAAAATTTTTTTTTTCATTAACAGTGGCAGTAGCAGGATAGGGAAAAGAACGCTTGATTTTGGAGTTGGAGGGACCAGGCTTTAAATCCCACTTGCATCACTTTGAAGCTTTAACATTTCTCTCTGGGCCTCAGTTTACTCACTGCTAAGAAGAGGGCACCACATCTACCTCCCAGGATTGTTACCCAGGCTCAGTGGGATATTATCACAAGCACTAAGCAGTGCCTGACACGCAGATGCTTAACAAAGTGGTCACTTCTATGATGGTCGAGGGCTATAGTAATTACAATCAGTAGGCCGGGCCCACCATGCATCAGAAATGTGCCCAACCGTGAGGTCCTAAATCTGTAGGTGTGGGGCACAGGTCAGGGTCAGCACTGTTCCCAGAGAGCCACTGTCCTCATATTCAACATGACCACAGTTTCTCAGCCTCCTGAAACATCTGGCCTGTAGTACAAGGGCCTTTGCAAAGCCATGTATTCAAGTCAACGACTCTGATGTGGTCGAAAACACATCGTGGTGTGGAAAGAAAAACACAGCAGTACTCCTTCAACTGAATGGAAGCCAAGGGAAGTGGTCACTTCTTATAAACATCCTGGTCTCATCCACATAACCAGAGGAAGCATGAACACGGAAAGGCCAGGAGCCACCCTATGCACAGTCTCATCTATACATCCACTGGTGGAAAATACTAACTTAGACCGAGATGGCATGGACAGAAACCTTACATGAAACACTGCTCAAGGCTGGGCATGGTGGCACATGCCTATAATTTCTGCACTCAGGAAGCTGAGGCAAAAAGATCACTATGAGTTTGAATCTAGCCTGTGCTACATAGTTAAGCTCAAGACCAGCCTGGACTACATAACGAGATACTGTCTCAAAAACAACAACAACAACAACAACAACAACAACAAACAAAACAGCACAACATCAAAGTTGACTGTATCTACACCAACTGGACTAAATGAGAATTTCCCTGGACTAGCACGAGGAAATTGCTGAAGTACCTGGAACACAGGTGAGCTTCTTGTTTGGACATGACTGAGTGACCACGACATGACCACACAGTGCAGAAACATTAGGTCATGAGGAAACACCTCATGGCACCTAATAACCTGTCTCCAGGAAGTCTCAGCAGCCCAAGAGATTAGAAACTAATCTCCTGCAAGGGAAAGCTTTCTGCCTTAAACTTCTACCACAAGCTGATAAACAGTATTTCTGTCCATGACCAGAACATGTTAAGATTTCCATGGAGAGTGGAGCAGAGGAGGGAGGGAGAAGGATCTGAGGACCAATCCGAGGGAACTGTCAGCCTAGCAAGCCAGAAGAGGTGGGAAGGGAAAGGGGGCAGGGCTGGTACCAAGGCACAGCATGGCCACTGGAGAGCTGTAGGGCAGAAAGGTGACAGCAGGAGGGAAGGGACTGGAAAGCTGGGTTCCCCAGAGTACTCAGGCAACGCACAAGGTGGGCTCAGAGAGAAAGGCTAAGACCGAACGGGTACCACAGTCTTCAGTGACTAGGAAGGACCCGATCCAGGCCACAGGATAACCACAGAGGGGGAGAGGGGACCAAACCAGCCTGTCACAGCAGTGCTGCTCTTCCCAGCAGCCTCTCTTATGCAAGAACATGTTATGGCCAGAGGTCAGAACTCCTCCTCCCTGAGGAGCAGCTGCTGCCCCTCAACACAGCACAGACAGATCTGGGAGTGGGGATGGCTTCTGCCACCCTCACTCTGCAGGGGTAGGGCACCCGAGTGCTAGGACCTGGGAACTCAGCCCTAACCTGAAGGGAAATCACCCAACACAATTTCTCATCACCAATAACCCCACAGTCTCTAAAATTAATATTAAGTACTAAAAATTAACCACTGTGGAGAAAAAGACTTCTTTCAGCTTGGAAAAATGACAGAGGTAAATGAAACAAGTCCCTTTTTTCTTCTACAGTCACCACGAACCTTTACTAGGAATCATTAGAGGAATTACGTACGATACACCAGAGCAGATGAGCTGAGTAATAGCTGTACCTACCATACAGTCCAGGTTTTCTTAGATAATACCAGTTTCATTTTAATCCATTATTTCCAGAAATTTGTATTTCAAAAATTCTAATATCTTGACATACAAGGTTGTCTCTTATATTTGGAAATGATGCAACAATTCTGTGAATTATATGATCAGTTTAATAATTAGGGTTCTGAGTTATGAGTTCATCAAATTTAGGGGGTAGCTTAGTCATCGCCTTCTCTTCTGGTTTTGAAGAGAAGAATTCTGCCAAATGATGCTGATGGACCACTGTTCAGACGCCCTTCTGATGGAACAGATGGGTTCTAGAGTTTGCATGCACTGTACCGCTTTCTCCCCCCGCACACTCCAGACCACAGTGCAGCAGGAGAAAAACAAATGTCCTTTCAGGTGCCCTCACCTCCTTTGGTGACGGGGACATTTTTCTCTTTGAATATATCAGCAGTAGGTTTTTGTTCTTGTCCTCACAATACGAAATGACACAGAACAGATATCACATTCCTTTTTTAAGGTTCCTTATAAAATGTGACTGCCACATACTAGCAGTAAAAAGATCAGCGTTAGCTGTTGCACAAAGTCCTTAAAAGTATGGAGGGGGCGGTGGTGGTAACTTTCTCTGCAAAATATAGCACTATTAGTCACAGACACACTGAATCTTACTCATAGTTGAAAATCAGATGGTATGAAACAGAGCATCTCAACTGGACATGGCTCCATACCTCTGAAGTCTTCTTGCTCTGCCTTTTCCCAAAAATGCAGTCAAGATCTGTTTTGCTTCGAGAAGACAGGTCCTTCCCTAGGAAAGCAACATGGTACTGTTCAGTCAGGCCATTCATTCTAAAACAAGGAACACAAATCTAAATTATGAAACTCTTGAGGAACACGACTAGTAGAAAACAAATACAGTCTTTAATTACTGCTTTCTACCTGCCCTTAAAAATTACAACTCTTTGATGAATAAAATTAAAGAATCAAGTAACTATCTTAGAAACAGAACTCTTTGACACTCCCTATTAACTATAAAAATAAACTAGAGCTCACAGACGTGAGGAAAACTCAGCTTCAAGGCTGATCCCACTTCCGGTACACTTTTGAGACGCAGTATCTGGGTCTCTGGGTTCCTCCTTAGAGCAGAGATTTCAATCACTTCAAAGAGATATGAGCTACTTACTGAGGGTTATGAAATACTGTTCAGTGTACAGCTTCAAACATTTTAAACTTTTACTCATCCAATTAGTAATTATTGACACATAGGATCAATAATTATTAACAGAATAAAAGAAATGCAAATATAAGTTCAAACTGTTCTTTTAAAAAATATTCCTAATTGCAATAGCTATATCATCTATAGACAAAAGGTTAATTACATAATGACAGTCGGGAAATTATTAAGTGGCTCTGGTAAAAACATGTCCAAAGGATCTATCATTCTTATTTTAAAAACTAAACTCTAACTTGATTTCAAACCCACAAACTAACTAATTTGGAAACTCAGTCCGCTGGAATCCCACACCAACCCCGTCATACTCTGTGAGCAGCCAGCCCAATCCTTTCCCATTTGTCAACGTCACGGTACGTGCATTTGAGAGCATAACTGCTCTGGCGAGGGCGGCCTGAGGCAGACACAGGAATCTGGGTTTTGAGGAAGCAGCCAGGTTGCACAGCCGCAGACTCACTTGCCTTTGTGGTTTCCTGTAGCAAACCAACTTGGCACAGCAATGTCATGCCCCAGAAGGTTCTGGTTCACTGACTATCACTAGGGCATTCAAATATGGTGTTGCTCAGTGACTCCATGAAATTAAACAACAAAACACGCTTTGACTTACTGCAAAACCAGGAACAGCACCAATCCCAGAGGCAGGAGCACCAGGTGAAACGTTACAGTCGGTACGACTTGTTCCCGGAGGGCAGGGGGCCCCACCGTGGCACTGTGCACTGCCCCTTGCCTTCACCTGAGCTAGAAACCAGCCCTCCTGACTCTGACTAGCAAACACAACTTCAACAAAAGACCCCAGAGAAAACCTACTCAACAAAGGAATGAGGCATAGCAGACTAGGAGCCCAGGAAACAAGCCAGAAAGGCTGGGAGGATGACAGGGCCCGGGGGCAGGAAGTGAAGTAACCTGAAGGAGGTGCAGGGACCTATTCTCAGCTCTCATCGGCGCAGCCCACCTCGCACATGCAGGCGGCTGAGCCCAGTTTGCAATGCTCACCGGCAAGTGCGGTGCTGTGTACCCCTAACCTGTCCCCAGGGATGGAAGAGATACCCTAAAAGGAAAAGTAATCAAGATCTCTTACACACCAGTAACACTAAAAGTTGGGGGGACACATGGAAGACCACAACTCTAAAACAGGATGTCAAACTATGAATGCACTGAGAATTAAAACATATCTCAAAGTCAAAGGGAAACTGCTGAGCCAAGAGATGGTAAGCTGTATGTACCTAGGCAGGTGCAAGCGTCTCTAGAGTTTTGGTGATGGGTTCTTGTATCATAAATTTCTATCCTCTAGCAAAATTCACTTAAGTAACTGCAGAAACCAGGATTGTTACAGGCCTTGCTCTGGATTTGATCTGGAAAACAAGAACACAGAGAAGAAAAGAGAGTCAGACACCACTGGGAAAGAACCTAAGAGAGAATGTGAAGATGGAGGTTTTGAGATTGCTACTAGTTAATGGTTCGGGCTGAATAGTTTATAAACATAAAACTCTGAAGAAACTACACAAAAAATAAATTTTGAAAGCTTATTAGCCTCAGTTCTGAAAGATGGTGAAATCACAGCAATTACTACCAATAAATCTTAGAGAAAAGGACAGTATGAAAACCCTGAAAAGAACAGGAAATATGTATGATACACCCGAGCTTGGGCCATCTATCCATGGTTTTCAACTGGACGTGGCATTCTGAGGGCCAAGCTCATGAAACATCATCCACACAATGACGAGCACACAGTTTATAGACGAGCCCTGTGCCCTGGACCACTTTAGCTGCCCGCTTCATTCTTGTGGCTACCAGGTTTTCCAGCAGAGCAGCAGGTGTGGACACAACACGGCCACAGTGAGACCCATGCACCATACCAAGACGTCCACAAGGGAAGCAAACAGGCTCTAACAGAGAGCAAAACTGAGGCACTGCGAGGATTTGTAATCATTCAGTTTAAGAGCAAAGGAATAAGCTCACTAAGCTCTAAGAGAAAACAGTACTCTAACCGAAGCTCAAAATCAGTATGTAACGCTGAGCACAGTGGGGCATGCCTGCAGTCCCAACAGCCAGGAGGCAGAACGACTGCTGTGCGTTCAAGGCCAGTCAAGTGCATAGAATGTAGAGTCTACTCAAGAGAAAAATGGGTCAAGGGAAAAGAAATAAGAGAGTCTATACTTGTTAAAGAAAAGCACAAGGCTTATGCAGGTAGCTTCAATTATTTAGAAAACGCATTCGCATTTTTCAATCAAGAAGAATAAATAAAATACTAAAATACTATACTTTGATTTTTTTCTTTTCATGTAACACATGAGGGATAGTAAGCCCAGGACAGAAAACAAACCAACTTCACCAAAAGAGAACGCCAGAAAAGCAGGAAGTCTGGAAGAACCAGGGTGGGCTGGAATGAAAGAATGAGACCCACATAACCAATAAGAAGGTGGTGTGAGGCGATGCTATTTGATATTTAAATGGCTACAGAATCAGAAAAATGATCGGTGTTCCTTGATGCCACATTCCGACAACGGGAGGAGCTAGCAGTGCTCCCGCACCCGCCAGCCACCTGGAATATGCATAATGCAGGTGGTGGCCGCATTTGAGCAGCATATGAAACTGCACAGGGACATGAGGTCTTGCGAACTGCTGGGACAAAACTGGACAGCTACAGTTTCTGGCACTTTTCATTTACCCCCTGCACAACCAAAGGGGAGAAGCGGTGCTCACCCAACAGCCTCCCACTGGACTGCGGGAAAAAATGGTTCTGCATAGATTGCTCTTCTCCCCATGTAGATGAAGCCTTACCAAACATTTCTCAAACACTCAAACACGCACACACATGTGCACACGCACTGGAGTTAGGTTTTAAATAAATGTAGATGAAAGCAACTTTATTATTTCAAATTAAAATGATAAATTTGGGGTTATCAGTTCTGATGATATGGAGTCAATATTTAGGCACCCATTTGCTATGGTAAAACTTTCATGTGCAATTTTTATCAAGCTCTACAAAGTGTCACCTACTTATGTTTAGAAAACGCATTCGCATTTTTCAATCAAGAAGAATAAATAAAATACTAAAATACTATACTTTGATTTTTGTGGAGTCACAGGTGGAGTCACAATGTGAATCATCCTCCTCAACTAAGTGAATCAGTAAATTCCACTATGAGTGCGTACATAGGCTAAAATCTCTATTAGCTACAGTGCCAAAAAAGTATGAGCACCGTAGAAGGGGTCACCTCTCATTATTCGTGAAACAGAACCTAATGTAGACCTTCATAGGGACTTACAAATGTGTCCTCATTTTACAGAAGAGGAAACTGAGTCTGAAGGAAGGAAACTGGTTTGCCACTGTGTCCAGCAGCACCATTGCCCGAAGCCACCCCCCCCCCCCCGCCAAGTGTGAGTCATGTTCACATCCAGCACTGGCTGTAGATGGAAGAGCTCCTTTTAAGAACCTAAACAACTGTAAGGTGAGCTTCCACTGCAGATGGTGAAGATGGGCGTAGTATTGATTTTCCTCACCACCTAGACTTCTGCTTCCTTCTCGCATCTTCTGTACTTATTCTGTGTATCCTCCATCACCAACGCAATCTCCTCTTCTACCTGACAGCTTATCTTGAACTCCTGCTTCTCTGCATAGGAACAAAGGCCTCTCTTATCTCCAAGCAGGGCTAATAAATATGTAAACCTTATTTTATTTTAAGAGGGAAAATGAAGGCACAACCTCCCAAGCAGTTTACCAGGGTCACCAGCTAGGGAGAGGCTTAACTAGAAACAGAAAGCAGACCCTGGAGGCACCCAGTAGATTACAGCAAATTAGAGATCTATCCAGCTGCAACAAAGACTGCAGATGACGTCAGGCGTGGAGTCAGTGTGAAAGGACAACTGGAGACTACATGCAGATGGACGTCTGCAGACCCAGTCCCACCTTTTGGGATCCCAATGAGATACACAATCAATGGTTTAGAGTCATGGGAATGCCATCTCCTGCTGCCCTGCAGGCGGGCGCTGGGAATTGAGGGTCCCCAGTCCAGCTGACAAAACTAAAGCAAAGAGACATGCGTCTCTTGGCATATAGCTAACGTCCCAGAGAGAAACAATCGGATGTGGCCGGATGTCACAGCAACATCATCACCATATGCAGTACCCTCCAGGTCTACTATGTCATAAATAGCCCTTGTGGCTGTTCTATGGTAAGCGACAGGCAGTGGATTAGGTCCAGTTAAATGGTTTCTTCTCACCAGTACGAGACCGACACCTAGTGGTAAAAGAGGACAACTGCACTCACAAGGACAGCTACAGGGCCTGCCAAGGCGGGAGGGGCACAGGAGGCGGTGAGGACGCAGACAGGCTTTTCCACTAATCTCAGAGCCAGTTCCCAAGGCCACCTGGAGATGACAGTGTGATGCTTACAGTAACTCTCCAAGAGATGGAGAGGCTGCACTATGAGCAGGGTTGACTTGGGAGTGTGCGTTATCAGAGGGGTCCTCGCTGCAGAGTGACACAGTGAGTGCATTAGGAACTGTTCCACACCAACATTTAGCTCCGTAAAATATGAAGATGTATGTTAAGAATTAACAACAAATTAACCTGTCTTCTGAACTGGCCACATCATGCTCCTGGTTTCCTCCAAACAGTACACTAACTTCCACTTTCAGCTTTGCCGCGGGACCGTCACACAGAAGCCTCACCTGGGCCAGACTCTGGGCCTGCACTTTAACAGCAGGTCCACAGGTCCACAGCTGCGCCCCGGCAGCTGCCTGGGTGGCCCATCCAGTACACAAACAAGAAGTCAGCCGCTGCTGGTGAGGAGCTGAGCCCAAGTGCGAACACAGATTCCAGCGACAAATAAAGAAATACTTGATCTTACCTTTCGTGAATTTCATGTAATGAACTCGGTTTTTGGAGACTTTAGACTTTTCCTCAAGGTTGAAAGATTTCTTTTCCTTGTTGTCTGAGGAAGCTTAAAGAGGAAAAACATTGAACTACATTGAACTCCGTGTAATCCATTCTCATTTGTTTTCTTCAGATTTTTAGGAGCCCCACCATTTACTGCTGAACTCTCACCAATAAGAAGTATTTCTTAAAACTGTGTACTATGAAAAAATAAATAAAAATAAAACTGTGTATTGTAGGTCAGGCAAGCTTACCCCCCAAAAGTTTCTTGAAATTCTTGAGAGAAATAAACCCGTTTTTACACAGAGGTCTCTACCTAAACGTTTATATTAGCCTTATTCAGAATAGTAAAATACTGGCTAACCCCCAAAATCCTTCCAAAGATGAATGATGGAGTGAGCCAACTCTGTGCGTGCACAGCGGCCAGCACTCTGCAGGGCAGAGGACCTGACCATCGATGAGCGCACCTGCTGGATCTCAGGCCTTTTGCTTGTGAGAAAAATCAGTCTCAAAGGGGTTCGTACTACATGATACCACTTACATAGCAACTGGCTGCAGCATTCTCAAAATGGCAAAACTAGAGAGCCAGAGAACAGATCAACAGTTTCCAGGGGACAGGAATGAAAGTGGGCGTCAGGAGTGGGAAGGGTGGAAGGTGGGTGTGAGTATGAAGAGCCAGCGCGGTGAATTCTGCATCTCAACTGTGAGAGTTACGCGCATCTCCACTTATGGTAAATGTGCATGTGCAAAAGAATGAAAGCTGAAAAGCCACGGTGAGCAGTCACGAAGGCCTGGGACCTGGCTAATAGTAACACTATCAACTTCTTGGTGTCCACAGCCACAGGAGCGTGAGATGCCACTCTGGGGAATCTTGGCGAAGGGTTTTCAGGACTCTTTGTACTGTTTTGTATTTAATAATTATAAATGCATAATGACTTCCCAAGTAAGAAGTCATCTTAAGCACGAACAAAGGTGAAGACAGCCTGAAGGGTCAGAAGAGTGATGAAGGCTCGAGTGTGAAGCACGGCTGGCACCGACCACTGCCTGAATGCCAGCTTTCCCGGGGGCTCCTACAGGGACAGGAACCCCAAAACCCATCACTCAGGAACACATTCCCGTGCTCATTCCTCAGCGGACAGAGGGGCATGTGAGCCAGAAACACCAGAGCAAGTCCACGCGGGGCTAGTCGATCAGAAGACGTTGACTAGTTAACCAACCCCGCCCACTCAGCTACCCGCTTCCGGCGTCCACAGAGAAGAGCAGCACAGACGGGCCGCCACAGCCTGACGGGGCCGGAATTGCCTAGTTTTAAGGGAGCGCACTCAAATTCTGCAGCAGCACCGAGTCAGGCACGCACCAGTGCTTCCGGTGTCCAGACAACGCCCAGCCTGATTGATGCCAACTGGCTGCAGCTACTTCTCAAAAACACTCTGGGCCCCCCTCCAAAACAAAAAATCCACCTAGAACTTCTTCACCTCCTTCTGTGATGAGGCTCTCATAGGGCACATAACATTTTTAGCGCTGGTATGCAAATGGAAATCATCTGAGAAATTACTAGGTACCATCACAGCAGCAGTCAGGATTCCAGAACTTACCGCGAGGAGGAGTGAGGCACAGCACCAGACAGACCTAGCCACGGAGCCGTTCTCACTGTGGGGAGTGAGCCATGCGTCCGCCTGGCCACATGCACTCTTCCGAGCACTGCTCTGGGGCCGGGGCAGCATGGCCTGGCCCTCCTGTCCTGCCTGCCCACCGCTGCAATGCAAGAGAAGTTACCAGACTGCTTCCCCTCAAGACCAACAAGGAACAACCCAAGGGGATGCTGGGCACCAGTCATCTAATTACAGCCACTAAACCAGCTCCCCAAACCACCACCCAGCCTAGCTCGTCACAAGATGGATTGCCAGAGAGAGTCCCTGTTTTGTTTAACAAAATATTTACCAATATTTGTAGCATATACTTCTGGTTTCACTAACTGTAATCTTCTAATGATAATGACAACACAGTTTAAAAGAAAGATCTTTTACAGATGTTGGGGTTGTAGAAATCAACAAAAATTTACATGTATTTGTTCTGTTATACAGAAATATAAAAGGGTAATCAATTTTAAAAAGTTTAAGAATAAAATACATTAATACAAACCACTATGGAGTATACGAAATGGAACAGTATTCAAGAGGAAGGTATGGGAAGTGTAACACTTCTGACTACTAAAGCATTTATTTTCAAGTAGATAATTAGTATCAAATTGCTACAGCATTTAACAGCAAGAGTAGGCATTTAGGATTGACATAATGGCTTTATTTTTAAATTTCATTTATTGTTCACTGGCTATATTTAAGATAGATGTAATGGATTAATTATAATTGGCAATATTTCCCAATGGGTATGAAATTATTCTTTTCCAACTATTATATACAATTTTTAAAAATCCTGGATGTTGATCTACAAATGTGAGATAGAGCATATTGTTTTTCAAAATCTTTTTAGCGTACATGTAAGCAAAATAATTTTGAAGATGCCTACTCTGAACCGTGCATCTGTGTGTCACAGATTCTCAGTATCCCGGTTTACTTCCCCAAATATTTAAAACCATCAGTGACAAGATACCTGGTGGATGTCAACAAGTGTTTCCTAAAACGGAGGTAAGTCCACCAAAATGCTACCCTGACTCCAAAAGAGCACAACTAAGTGAGGTAAGATAGTTTTTAGGAATGAAATCTAAAAGAACACACTGACCGTTGCATCCTACAAAGGCAGAGTTAATTCTACTCTCTGCAAGACTCCATGCAAGGGCCGCACGCAATGCCTGCTTAGTTGAAGGCCAATAGTATGAGTTTGGTGGGCAATCGTAAGGAGCCAAGAACACTGTTACAGCAGAAAAGCATGTTCTAGGTTACTGCGTCATCTGCTTTTCAGCTTTAACACAAATAATGCTGTGACTGTGATCAAAACGCCACCTGAATGAAGACACTCTACTTGCCAAAAGTGACACAGCAGGAAAATAACTGACTAGCTCTCCAGCTCCAGCCCCTGGGCAAGAGTCCCCTAAAAGGAATGCTGTGAGGCCTTTTCCACCCTGGGCCACAGTTCCAGGCCTGGCAAGGCAGACAACTAGAGATAAACAGCCTCTGCTACTCACTCACCGGTGCGGGGCCACTGGCCCCCTCTAGTGGCCTGAAGTGGAACTTATCTACACATCATCAACACCGCCACTTTTGGACCATCTGAAGTCCTTGCAAAGTTTTGGATAGGAAAGGAACACTACTCTTGCACAGGCCGCCTATAAGGGAGCCTGCACGGGGACAAGGCACCACCTCATGAAATGTGCTCGGTGCTCAGAGCACTCGATAACACAGGGCTCTGCTGAGCCTTCAAAACAGCACTGCCTGCACTTCTGGGAGCACAACAGGAAGGTCCACCAAGAAGCACCTCTCCAGCCAAGGTCCCCCAAACTACCACCATGACATCTCTCACTTAGAATGCACCTGATCATGGTACTACCACACAAGGGGAAAGGAATCTCCAGCTACCGCCATCAAATCCCAATAATCTACGTTTTCTTCTGCTGATTCATAAAACTCAATCTCATACCAGCACTTCTTGCTATTCCTATGGCCTGCAGAGTTACAAAGTATTCTCTGACTCAGTGCACCAGGCACTGATACAGTTATAATACCAATCAGTACAAAGAGGTCTGTCTCTGTGTTTATGAATGGGTGTGTGGGGGACCCTAAGGGAAAGAATCCAGACTCAAGTTTCAGTTTTCCATGAGTATCCTGGGTGGCAAAGGCCCTTCAAGAATGAACAAGCCCCTAGCCATGACCTGATGTGTTTAGAAAAACAGCTATTCATACACCAGTAGCTACTCATTAAGATAGAAGTTGGCCCCTGATATTCAAATTGCTGTATCTGTTTCTTAAGGAGAAACCTTCTCTAATGAGTTACTCTTTGTTACAGCCTTAATGTAACATAAACTACACATCACATTTTACCTGAAGTCCTATTGGAATGAGCCCATGCAATTTTTAATTATTTTACCATAAAATACACCATAATACCATAACACCATAACCGTTAAAATCTGCACCATTAAATAATTTTAAAGCACACTTCTTTCTAACCACCTCCAGGGAGAAGAGACAGGCATTGCCAGGATTTAGAAGCATCCAACCTCCATGAGCCTGTGCTCACCATTTTCTGCTTTCTCCTAGAACAATTTTTAACCTCTGTTCTGCTGACATTTTGTGCATCATAATTATTTGTTTCTCGCTGGGAGGCACAACTCCTTACCCACTCTAAGAGGTTTAGCCTCTCCAACTAGATGCCAGGAACATCTCCCCAGCTGTGATGATAAAAAATGTCTGCAGACATTGCCACAAGTCCTGTAGGAGGCAAAATCACCCCGCCACCATTGAGGACCAACATCTCGAGATAACTTATCACAGTTTTTCTGATAATCCTCCACACACACTTATAATTGTTTTAAACTAGCTGGGTATGGTGGCGCACACCTGTAATTTCAGCACTCAGGAGGTTGAGGCAGAAGGATTGTTGCAAGTTCAAGACCAGCCTGGGTTACAAAGTGAGCTCAAGGCCAGCCTGAATTGCATAGTAAGACTGTCTCAAAAGACAAAAAAAATTGTTTTAAACTTTTTTTTTTTTGGAGGTGGAGATAACAGTCAAGAGAAAGTGCATAAAACATGATGATTACAAATATTTGTAATTGCCAGATAGGTGAAGGAACAGAGTATTAACATCACCCTGGAAATTCCTCAGGAGCCCCTTCTCAAGCCCAAATGCACCCCCAGCCAAAGGTGTCATTGGCATGGCCTTCATGGTGGAGTATTCTTCCCGTTCTTTAGAATACCTTGACCACCTAAGCATAGCACCTTAATTTAGAGTGCAGCCTGGTATTTGCAGTTTATGTAAGTGTGACTACACTGGATGCATATTTTGTGTCCATCTTCTTTCAGTCAACATTAAATTAAGGAATCCTCTATACTAGGGAACCAACTATAATTTGTGGGCCATCGGCTTTTGGAAATAAAGTTTTATGGGGACACAGCCACATTCACTTGTTTACATATTGTCTTAGGGCTTTCACTTCCCAATAGCCAAGCTGAGCAGCCGTGACAGAGACCCTGTGACCTGTGAAGTACTTCTGTCTAGCCCTTCACAAAAGGCATTCTATATCCATACATGTAATTATACAGTATTTTTCTTGGTATTTATAAAAATGCTGTGTATCTATCTATATTCTACGGGGAGGGGGCATCTGGTTATGGCCAGTTTGAGGATACTGCAAATAGTGTCCCTGCATTCTAGTCCATGCCTTCCAAGACATATGCACAGGTGTCTGCTGGATAGGACACAAGGCAATGCTGATCCTCAGCTGTCACAAGTCATGCCATCTGATTCCAGTGGTCCTAGGAACCCACACTCTGCAGCAATCCCCACTGTTCCACATTAGCAGCAGAACTCGCTGCTGTCAGTCCTTTGAACTCCAGTGGGACCACGTGGGACCATGCTGTTTTACTGATGACTGACATGATGTTTTACTTGCATTTTCCTGATGACTGACATGACAGTGTGCCTTGTCACCTGTTTCTTGTGCACCTGTA
Organism: Dolichotis patagonum; assembly: GCA_004027295.1. Lineage (NCBI taxonomy): Eukaryota > Metazoa > Chordata > Mammalia > Rodentia > Caviidae > Dolichotis > Dolichotis patagonum. The sequence continues at coordinate 130,815 of PVJX010000180.1, read as the reverse complement.
TACTCTCTTTGGTAAAATACCTGGCGAAGACTTGCCTCAGCCAGGTGCAGTGGCACGCACCTGTTGTCTCAGCTAGTTGGGAGGCTTAAGTGGAAGGACTGCATGGACCCAGGAGTTTAAGGCAGGACTTTACAATACTTGAGCAATGTGACCCTCCTACATGAATTAAAAGGTGGAGCAAACCCCAATAGGAAGGATCAACATAGGAAAGGTTTTCTACTGAACCTCTGCTTAGGGTCCCATGTGGAATTTCTTATCTGTATTTTAAAGGCATCCTTTCAGTCACATTCAAGCATCCCTATAAAACTGCCTTCACTATGTAAGGTGTAAACCAAACACATTCAACTTGCCATTCTCAAATTGTGATGGGGAAAAAAGTGTATGCTGATGACCAAAGGTCATTAAAGGAAAACACCAACAGAACTGAATACCTGCAATAATTTCAATCACCTGCTGTTCTGGTCTAATGCTTTCTGTAGAGAGCTGACACAGATATTTTATATTGAAAACTTATGTCTCGTCTAAATTCAGTGACTATTTCCCTACCTGTGGCTTCCTGCCCATGGCAAGTGTTCAGCGCAGCCAGAAGCTGGTTAAAGTCATCCTGATGAGCGATCCAGTTGTCCTGAAAATACCAAAAAGAGTGAGAGGCAAGACTACAGCTGACCTAAGAGAGGATAGCTTTTAATCACATTTTTAATATTAAAAGTTTTATTTGTTCATGTCATATAAGAAACTTATGTTACACTATCTTAAAAACTCCAACTGATGCATTTTAACAGAGAAACCCTCTTCTCATCCCACCATGCTCTGCCCAAGCTTATTGCCCTTATGAATTAAGAATCTAAAAGAACGATAAAACAGTTTTTGCAGAGTCCTTTGTCTAGGATGCTTACCTGATGATATAGCTTAGTATCACCTTCCTACAACATTTATTTTTTTCTGTTTAATAAATGTTAGCTGGGGATTTAGTTCAGTGGTGTATGTGCCTGCCTGACAAGCACAAGGTCATGAGTTCAATCCCTGGTACCACCAAAAAAGAACCAAAAGCAAACACAAAATAAAACCTTAATAAAACAATATTAGTAACCTTGACTGCTTATTACAAAAAATTCAGTATAAAAATTCAATATATTGAAAAGCACTCTCGGGCTGGGGATTTAGCTCAGTGGCTTAAGCGCCTGCCTGGCAAGTGTGAGGTCATGAGTTCAATCCCTAGTACCAAAAAAAAAAAAAGAAAGAAAGAAAAGCACTCTCCCCTCAGCATTGTTACATCAAAAACATAGAGCAGACTACTGATCTAGAGAGAATAATCTTCAATTTATACTCGGGCACAGTGGTTTACTTAGCCTCTCTCCCCTTCTCCTAAGAACTTACAACAACGAATACATATCAAAAAAAAAAAAAAGGGCTGAGAATGCAGCTCAGTGGCACAGTGGCTGCCTGGCAAGCATGAAGTCCTGAGTTTGATTCCCACTCCAAAATAAAATTTGAGAGACTCTTTCCAGACAATACACAGGTAGCTCAGTACCAGTAATTCACATACCGCAACAAAGTGTATGGATATAATTCTTTTACAAAACTTTCAGTGTCAGAAAAGGAAATCAAAGCCATCAGATTCACAGCTTAAACACATAAAGGAAATCTAAATACACTGAAATATATTCTGTGCTTCTGAGAAGGCTCTGCACTGTACATAAATAGGAACAACCGTACTTCCATATAGTGAGGAGGACCATTGACTTGAGAATTCACGTAACTGCAGTTTCCAGGGGCCCCGGAGGTGCTCTGCTGGTGGAAAAGTTCTTCCTCAACAACCACTCCAGACAGTTTTTCCTCAGGTGTGGCTGCTCTGAAGACTACTTACTTCTTTGTGCCACCTCTGTCCCTGGGCATTTTCAGTACAACCTTTACATCTTCACCAGTGGCCCAAGAGTCCTGGTTCTTCCAGATGAGGTCGATGGGAGGACTGACTACAATACCAGCATTTGCCCAGACTAGAACAGTCTAGCCTGTCTTCAGTGGACGTCTGACTGATGTCTCCAATTTTTCTGGCCAGCCCCCAGCTTCTCACTGGTTGACGCTGTTTGGAAGTACTCTTCCCGTGAATACACTTCCCATCCACCTCCACTCTTCAACACACACATTCCCAGTGGCTGAGGCAGAATGAGAGACGCCAGCACCGCGGCTGGTCTCTGATTCTTCCACCTCAAAGCTTTCCCATTCTCCTCCAGCTGTGCGCACTCCGCACTGTGAGATGCTCAGGACACTGTCGGACAGAAGGGCTGGAAGAGAGTTGCAGCCTCCTTTCTCCACCTTCTAAGTTTCTTGCAAGCACTGGTTTCTATGTTCAGGACAAGTTCCACACTGGGACGTGGGTCACAGTCACTCTGCTGAGGCTATAGCTGATCCTGTTTTCATCACTCCTCTCTGTCAGACCATGCACAACTGTCTTTCTTAAGCAAGCAACCCTGCCAGCTCTTGAGTCCTTCCCAAACATGCTCTCGCTTCTTCCTGGAGATCAGCATTGGGTACAGGGCCTCTCGAGTCTCACACGACTCTTTTGCAATTCCTCCTTGGCACAGCTGACGGCCTGGCGTCCTCCAGCGGGCACAGGGAGTGTGCTCAAACTCTTCCTCGGACAGCCTCACCTGGGCCCCATGTGCTCCCTCATCTCATGAAGGGCCTGAGCCAGCTTCTACTCGTACACAACCTGATGCCCAGAACCCAACCTATCAAGGCATTTCATACTGCCTTCTGGTCTCATTAATCTCTGCATTCCTGTATTTAGGAAACTCTAAGCACTCAGTAAGGCTCTGACAATGATTCTCCAAATCCACTGTATTTTTTGGCTATTTTGGGGGCAGCAGCTAAGGGGGCTTCTGACTGGACACATTGATCCTTCAGATCCTCCAAACCTCTAAGCTTTTTTTGTCCCCAAGTGTAGTAGGCACAGCTACATCTTTAGAGTTCGGCGCTGCTTTCCATCTGCTTACACTCGATCTAGGCTCCATGAAGATCACATTCTTAATGCAATTGAAGAGCGGCTGATCATGCTACACGCCTCGCACTTGCTGAGCTTGAGCTGCGATTTGGTGGGCTCACGGGCAGCATCCACAGTACATTCTAGAGTAAAGGAAACTGGGCACTTATGAAATACTAAAGGTTTCATCAAAATATTTAAATGGGTTGAGGAAATTATATAAACTTGAAATGTCATCATTTAACCTAATCAATATTAAAAGGGGGCTTTTGGGAAATTTAAGGTCTTGATTTAAATGTGGGTGATTTATCAATAGTCACATAATGGTCAAAACAGGCAACCTATGTGCCAAATATTAAAATAAAGCAAAATAAATTACTAGCTTTTCTCAGCAGGGGGAATTAGGTAGTTCAAAGGGTAAGAGCAGTGAGGGACCCAGAGGTTCTCGTCTTTGCTCAATAAAGCTGAAAATATTCTGCTCCATTCTAATTACAAGCAAATGACCTAAATCTTACAAAACTTTAGGGAAAAGGGAAGGAAGGACTCAAAGTCCTCTGAATCAGTGAGCACCCACTGGTAAGGTAATTAGCTAGCAGAGAATGCAGACCTCCAAAACAGGATCGACAAGTGGGAAGCAGAGTTTCAATGCAGCAATTTGCCTCCTATGACTTCTTATGCATTATTTTTTAAAAAGGCTTAAAGTTAAGGCATATTGAACAGATTTACTGGGCAGTGCTTCTGCTAAGAAAATAGGGAGACTATGTTGTCCATCTCTCAAAACTACATGCAAAACCAACCTCACACAAACTTTTTCTTTAGTGGCTGAAAAATTTAGCTGTTAGACTACAAAACTGTAGCTGCTCCAATCCACTACTCAGAGCTACTGAACTAATCAAAAGTATTCAGTTCACCTAAAGTAATTCTCCCTTAGATTCTATTGGACCCAAAAAACTAGAAGCAAAGCTTCCAGCCTGAACACTTTCTAAAGGAAACAATGTACTAAACAGGAGAAGCGTGGCAGGTCACTGGTTTTTAATTAATGTCCATGTTCAAAAGAAAATGTGAGTATACCCACCAGCTATACACCAAAAGTCAGAAATAGACAACAGGAAAAGAACACTACTTTCTTACAGTGTTTCCTAAACTAAGTGCTGTCAACTTTTAATCGTATAAACTAGTATCAGAATGCAAGTTAATAAAACATCGTAGGGCCACGTGCCTGGAGTGATGTACAGCTGTAGCTTCTGTCTGCCAGGCCACACACTCGCTGGCTGATCCAGTTTATAGGAATAAAATTTCAAGCAGCAGTGACGGCAGCTGATGGAGGATCTTGAATGACAGACCTGACTTCCAGCATTCCTAAATCTTTGCTTCCAGTTGGGAAAAAACCTTTAATTTGGTACCCACTGAAATTGCTTGAGCATGTTGGATCTGAAGAAGTCATTGTGGTTACAACCAAGGATGTCCACAAGGCTCTAGGTGCAGAAAACAGGATGAAAATGAAGCCAGATACTGTGTATATTCCTGAGGAAGCTGACACGGGGACTGCAGAGTCTTTGCACTACATATATGCAGAACTTAAGACAGATGTGTTGGTCCCAAGCTGTGGTTGCCTCACATGAAGTTGTGGACCTGTTCAAAGCTTAGGATGCATCACTTACCACATTAATGAAAAAACACAAGGGTAAAAAGACAACAGTGGAGCCGTGTGACTTCACTGGAGAGGACAGCACAGGAAAGAGGCTGCTTTTCACAGCTAATGAAGCAGACTTGTATGAAGAGCTGGTCATTAAGGGACCTATCCCACAGAAATACCCCAGAATACTTTTCCACACAGGCCTCCTGGATGCCCATCTCTACTGCTTGAAAAAAAAATATTATAGATTTCCTAATGGCAAACAGATCAATCACTTCTATCCAGAGTGAGCTCATTCCACACCTAGTAAAAAAAACAGTGTTCCTTGATGTCCTCACAATGCAGACAAGAAGAGAAGGATCTAAAGAAAAAGGAACCAAAATCCTCAGATATTTACAGCTTTATAAAAGAAGCCAATACTCTGACCTTGGCTCCTATGACACCTGCTGGAATGCCTGGTGCAGAGATAGATGGGAAGACTTGTCCAGATCACTGGAGCGCTATACACGCGCATTGTGAAACAGGAGCTCTGCTCTTGAGTGAGCACAGGGGACTCTACAAGGAAGCGAACAGACAAGTGCCCAAACTGCTGTCTGTTCTTTGTCCAGAAGAATCTGTCCAGCAGACACGTGGCTGGAGCTGATGGCCTCATTGGACCACTCACACAAGTTGGAGAGAAGTCATCAATTAAGTGCTATCCTTGCTTCTTCCTGTCTCCTAAAAGACAACTGCCCTCTCATGAACTCAGTCATTGGAAGAAGGAAGCAACATCTAGAGCAGCGTCATTTGCAACAATGCTGTGACTGAGAACAGAGCAGACATTAAAGACTGGCCAGGAGACTGAAGCTAAAGCTAAACGAACAAATGAGGTGATCACGGGAAATGGCCAGTTCATGGAAAACTGAATTCTAAGCAAGTCGAACTCCTTCTTCTTGGTATCCAAACTACAGATGTTGGCTGGCCTACCTTTTTGACTCTGTATTTATTTTACAATAAAGAGGGACTTCCAAACACACACACACACACACACGCACACGCACACGCATACACACACACACACACACACACACACACACACAAAGATAAAACAGCCTTTCTGTCCTGAAAAGAAGACTTCTGGCAAAGTTTAGCAGTACACCTTGCTTGGATCTCTTAGGTACAAGCAGGTAAGGACCGCAAGTGGACCAGAAGGCAGGGTGATGGACGGTGTGTCACACAAATATGCAGCAGCCTAGCCAGGGTCCGTTCCTTATCTAAAATACCAACACTATTCCTTTCAGGAGTCAAAACTGAGCGAACTGGAATTCTAACGTCACCAGAAGAAAAGTCAATTATGCAAAGAAAACACCAGAAAGAGGGTACACTGTTGCTTACTTCATTATTGATGGTGGCTCCAAGTCCCAGGTGGTTATTTTTAACTTGAACTTTAATATGCTCCGTGGCTCCTTGCTCCTGAGCCCCCAAGCCCTGTGAAGAGTAAACACAAAGGGGGTTAGCATTTTTACTAAGTAGAGAAAACAATCCAATCAATTCTTAGAAGATAACACCTAACGCCACCAAGGACGCACATGTAGCAATGAACAACAGTTCTTCAACCAGAGACCAGATATGAGGTCCCCACAGACAACAGGCAGAAAATGTCTCAGGCTAGTGCTCAGAGCAGGATGCTGCTACAAAGCTCACAGAAGCCTGCAGGAGGTGTCACAAGCCTGCAGTTCCTTCCATCACTTAATGTCACAAAAGGACACCAAGGAAAGAGTAAGAGGGGCCTGCTAAGGCCCCTACAATAGTTAACATTCACTTGTAAGGCTTAGTCGAGAGAACAGCAAGTGCAGAGTCCATGGCCTGGAGTACTGGAGGGTGGCGTCCAAGAGGGAGTGAAGGGGCTGGACCTAGCAGGACCTTAGGGCTACGGCAGACATTTGCATTTGATTCTAAAACCTCTTGGAAAGCATTGCATCTTAAGCAAAGGATACCATGATCTAATTTCCATTTTCTAAATGACCATTCTGGTTGTCATACAGCAAAGTAGACCAGAGGAGGAAAACAAGGGAGGTGCTGAGTGCGCCGGGGAGAAAGGTCAAGTGATGACAGTGGGCCCAGCATTGGTCTGAACAGAGAGGAACGACGACTGGAGATGCAGGAAAGACAGAGAGGAACAAAGTTGTCTGGCCGAAATATACAGGTAGATTATACATGGACAGACGGTACCATTTCTGAGAATCAGGACAACTCAGGAAGGAAAAGATGTAAGGGGACTAAGTTCTGGAATAAAACGATACCCTTGAGATGTGTGCTCAAGCAGAAAAGCCAAACAGGCTGATTAGTTTACAGACTAGAGCTCTGAGGATAGAACTGGACACCTCATAAACAGCATGGCAGTGAATGAAATCACTGGAGCCGCACACAGAGAAGTGCTTGCACCAGACCCCAAGGAGCTCTAAAGCTCAGAATGTCTGGAGGAAAAAGCGATGGCAACAAATGCATAAGGGGCTGGTGAGGGTAAAGAGAAAAAAAGAGTATTGTGGATGCTAAGACAGGAGCATGACAAAGGAGTAGCCAACGACGTCGATGCGACTGAGGGCTATGTAATGGGAGAAGTAACAGTGCTCACTGCGCCTGACGAAGGCATGACAGGCCCTGACTGGAACTGGTACGCATGTGCACACCTGCACATGCCCTGTTAGAGGCAGCGAGCGATGGGACAGGAAGAAAGGGGGAAGCACACAGTCTAGCCACAGAAGGGAATTAAACGTTGTTCCCAGCAACGTGAGGCCCTGATGGTAAGTATGAGTCCACGTGTGACTAACTAAAAAGCAGAATCTAAGAAAGAGAAGAATCACGGGAGCTTAAATAAAGAGAGCAGACGCTCATGCTCAATTCTAACTTCATCACTCAGTCACTACCATTTACCTCCCTGAAATACTTACGGATCCAAAACAAAAACTTCTACCACACTTCTAAGAAAAATGATTCATAATCTCTTGCCATGGCTCAGGTAGTTTTTTTGCCCTTTTTGTTTTGGTTTGTTTTAGCTTTGCTTTTCTCCAAAATACCTTTCCTTTTGACCACCCCATCTTCTCTAGCATCCTCTGGCCAAACTTGGAATCGTCATTACTCCAGGCAGTGTTTCTTGGGTCCACAGCCCACTTCTGCTTTCGTCGACCTGTAAATGGAAACGTAGGCCATCAATGCTCTGAACTCGGGAGAAACACGCAAATACAGATCTACTTGTACACAATGTGGTACACGTTTTATAACATACAGATACCAGACTGAACCTGGTGGACAGTAGGAGAGTGGACCATTTTTCCTCAGTTCCTTAATAACTATATATTCTTAATAAACAAATTGACTTTGTAAATTTAAATTGTTCCCTCTAAATGTGACCCAAAAAATACACATCCAATATACTATTAGCTGACCCTGCTACACTCAGCCATCAGCTGCAGCTGAAAGCACCTATGGACACAGCACCATCATCACCATCAGTAGCAGTCGAGAGACGGATGCCAAATGCCATACGTACAGTACTACACATGTGACATATACACCATCTATATACATAATAAACTCAGCTTTCACAATAAGCCAATGAAGGGAAATAAGTCTTAATCTCCACCTCTCAGATAAGAAAACTCGAGACTCATAGAAAGAAATATGCCTAATGCTCCCAAACAAAACCCCGACCCTTTATACAAACCCAGGTTCTACTGACTTTAAAGCTCATATTCTTAATCTACAACATACAGCAGTCACTGTGATGTTAGGAGAGCCAGCTATACCTCCATTATGTGTACATCTACACAAGACAGCGTCCTCGCCACTGAAATGCCCTCCACGACATAACTGATTCACTGAGCTTCCTGTTCACTGAGTGATTAAATCACCCAGTTCACTGAGTGATTTAATCACTTTGGGCACTTAACATACTATTGCATTAGAGCTACTCATACCCATCATGTACGCTTCCTGCTAGACTGTAATCTCCTTAAGGTCATATTCATTTCTTTTTCTTTATGTTTCACTGCAATAAGTGAAAACATTTTACATGTAGCAGGCTTTCAATAAGTAAGTGAATGAATGAGAAAGAATGATGGGAAGGAAAAAAAGAAAAAAAAGAAAAAAGGGAAGGAATATAATTGAAGAAACTGTTCTGAGTCTCATCAAACTATTCTTTTAAATGTATAAATAATTGAGCTCTAGGAACTTAAGTTCATTGCTGATGCTTTAAGAAAGATTCACCAAACAAAAATATGACACCGAAAGCCGACTATGGGTGAATCAATCTGAGGATTTCAGAGTCACAATCACTCACCCACTGCATCGACTGAATCGACTGACTGAGAGACTGAAGTACTCTCACTATCAACAGCGTCTGACCTCGGCAGTCTCACAGTACTGACCAGGCAGTAACACAGCCTGCAGTCAAAGGGGCTCACTACGCTGCAAGTAAAATCAATACAGACCCTTCACTTCACACATCCTAACAAAAACAAGAAATGCTTTGCATGCATACAGGCAGAAAAAGGTAAAATGAGCGGGACTCAAATTTACAGTGTTCTGCAAGAAAAAGTTGACCCAGACTGGGGATTTACCTCAACAGCATAAGCACCTGCCTTGCAAGCACGAGGTCATGAGTTCTATCCCTGGTACCGATTTAAAAAAAAAAAAAAAAGTTGACCCAAAATGCTCTACCTGGCTAAGTTACTACTTACCTATCTCAGTAGATATTCAGGATACCACCATCTATCTATTAGTAAACACACCAGAGGTAAGCCTTGCCAGGGGTCTCTGTCCACAGCTGGAATGAAGGAGGTAGCTTGGAGAATAACTGACCCTCCCTCTACAGTAAGAAACTCATGATGCATATTTAAATCTGACAGACTGCAATGCTCCACAAGACTAGCTACCAGAGGTTAGGGAAGGGCTGGCATCCTCCACCAGGGGGCCACCAGTGTTTCCCAAATGAAGGTACTTGATATAAAAAGGAACAACGTCAAAAACAATTTAACAATGAGAATTTCCAAGGAACTTTAATACACAAACGTGCAGATCCTCCTGGAGGGCAAACTAACATTCCAGACTCCCAAACTTAGCAGATCAGAATCCTATTTTCTTTACTCTTATGTAAATTTCCAGATTTGGGAAATTCTGGCAAGACTGTCTGCCCAGTACATTCACAAGGTCCCAGGTTCAACCACTAGCACCGCACACATACACACATGCGCACACGAGTGCAGACCATCTCTGTCCTGTTCTGCCTGAATCACTGCCCATCTGTCCTGGTATTTCTAGGTCCCAGTTCGTTTCAGACGGCAGCACTGCTAAGGCTGTATAAGAGCAGACCTGACTGCTGTCTCTGAAAGGTTTGCTGACAAGGTCAGCCTCTGCTGGGAACTTGGATTTTAGGCAGGTTCCTACCATTCTTCTAAGAGTGATAAACTAGCCAACTGTTAGGCAAACGACGTGACTCATGAGTCTGCTTACTTTCTGGGTCCTGGCTGAAGAAATGAAGCATGTCAAGTGTGACACTGCCAGGAGAGGATTCTGGAAGTGTGTGCCGTTTCTCCTGTACTTCGCTCACCTATTTTTCTTTTTCACTCATTTTGCTTTAGCATTGTTTAGTATTCTTAGTATAAACCCAAGCCATATTACTGTATACTGAGTTCTGCATCTGAATCCAGCAAACCACTGAACTGGAAGACTCCAACACAGCCTTAAACAGCAGTATGAGAACTGCACTGGGCTCTGGGAGGAACCCTGCATCTGCCCAACTCCTGTCTGGCATGAGGGGCTCACCCAGCCTCTAGCTGAGGCTCCTCCTGTTTGGAGATGTAACTGTGAACAGTCCCTACAGGACACATTTGGCCGGGACAGCTCCAATCACCCCATGTCTGATATCACATGGTTTATGCCGCCAGCAAGCTAACTTGATGGGCACACTGAATCCCAACAGCCAGGGACAGAAGTTCCTTTTTATTTCTCCAAAGATACCTTCAGATACTAAAGAGCTCAAACTATATCACCCACAGTCTTACTAAAAAATTATTCAAGACATACTTAAGATTAAAAAAGCTGCAATACAAAAATTTTAATGTAATGAGCAAATTCATTAACTATAAAGTATTATGATTATAAACTGCAATAAGTGTCAAATGGTCTTGAAAAAAATCTATGAAAAAAATTAGTAGCTTGATAAATAACCTGAGTCTAAAATGGTGAATTATATAAAGACCAGGAAGTAAGGGTGATAAATAAAATTCTTGTCTTACGTGAGGCAGATCCAATACAGTAGCATTTCATAATTACAAGCTAAAGAATGTTTTTGAGAAATACAAAGAAAACCATTAGTAAATTAAAAACTAGAAGGAGGGATTGAAGGAAGGGTCGGGGAATGGGAGGAAAAAACCCAAGTTATATCATGTACAGGTACAAATTCTCTATGATGACTGTGATTGTTATGTATATCTAAACTGTAAAAAATCTAATTTAACAAATAAAAAACTAGATTAAGTACCAATATTGAAAATAAAAGAAAATATAGTCCACATGGAAAAGGGAAACAAATGAAACACTATGTTTAATAAAGTAAAAAATGTTAATGTTAAATAGGCAAAAATACGTAGGATAAAAACTGAACCTACAGAATGATTCCAATTTTACAAATTATCAGAGAATAGTTTCTGGGTGGTAAAATTTCTTATTTTCTCATCTCTAAAATGAGAATGCCAATCCTAAATATTTTACTGCAAGAGCCCATAAACATCAATTTAACAAATTATATAAAAGGGCTTCACAAAATGTTACATGTTATCATGACAAAGACTTAAAAACTTGGGCATTCTGGAAGGGAAAGAACTGAAAATACTCATGTCACATAAAACACTGCTATCTACACATAGTATTCCACATGCCTATACCACTTCAGACTTTTCAAACTGTTTTCAAAAAAACCATCTCACTGATTTTAAGCTAACCTCATAAAGACTGTAAGAAAATTTTAATAGATTTCCAGAAGCTAATCAAGGGAACAGTAATAAACCAGTAACAGAACTAGGGCCGGTGTTTCACGTGCTGAATCAGTGCTTGCGTTTATGCCTATGAAAATCGGAAGAAACGTTACCAATATAGCTTCTAATATTGACTGCTTATTTGTGGTGATGAATAAATAAGAATCCACAGGGTCACCATCTAAAACATTTTCGTTTGAGCTTCTATTTAGAAATAACAGAAAGCCGCTACAAAAAATGTAAAGACTGAGAAAACTATCAATTTTGCTACTTTCTAACTCAGAGATTTGGAGTAAATTATTTTCATCTTAACTTCAATTTCTGTAAAATAGGGATGGTGCCTAACTCATTTCGTTTTCTACTCCTAGGGCTTAGGTAACAAGATGAGGCCGACATTAATTTCGCAAAATCGCTACGCCGTAGCTGCTGGTCTGTTGAACAAGCTGTTTCTGTCCGCGGCTCACTGAAGAACTAACTACTAAAAAGCTCAGGGCCAGCTCTTCATGACCGTGACGCGACTGCCATCTGGTGGCAGCAACCTCAGCTACAGGTCCCATTCCGAAATTAAAGCAAGCGGGAATTAGTAGGTTTCACAGATGGTAACATTAAAAAGCGAACAGATAGGATGGACCACGGCGGTCAATACACTAGAAGTGAGTAGGGTAACTGCAACTAACGAAGACACACCCTCACGTCTTAGAATCACTCATTACTCCCTACCCTCAAAAGCTAACTTTCCGGGTTCTGATGCTTCCAACTCTTTTGGCCTTTATTTTTCCGCCTGCTAATATATAACCAATGGCTGGATTCTCCGCCGGCAGGGATCCTTCTGGCTCACCTTCCCTTTTTAAACCTGCGCAAACCGAGGCCCGGGGAACTGACAGAAGTCACCTGGGCTTCCAAGACCGCCAGAAGCAGGGCCTGTCCCGAGACCCGGAGTCCTGACTCCTGTTCGAACCCACCTCGCGCGCCCCAGAGCTGGAGAATAAGAGACCCAACGGGACGCTCGGAGTCTTTCACTAGCAGACCGGCGGCCAACTTCCGAGGAAGGCTGGGCGGCAGCATCTCTGCAGCAGGCAGCGCGAACCTAGCCGGCCTTCCTGGCCCAGTTTCCTGGAGTCAAACGCCCCCTGCATGCTACGTCCCAAACTCGCCGTGCGGAGAGAACCCTGCCACTGCGACGGCCGCGCGTCACCCGGTGGCTTTTCCTTCGCGCCAGACTCGGGCCGCCGCGTCCGACACTTACGTTCAGCCAGCATCGACATGTCGGCAAGCCTGCTGCTTGTGGGCCTCCGAACTGGTGCGACTGTGTTAAACCGGGCTAGGATAAAGAAAGAGAACCGTAGCGCCGAACGCACATGCCCGAAGGACTTTAGCGATAGAGGCGCGTGCTGATGACGTCATGACACGCGACCCGCTACAGAACAAGGGGCTGCGAGAGGCGGAACCCTTGCCGTTAGGGAGGCGTGGCTACTCCGCGGAACGAAGAGAAGCGTGGTGGTTCATTGGCTGGGACCTCTAGACATGCGCCTTGCCCTCAAGCAGTTGGCAGTCTAAGGAGGGAGGAAGATAAAGGGTAAACGACAGTCCTTAGAGTCATCCTCACGTGAAAGGTGTGCACAAAGAGTTGGAGAATCTCGCCTGGAAGGGAAAACTTGACATTGTCTTTTCTTCATGCTCTACCTCCTCCGCTGTCTCAGGAAGGGATGGATAGGTGAGACTGTGTATAGATCTGATATCTTTCAATCGTTGTATGGGATCATGAACAAATTAGTTAAGCAAATAACTAATTTTGGGAAAACATCGTCTCTCTTCAAATAATGTAGTGCAAAGACAAGTTTTTAATTTCTCCAATGTAACACGTGCATTTAATTTTGCCCTTATTATATCCATCTCTATATCCATTATCAGCTCCTAACACAACAATTTTGAGTGTGGTAGGGTTTCCATAGATGCTTACACATTTTAATTAAAGTGTCTATGTCTCCAGGGGAGTTGTAATGAGATTCTAGCAGTGAAAATTTCAGGAAGACAGTAGGGAAATGTTTTTGGACAGGGGTCTCTCAGGTGAATTTCAGGTGATGGTACGCAGTTTTCCCTGCATAAGTGGGTAGTTGAACAGAGCACTATCCAGATGCCCAGAGAAGCTATGTGAAGCTTGTTCTTGATAAAACTCACTCTTTAGAGGTATAGACTAACAAGATAACTTCTTTTATTTCATAAAAATTAGGGGAAAAAAACCACAAGAGTATTTACTGTCAGTAATTACTCAGGAAACAGAGGTAAGGGAGTACAAGTTAACAGTAGTTTACATGGGGAACAACTAAGCTGTGGCATGGAGAATAAGATTAAAATAGAAATTTGGACTTCGGAAGGCAGGAGCATGAAAATTTTAGGATAACTAGGAGATCTGTTTATAACAGTGAAAATGAAGGCTATAATTACACAGAAAAATAGTGAATTCGTATTTTTCAAGTCTCACATATTTTGGTCTGGTACTCAGGAAGAGAAATATGGTCAGAAAAGTTGAGGCAGAAATCTTTGATGCTGCTGCCATAGTGCAAGTGATGGGTGATCAGAATGAGCCATGGCTGAGTGTGGCAGATTAGTGACGCAGTTTCTCCCCCACTACACACACCACCACCACCACCACCACCACCACCAGAATTGCTCTGTAAGAAGTCACAAAGCAGTGCTGTAGAATGGATTCTATATTTAGGTGAATCCAAAGTTTACTCCAGCTCCAGCATCCTCTGCGTCTATGAAATATTGATGAGGATTATACCAATTTTATGTATTCAAAAAACAGAGCTGGAGCTTGTCAGTGAAATTTCCTTTGCTCCTCAGAGACAGCAGCCTGATACAATACAAAAACAGAAACAAGCATTATAATGCCAGTCAGGAAAACTGAAAGCCCAAACTTGGCTACACGCTTGGCATTGTGACCTTGGGCAAGTCACCTCACCTTTTTTGGTATCAGCATTCCAGCCTATAAAATAAAGAGTTGAATGATATTCAAAGTGGTTTCCATGTATAAAAAACTTTCAGAAAATCACTTTAATCCAAAAAATACAACTTAGTAGTCTTACCATTAGTAGAATATAGCATAAGCATTCAGGCCCTAGACTTCGAACAAGATTTCCTGGATTCAAATTTTAGCTCTGTCACTCACCAGATTTGCTGATCTTCTGTATATTGGGCTGAGTACTTCTCTCCTCTGTGCAGCTAGTCTTCATCTGTAAAACAGGAAGAACAGTGCCTACTGTGTAGAGCTGTTACAGGGAATAATGCAATGCTACCTGTCATGTGCTAAGAATGGCATCTTGCACATAGAAAACACTCAGTCATTATCAATTTAAGTAAAGTAATTCTTTATTGTTTCAAGTATATACTAGGATCTAGGGTTATGAAGGCAGACACAGACAATCATGTCCCCTACCCTCATTAAGTTTGTGAAGGGAAAATGATGTGAATCAAATAACCATACACATAAATATAATAAATACCATTAAGAAGTGATTTGTGTGACTAGAAAAGAATATAACATAGAGACAAAAATTAGGAAGCATGTGAGTGTAGAGGTGAACTGGAGCCATAGGTTGTGACGTGAGCAGTGGAAAAGGATATGATGTAGGAGCTCAGAGTAGAAGGTACACCCCAGCCAGGAGCAACACAGTGTGGGATTCCTGAGGACAATACTGGCCTGAGACTCTTCCCCTAGATCTGCCAAAATGTTATGACATCACGTGGTAGCCATCACAAAAGGGCTGTTAAAATCTGTAAAACTCAACCCTCAAAAGTCATGCCCACAGATCCAAATTAACATTGTGATGGCAAAGGACACATCTGATTTCCTCAGTCTTATGACTTCAATCTGTTGCCCTAAGTGAACCTCCCCAGCCTTTGAGTGAGACAGTGACAATTTAGTTTCTCATATCCTGAGATGTTTTCAAGGGCAGCTGATGGGGAGGCAGAGAGCAGTGGGGCTAGGGCAGGGAGAGGCCTGCAAAGAGGAGTAGAAGCAGAGTGGAGGGTGGATGATGACAGTAGAACGAGATGGTGACTGACTGAGTCACCCTCTTGAGGTTTACAGACCTGACAGTTGATGGTGGCTTCCTTCCATGACAGTGGGAAAGGCAGAGTGTCCACCATGGCAGCGATGAGTGGACACCCTGAAATCAGCCAAGAAGGCTTTCTGGGCTGCGCTGTTGGCACCCTGGACCCCTTCTGCAGAGCTTTCTTTCTGGTTTCTAGTGTTCACTGGGTAGTAGCCTGGAGCCCAAGATTCTTGCTGGTAAGGTCTGTCCCCACCGCGATGGATGCCCCAGATGTGGTAATTAGTACACTGAGCCCCCAAGTTAAGGATTCAGATCTGGCTCTGATGCCACAGTTGGGTCCCCACTCTGATTCTTCATCTGCTGTTCTAGGAGATTGCTGTGAGGACTGAGTTGACACACAGATGCCTGAGAGGTGCACTGGTCTAATGCTGCACATAGCTGCTGCTTGAAGCCTAATATTCTCCATGCCTGTTCTTCATGTCCCACTTTCCTGTTTCTCTGCACTTACCAGCTTCTGAGCCCAGGCAGCTGACTCAGTTTCCTGTGTCTCGGTGTCTCCATCCACTTGATAGATGGTACCTGCCTCAGAGGTCCTATACATGCTCTAGTGAAGCTATACAACTTCCCCAAGATATTGGAGCCTAATCTCCAATATGAGGATATTTGGAGGTGACTAGATCAGGAGAGGGCTAGGGCAGGGAGAGGTTTATGAACAGAATTAATGCCCTAATAAGAGACTACAGAGGGCTCCCCCTTTCTGCTGCCATCATGTGAGGACCCTCTGAGCTAGGAAGTGGGCCTTCACTGGAGACAGCCCTGCCAGCACCTTGATCTTGGATTTCTAGCCTTGTGAACCATGAGCCTTACATTGCTGTCATTTATGAGACTGTTTACTCACTTTGTGTATTTTGTTATAGCAGCCTGATGCGACTGAGACTATACATATAGTTACATAAAGTGACATGTGTAATTCTGGACAGTGCATGACATAGAGAAGGACGTCAGGAAATGGTCTGTCGGTTTTTATGCACACACAGTTTTGGGTCTTCTTGTTGCTATTGTTGTTTTATTTTATCTGTCTGTGTCACTTAGGCTGCTGTCTTGATCTGTCTACTAAGGATTTCACTGTGGTGATAGATAAGGGTGATTCTCAGGGACGCAGGCGAGAACCTTTGGACAGACAACTCCTCCGTGTTGGTTCCTTTGTCGAGTCGCTTGGTGATGGAGGAGCTGGTGAGGAGAAGCCACGATCATGGACACAGATACAGAGCAGAGGGTTCATTTTATAGAAATCCCTGTACATCCTGTAGCACATTTGTGATTTATGAAGCTCATCTATATATAACCTTTTTAGAAAACTCTGTCATGAGGAATATTATTAAGTAGATGAAAGAATTTGCAAAGCTGTAGGAACCTTTTTTTTTAAACCTACTTTAAGAAAAAGTATGTACAACGGTTTACATATACACTTAATATAGGCATGGGAAACGTGGGGAGAACATTTCAGACTGTAAATACTGGTGTTTTCAGCAAAGTAGAAAATGGAATTACAGCCCTAAAGCATGAATTTCTATATTGTCAAAACTATTAAACAATAACACGTTTCTTTATCATATCAGAATAGTTTACATCTACCCTACCTATTAATATGAGAAAGGGCCACACTCCCTTGGAATTGGTGGTCTCTTTATGGGCTGGATGGACATAAGCATTTTGCCTAGACATGAACTCATCTGATCCCCTCAACCCAAGGCATGCTGGAAATCTGCTGTAAGCACCAACTTGTTGGCAACCCCCTGACACCTTTAGGCCCCCTGGGAGCCAAGCAAATGGGCAAAACCAAACTAAAAGCCACAGTTCTTCACCCAAAGGTAAAGAGTCTGAACTCTCCCATAGTTGTCTCAGAGTGAGGACTCCGCGAAAGGGCTCCAGGAGTCCCTTCTAGTCCTGAGACCCCGCTGGTGTCAGTGTGCTGACCCTCTGCCTTACCCGGCACTGGCTGGCTGCTGGCTGCTCTCTGCATCACATTCTGCTTTCTCTGTGTTTTCTTTCCTCTCCCCCTGCCTTCGCTTTCCCTGCAGGTGTTCACCTGTAGCTGTTGCCTGTGTTGCTGGATTTCTCTTCTCCTCAGAGCCTTACACCTTTCAGGGTCTTTCTTTGGCATGATTTCTGTCTCTCCAGATGCCCCCCCAAGAGGTTATCTGCCTCTTGACCTCACCTTCTCCTGCAGCCTCTGTGGTTGTGGGTCCTGCCTCAGTACTGGCCAGGGCTCTCTCTGTCTTTGGAGCTTTGTTTCCCAGGGTCATGTGCCTGGGACCAGCCTTTCCACCTTTGTCTAGAACCAACAGACTTCTGTGTAGACCCCCACTGCACTCAGTGTTTCCCTTTCTGTTCCCAGGAGGGGATGTGCTGAAGACACTGATCCTCTGTGAGTGTCTGATGCAGCTGCTTGGCTGTGGGGGTGGGAAGAGCCTAGGTCTGAGGGCCAACAGCCTGGGAACCAGGTCTAATGCTCACCGGGCCTAAAGATCAGGCAGCTTCCCCTGCAGCTTCACTGCCTCTGTAAGATGGAGAGGTTGAGAGCCCTTGGCCACGCAGAACCATGCACCTGCCCATGAAAGATGAAAGACAGAAGATGGAGCAGACAGGACCATTGTGACTAATAGTCTAAACAATCATCCACAGAGCACCCTGCCTACAATTCTTTTTCATCTTTCCTTTCCTCTGTCTGTATCATGAAGCCCAGATAAGCGAGGCACTTCACAACAAGAGGACATGTGGGAGCATTTCCTCTGCTGTGCTTGCCCCGGGTTAAGGCGAGGGGGCAAGGTTTTGCCATGGCTTCGGGGTCCTCCGTAGATGACCACTGGAGACCACTGAGGATCAGCCACGGGTGACTCACTGACTGCTCTTGATTCACAGCTTTAGTCACCTTGGGCAGCTACTGTCTCTCTTTAAAAAAAAAATCCTTGAAAAGAGCTATTGTTAATCATTTGCCTTTGTTTATGGAGAATTTATGAGCCAATTTAGAGGCCAGGGCAGAGGAGAGAGTGTGCCGTCATTGCAGAATTCAAGTTTTCAAGGGGCCTGAGCAGGATGGTGGGGGCGCAGCAGGAAACGTACTCATCTCATGATTTTGCCTGGAGCAGAAACTGGACTTGCTGATAAAAGGTGAACTTGCAAATTAATCTTCATGGAAATAGGGGACAACTGAAAGAGAACCTGAGGTCATTGGTGTGAATTTCACATCATATGCAAATATCCTGTGTTATTGAGACCTCTCAAGTCCTGGTCTCAGCTGGACTAAGATGTCTAATCAGCATGCTTCCTCTGTGCCTTACTCAACTGTCTCTCTTTCAGTTTTGACACTGCTGGACTGGAGATCCAATCCCATCCACAAGCAACGTGAACTTGACTGAGCATGCATGTGCCTCTCCGTCTCCGAGCCCCACTGTGCAGTTCCCAGGGCAAAGGAGCTGAGGTGGGGTTCCTGGGTCAAGACATTTGTTTATACACCAAAGGTAAAAGGAAAGATGTTGCACTTTAGAGGGAGAGGAGGAGAGGAGGAGGGAGGAAAGATAGAAGGGAGGGAGGCAGAGAGGGAGAGACAGAACAGGAGAACGGAGGAAGGAATGACTCAATTTCTATTTCTCTTGGCTTCAGAAAAGTATGTCCAACAGGCCTCTGGGCTGTTTAACTAGAGGGCCGGCCCGGGGCTGTGTTGGGGCTCCCTCTGTTGGAGGTCCTCTGCTGGGGGTCTGTGTTGTCTGAGTGAGGCAAAGGCACCAGCAGTTCACTCATGTAGCTACGGGGATTACCCACTACAGTCCTCCCCAGCACCCCTGCTGCCAGGGAGCCGCTGCCAGGGAGCCCACGAGCCCAAACTTGTCTTTACACATCACTGAGAAAAGAAGGCCGCCCTCGTGTGGACGCTTGTGCTCACCCGTGTACTGTCCAGATTCACGGACTAAAATCCTAACCCCGAGGTCAATGGTATTGGGAGTTTCTAGGTCATGAGGTAGGGTCCTCAGTCCTGTTAGTGCCTTCGTGAAACAGAAACAGCGAGCTCCCCACCTTCTCTGCCATAGGACCACAGAGCAGGAGGCCTTACCGGAACCCGAGCCTGGTACTAATTCACTCTTGCCCCAGCCTCTAGAGCTACGAGAAAGAAATCGCCACTGTTTCTAAGCCACTCGGTCTATGGTATTTTGTTATAGCAGCCCAAATGCACTAACACATCAAATTACACATCAACACAGGGTAAGAGTCCTGAGTTCTGGGCCCAGGTTCTCTACCAGCAAGATTCCAGTAAAGGGTCTTCTATCCTTGTCTTTGATGCAAACAGTAAAGTAGGGACACTCGATCCAGGAAGGGTCTTAGTTTAAGGTGACCAAACCTCCTGGATCTTTTTTTTGGAACCCAAATCCTCGTAAAAAGCTGAACCTGCTGCAAGCTGAAGATGGTGCATCCGTTTAGTAAGAGTTTAGGAAGAGACTGGAACTGAGGGCCCTGAGGAGAGCTCTCCATTCTTCCCCAATGGTCACATCCTCCAAATTTGCCCTTTAATAGGACTAAAGAGACATTTGTCTTTTACAGCTGGTAACCAATTTGTGTCTGAGGTACTGGTTTAGGAATTGAAATAATCTGTTAGTCAGTTCCCTGTCTGGGGTCACGGAAGAGATGAATAAGGGGATGCACATCAGGCAAAGCGGGGCTCCCTCTGTAGTGCTCCTCCCTGGAAAGCAAGCCTGCACTCTGGGTGCTGCCCAGAGCGGGAGTTTAGGACAGAAAGGCAGGCGTGGAGTGCTGGGGGGGAGGCAGGTGCAGAAAGTTGCCAGTGTAGAAGGATGGGGAGAAGGGGGACAGCAAATGGCAGGCTGTCATCGATGCACCACACCTCCATCTGATCAGACCACCCCAGGAATGCGTGCTGAGAACACCTGCCCCTACTGACATGGGTTCCTTTTGGGTAGTGGCCTCCGCTCGCCTCCCAAATGGCACAGTTTGGGAAGACTCTATTCAAGCATGCCGCAGAGGGAATAATGTCCACTTTGCTTGCCAAGCAGGCTTTGCAAGCTGTGGACATGGAGCCCCATGGATGTGTTTCTAGCTGACACCTCTTGCTCCCTTCTTCCTCCTCCTCCCCTCCCTTTGTGCCCACCTGCCCAGCCCATCCCACCTTCCACCTGGCATCCTGCAGAGTCCAGACTGGACAGGGTGGTATTTGGTTTTGTGTTGCCCCTAAAACAGCAGTAACAACAATCCTAATCCGACAATAAGGGACCTTTCTGCTGGATGTCACTGGGGCTTGGTCCAAAGACAATGCACTCTAGGGGTCCATTTGTAGGATGCCTCGCAGAAGGGAATAGTGATGGGGGAGACACAACTCGGAACTTCTTGGTCTTTCTCCACCCTCAGACCTCCACCTTAACACTGATTTCTCCTTTTTGGCTTCTTTTCACCTTAGCTTCTTTGGGGTTTTCTCAGCCTCGCCCCTTGCTCAGCTTTCAATTGCCAGCCCATGTCTGCTGTGTGAGCCGGCTGTCCAGGGCCGCGCTTGGCCTTTCCTATCTGCCTGGGGAGGCCGTACACAGTGTAAAGCACCTCGAGAGGAAGTTGGTGCTTAGCAGGCTCCTCATGTACATCCTGACCACCCACCCCGTACCATCGTGTTCTCTCCCAGTGGCTGCTGCTTCCAACTCCCAGGTGCAAGCAGCTTCTACCCACACTGAGGCCAATTAGCACGCCAACTCTTGCACCCCATGCGTGGCTGTCCCTCCCCCACTGTGCATAAAGAAAAAGGCACACACACACATATTATTAAAATGAACTGTTTATATTATCTCAGTTGAGTCAATACATTATAATGTATTAAAATGGAAAGGTACAAAATTGAAATAAATACTTTCTGATTCATGTATAAATCTTTTTTTTTTGTCAAGATGACTTTTATCGTCAGTACATGTCACAAGAAAACATTTAAAATGACACCGAAACAATCATTGAAATCATGGTGCGTGGAGGAAAAAGGTAAAGAAAACAACCGTTGGCTTATTTTGGCATGAGACCTTGATGCAATTTGGGTTCCCCAAAACCATGTGAAGGGTGACAAAATAGAAATGCTCAAAACTGACTTAAAAAAATAAACAGGCTTTACCAAAAAAAACCCTCTTTTTTGTTTTTTTTTTCTTTTGTTTTGTTTTTTCTTAACCCAGCCACTTCTCTACATGGTCTGCACTTACAGTAGATACATTCATTATTGTCCAAGGGAAGACAGCAACTGCCTTTCGTTAAAGAGCTTGGTGGGGAGGCTGAGGAAAGATGCTGCAGCTGAAGGGGAGTAGTATGCTCCGGAGAACAAAACTGTCTAGATGGTCTTCGAGGAGCATGAAGGGGGGAGGCAGAGGAGACGGGAGTGTCCAGATCTGAAGCAACAGGGGCAAAGGGAGGGACTCTGCTTGGCAGTGGTCACAAGGGGCACGGGCATCTCTCCCGCCTGAGCAGTCCTGGGCTTGTCCCCAGGCCAGGAACATCACTCTATCAGTGAGAGGTGAGCCCTGGGTGTTGGACCTGGGACTTGGGCTCTTTTCAGGCACAGCAGCAGTGGGGAGACAGGGCAGGCCTCCCTTGAATGGACACCGCACACAGAGGGGCTTCTCAACACTTCTGACTGCTTCTTAGGTGGTCATTAAGGCAATAAGGACTGTAGCAAACTAGAGGTTAAGGGCAGCTAAATTCAGGCAGATTGAACGTAAACAAAAGGTGAGAAGGGGTCCCTTTCTCTTCAGCTACCTGTCCCCCAAGAGCAAGGGGGCCTGGGCTCCTAAAGCTGAATTTATAGTTCGCAGTAGCAGAGGGCTTGCCCTTTGGAAAGAAGGCTCCATGGAAAGTAGGCTCGTGCCTGACTTGGGGCAATGTGACCGACTTTCTACTCTCCACATCTCTCTCCTGGGCTCGCTTGGCTGGCGAGCAGAAGGCCAAGCACCAAGGTTCATCGCAGGAGTCGGGTCAAGACCCCTGCTAGCAACCGTCTGGCCCTTACCAGTGACCTGGAGAGCCAGGCCAGATGCTTGCACGCCCCCTAAGGCCTATGCTCAGCTGGAGAAGAGGACAAGCATTTCAGGGTTCTGGAGTGGTCCCCAGAGCAGATGGAAGAACAGCAATATGGCCACGGGAATGTGGAATCCTGGGTGGTCTCTGGGGCGAATGAAAAAGAAGCTCCCTTAACTTGGATCCACTCACAGAAAAAGTTGCAGAAGACAGAAGAGGGCAGAGAGAACTTTTTCCTTCCTCTGAGCTCTGGAGGAAGAGGGTAGAGTCACCTTAGAGTAAAGCTGAGCGGACAGAGTTCAGAGACCTGCCTGCAGGATATGGGGCCAGCTTCTAGCAAGAAAGTGGGTGAGATGACTGCTTCAAGGTCCTGGAACTGGAGATCCAGCTCTCCAATGGTTGCTGCCAAAGAGTCAACTACCTACTCCTGCCACCAGCACACGTGACCCCAGGAAGGCAGACAGGAACCCTTCCATCCTCCAGCGTGAGATGGTAGGCTGGGGTGCACCCTTGGCTACCGCAATATAGAGACACTGTGCTCTAATTACTCAGGACCCCCTGAGCATGTGCATCTGTGGGGACAAGATGTGTGCTAGGAGAAACAGTCATAATGGCCAGCCACCTGTATACCCATTCCCTACCACGCCTTTCTCTTGTGGAAGTTATCTTATTGTGTGGGAAATATATTATCCAGGAATCTAAGAACTATAATAATGAAGAAAATGTGACAATCAAGTGTGGGGATGTGGATAAAACCAGATTGGCCACCAGATAGTGATCATTCTTGAAATTGATTGATAGATCCATGGGACTTTCTTACGTAATTCTACTTAAATATGTATTCAAATATTTTCTAACATATCCACAACATAAAACAGGTCTTCTTGGAGGTTACCTAGTTTAATTTCCCATTTTACAAACAAACTGCAGTGGGTAAGTTCCCAATGTCACATGGATTTCTGCAGGACAGTAGTCTTAGAAACCAGTCGTCTTTTGGCACGGACTGGTATATTTTGGTTGGACTCACATTTGCCGTTCAGTGTCATGCTCTGCTCTTACCATGTTCAAAAGCAGGCAGGGATCTTTAGATCTCCTACCAACGAGCCTTAGGGACAGGATCCTGATGGCACATGTCCTTCCCTGCTCTGCTGAGCTTGCAGATACGCACCTGGGGGACTCAGTGGAGCCAGCACCTTGGGTCTAGGTGTGACCATGAGCAGCAAATATGAGCTCTACTGACTTGTGCTTTAGAAAACCAGTTAGAACAAACAAAAAATGAAACCCTGCTATGACGAGAGTGGCAGCTAGGTAGAGAGAGCACACACATGGACAACAACAGCACACACCCGTTAGGGACCATCCAGCAGGTATGGGTTAGAACACTGGGATCCTGGGACAGCCCAGGTCCAAATTCTTGACAGTGCTGTTGGCCGCATGGTTAACTGGTCGTTTCCCTCTCCAGTAGAGTCACCAGGGGGCGCTCTGCAGCCAAGACGCTGGGACACTCCCCGGCCAGTGATGTCAGCCAAGCTTTCAGAACTTTCAGTGATGACAAACAGCCTGCTGTACCCTAGCTTCACCACCACTACACTCCAAGCCCTCCGGAGGGGACACAGCAGTCACTGTGCTCGCTTACCTCTTCTCAGGGGCAATACCACCAGACAGGACACTGAAGGTCCCTGCCTGGCCACCGGCTTTCTGTCAGCCCAGCTGGGGGCCTGGTGGGGGCAGGGAGTTTTGCATTTTGAGAGGAGGGAAAGAGCCAGAGGGTTGGGCCGCATCCTTTGAAGGAGGAGATCACTTTAAAAATCTTCAACTCAGGAGTTTGGTGTCTTTCCCATATTCTAGTTAGAATCAAAAACAGCTCTTCTCTTAAGAAAAGGACTCCTCAGAACTGGAGGATGCGGAAAGAGAGGCAGGACGCACGGGCCCTTCTCCATGATGTGATGCAGTGAGACATTGCAGACGCTCGTCCAAAAACTCAAAGAAAAATACATGTTCTAGAATAGATCTTTGGGAATTGGGGGCGGGGGGCAAAGCTCAGAGCTCTCCCAAAGGAAAACAGACCAAAGGGGCCAGGCGCTCCCAGGTTCCTTGAAGGAGGAAGTGTGGCCCGGAAGCCTGCCGCCACTTTTAGGGAGATGATTCGCCAAGAGGTTCCCAGCTCGGTCATTCTGCGTGAGGAAGATACGCTTTGGTTGCTGGTGGCTCAGTGGATATAAAAGTTAGCAGGGAGAGTTGCTAAAAAAAAAAAAGGGGGGGGGGAATTTGTAGTAAACATTAGGAAAACTTGCCTGGATTAAATAGTTGTAGGTTGGCAAAAACAGACTGCTAAAGAGGTTGTGAATGTTCTTCCTGGAGTGGTCAGATGCATCCGGAATGAAGACAGCCAGAAAGAGACGGATGAAGAGAACAAGGAACGGAGAAATGGCCACGTGGGGGATGGGGAGATGGATGGATGGTAAGCCGCTTTGTGATTGTTTAGAAAAACTTGTTTGTGCAGGAGACATAGGACTTAGGTTATAGATTCAAATTCTCCCTTTTCTTATTGTCATTGATCTTTCTCATTCTTCAAAAATCCAGGTACACAGGATATCAGCTCATTTGGCCTTCCAAATGCTCCTTTCTAGCAGGGCTTAGGATGGGACACAGAGAGTGTATGCGTGTGTTCCCACTCATTATGGTCACTGGAAAAATAAAACTCCCTTCTTTCCCAGGGATTTAGCCTGCTGGTTGGGAAAGTATCATCTGGATTTCTCAAATTAAAATGATGGCTTTGAGCTAGTGTGAATAAAACAGCAGAGGGACACATCTTGACACTTGGGAGGCAGTTTTTGACAAAGTTCCGCTCTAGCTGTGTTCCTCTGGGCGTATTCCTTCCTCTCTCTGGGCTTCATGCTCCTCACATGCGGTCCACAGGAGATACTGCTACTCTGGAATAGATATGAATGGGTGGGGGCTGAATTCTGGCATCCTGAAGATCTCTACAGCCACCAGTGCACAGAGAGGTGATCCTGCTCCTGACAAGTGGCAAGCAAACTTTCCAGTAGGTTCCAGTGTCAGCTTGCTTGCCTACACTGCTGCATCTCCAGGAGGAAAGGAGCCTGCCCACCACATCCCTATGGAACTGTGCCCTCTTGAGGCCAAACTTGAATCTGAGGAAAAATAGGAAATGCTTTTAACCTGAATGAAAGATCAGTGTATTTTGAAAGGCATCTGCCAGCAATAATGGACAATGCTATGATCATGGGTCACATACATCACCGAGGTATGCAATGCCCATAAGAAAGAGGATGCTTGTGAAGGTCTGAGCTCTGAGCCCTTGACTTTGAAGAGGAAGAAAGGCAAGGATGTCCAGGCTCTGATCCGCTTGGGTGCATAAGATGGACCATTCACTACAAAGTCATTAAGCCCAAGAGCCTGAAAAGAGAGGCTGCAGCCACAGCCTGAGGGACAGGGAGTAGCCATCTGCAAAGTCCGGGGTCTGAGAAACACAGAACCATCCACCTGGATGTTTCTGTCCCCAGCAGTGCATGTTGGTTCCTATAAAAAGGTGGGGGGTGTCTGTGGAAATTCAGGGAGGGAAAATATAGAATAGCGAACTCTTAGCATACCTCCAAGGAAAGCAAGGATTCTGGGACAGGGACTCAACTCCTTTGACCAAAGATATTGCCTACTAATTCCATCTCTTTCCAAGCTGCGCAGGAGACCCCCCAGCTAGTGAGATGACCACAGATCCCAGGATCATCTTGAATAGAACAGTGCCTGCCTATAAGATGCATCTTTCCCCTGAACACATCCAACATCCAGAGGAGAGGGGGTCCTGCAAGCGTTGTCTCCAACCAGCCGGCAACTCAATCTCTTGGGTAGTTAAGGATCCACTTTTGCTTTAAGTGCACTAAAGACCCAAGAAAATGTAGTTGCCTCTCCCTGTTCCCCACACTGCCCTTTCTAATCCTACAGATGAGGAAACTGAGGCACAAGGAAGCCACCAAGTTTTCTGCAGTCTTGCATGGATCTGGCCACACTCTGGCAAGAAAGCCCAAGATTTCCCTTTCTGAATCCTTTAGTATCTTCCATTGCCTTTCTACCTAATTTGCACTTAAAGTCTATCTGCTGCTTATCTGCCTATAATAAAACGTATGTACTATTATGTATAAAATATTAATAACTCGTAGCTTCCTGCTTACCTTCCTGTCCTTTTCTTCTACTTCTTCTTCTTCTTTACATAACTAAGGCTTGAAAACAAAACAACACAACACAAAACAAAAAAGATGTTCTGTGACAAGGGAGAGCCACAGTACTGCTCAAGGAATGACCTCTGGAAGGAGAGATGACAGCCCTTGTCCACAGGGGCCTGGGTGCTTCAGATCTGGACTGTTCAGCAATTAAATGGAACACAGTTCAACAGAAATCAGTGATGGAGACACCTGTGCCAGATGACATGAACTTCCACAACCTGGTTTTAAGGAACAGTAAATACAATAGAGATAGATAGATACATCATGTTGAGTCTTGAGTACTAAAACAAGTTATAAATAGAATTATGCTAAATTAAAGAAGACAAATATCATTGGGAATAGTCTGGTCAACAACCAATCACCATTAGAATCAAAAAGTAA
This sequence comes from Dolichotis patagonum, assembly GCA_004027295.1. NCBI lineage: Eukaryota > Metazoa > Chordata > Mammalia > Rodentia > Caviidae > Dolichotis > Dolichotis patagonum. Next base: position 103,453 of record PVJX010000180.1, on the reverse strand, counting down.
ACCGGCCTTTTCACTGCGTACCTCCACGACATTTCTCAATGCACTAAGTACATTTTAACCATGCAAAAATACACAAACATCTTAACTAGGTTGTTTTTTGTTTTTTGTAAAAAAAAAATCAAACACCAACATTATGCATTTTTGTTAATTATATTGGTTAAAGTAACAGCCAGTGGCTGCCAAATATCAGATACATCATATACATATTTTTTATACAGAATCTGGACAACACAACATTACACATCAGAGAGAGGAAGAGAGAAAAAGAGAGATTATTTGTTCCTTTGTGAGTTTGTTGTTGTTGTTCAGTAAAAAAAACATAAAGTAAAATATGAGAAGCAATGCTAAGAAGGAAAACACTTCAACAGTTAGGAATACATAGGGAGAATTGCTAATCAGAAATACAGGAGGAAGAGTTCATATTTAGGTCTGTGTCTAGAATTTTCTTCACTAAGAAACCAAGGATCACAACAGGTGTATTGGTTGGAAAAGCAGAAAGAGCAATAACATCATGCTGTCTATTTCCCAGCACGTTTCCAGCAGGAAGAAAAAAAACAATAATCACAAATTAATTTCACAAGTTTTGTTTCCAAAATGTCCTCCCTTACCCAGGAAGCTGGGCAATGCAGGGGTGGGGAGCAGCTCAGTCGAGAGAGTCCTTGGCAAAAGTTTGGCCAAAACCACTGGCCTTGAATTAGTTGGAGATGTGAGCTGTCTGTGGGAATTCACGCAATGGAATGCGACGTCAGCTTGCTTCATCTAGGCAAGATTTCCCGTTGATGGCCAGAGACCTGGCCGGAGACACAACCCCCATGACAAGTTCTTAGCCAGGCCCCAGTCCTGCCCCTTAAACTTTTGGCGTCAGCACAATCATAAGAATTCAACCTGGAAAGAAAACAAGACCTTGAACACAAGCTATGGAAGCGCTACACGGTTCGATACAAAAATGTGAAAATTCAGATGTAATCAAAAATACAAAAATCAGTTTCAATAAGATTTGCTTTTTTTTTTAAACCATTACAGTGCAAGATTTTTCAAATTACAGTAAAAGTTATGTGTCTGCTTACAGTAACTAGAGAAAATAGCTGATTTTGTTCTCCTAGAATCAGAGGTCCCTGATAAGTGAGATTGCACCAATCGGAAATCAACCAGCACAATAAATGGAGATCTTAACAGACACAGATTTCACCGTGGCCTTCGCCCCTTTGAATGGTAACGAAGAATGACATCATTTGCACAACTCATCAGCATGAGGTTCTTCCTCATCAAAAAATGATAATAAATAGATGGTGTTCAAATGTCAACAAGAAAAGGACTGGAAAACTGGGGCTGAAGGGTGAAGGATCCTAAAGGAGTTTCCTACGTCACTGAGCTTTTACCATTGTACTTAAAAAAAAGAAGAGAACAGAAGGAGAGGAGGAGAGGAGAGGAGGGGGAGAGGAGGACAGGAGGAGGGGGAGAGGAGGAGGAGGAGAGGAAGAGAGGAGGAGGAGGAGAGGAGGAAGAAGCAGAGGAGGAAAAGGCAGTCTCAGCCTGAGCCTCTTTGGGCAATGCCAATTTGTGCTTCATCTCCCTTGTCCCAGACTGATGGGAGGGAGAGCAGTGCCAGCTACAGGAGGGAAGGAAAACAACAACTATCAAGAGTGGCCCCCAGAAGAGGAAAAGGAAACAAAATGAGAGCTGGGGTGCTGTGGTGGGGGGCTAAGGAGCCTCTGACTGGCAAATAGACGTCCCTTGCCAAAGGCCAGGGTGCCTGAGTCTCATGCTCTGGAAGGAAAGAAAGAGAAAGAGTCCAAACCCAAAAGATGAACCCAAAGGACATCTGAGAACAGGAGCGGCCACTCCCCCAGAACTTCCCCTTGAAGCAAGAGGCTGCAAAAGGAAGGGCCTGGGTGACTGTCTTTGTGTCCATGCAGTGGGACAGGAGGTGAAGCCAGGGGACTGTAGAAGAACTGCCACTTGAGAGTTGCAACCCCAACTGAGCAGAGAAGGGTTTGAAGGTCCCTAGTACCCTGGAGAGCCTTGGGGACCCCCCTCTCTGTGACCAGGAGGAGAGGATAGATATGTGGCACCTCAGGCCCAGACAGATGGAAGCAGAAGCCAGGCAGCATGTCTGTTGGTCTCTGGCCTTCCTCAAGCAACTCTTCTCTAGCCTTGCCCAAGAAAACCACTCTGACCCATTGCACTGGTGTGTCCCTTCCTAGCCTGCCTGTCTCCTCTAATGGTGTGTGGCAAGCTGTTTCCAGCTGGTTGAATTTTAAATGAGGGGCTATTTTATTTATTTTTTTTTTTTTATTTTTTTGGTACCGGGGATCGAACTCACGACCTCACGCTTGCCAGGCAGGCGCTTAAGCCACTGAGCTAAATCCCCGGCCCGAGGGGCTATTTTAAATAACAAGAGACTGTTACTCAGGGCATGGGATTGGCCAGCCATGTGTGAGGTGTGGGCTGGGGCACTTCTCATCTCCCCTAGGATGTGGCTGGTGGTTTGACCCACTGGCTTCCTACCAGCAACCTGTGGGCCTGTGGGCCTATCCCTCCTGGTGTGATCTTCCCAAGCTCATGCTTCCTCAGAATTCCGGCCAGAAGAGACCTGGCCTACCCAGTCTTCTGAATCTCCTCTCTTACTTCCCAGAGTCCGCCACCCAGCTGTGGCCCGTTGTAGCAAAGCAGTCATCCTAGAAGCATGCTCTGTGCTCCTCACCAGCCCTGTCCCCAAACATAGCCCACGGCCTGGTTCTCTGCTCATTGCTCTGGGTGTTGCAAAGTGATTGGTCCCTCCAAGCCATCTGAGGCCTACCGGCACTTAAGACCATAGTTCTCCCCCAAATGAAGGATCTTTCCAATCTGGTTTGCCTGAATGACCGTCAGAAATATCTGCGTTCTTTGGATAATCTCCCAAACTCTTCCTACCTCCATTCACTGTCTCCAAATTGTGTAGTTTTGATCTGACAGTTTGTGGTTGAAACATTTAAGGATTTGTGATCATGGGACAAGATGAAATGAAGAAGTGGGACGATATGGAGTTCAGCAAAGCTACAGCAACACTCTAAGAGTCCAGAACATGCCTTGAGGACGAGGCTGAGAGGTCCTATTCTTGGTACTGGAGACAATGTGGCAGTGTTTTCCTGCAGGTATCGAGTTAGCTCTGGCAGAAAGACCTTCCTAGGGATGGTGCTTGAAGAACAAACACTGTCTGTGCCCACTTTGGTAGAAATTGGTGGCCTGCACACTTCTAGCTCTCAGGCTAGAGGTTGGCACAACACTGGCATGACATTCATGGGTGGACTCTTAGCCCTCGGTACCAGTATGACTTCAGACAGCTCAAATTCTCTGACCTTCAGTTTTCTCATGTGTATTTTGGATGTGACCTCACTATACAGTTGGTGAGAAGATCCAAAGAGGTGTCACACAGAAAAGCAGAAGAGGTCTATAAGTTTTGGGACTCAAGTTCACTTGTAATGAGATAGTCATCTGCTCTCAGTGGACTTATAGAACAGTGGAGCTTGCAGGGTCCCTTTTTGCATGGTTTTGTTTCATTTGGTCAACAGTGTCTGCAGATCCAATGTGGTCAATTCCTCTGTCACAACAAGTTAATGCTTTGGCCTTCACCCCACTGCACGTAAATAATTGGCCATCACCCACAGAAAAGGAATTGGAGAAAGCAAAGTGTTTCTCATCATGAAGATCAGTATTTTGAATATGTTTATGAGGGTGGTAAGCAGTTGGCTTCATCAGTCTCTTTTAAATCAAGAGGAAAATATGATTGAGTTGATTTAAGAGATATTTTACCTTCAATTTACAGAGGCTCTCCCTAGGCTTTCTGTTTATGCACATTGCCATGCGTAAGGAAGGGGGTACATTTTTTTCTTACTTGTTGGATGAGTGAGTGTGTTTATTACATGATTCTAGGGCAGAAGAGATCATTTGCAAAAGGGAAGATCTGCTTGGGCTGGTGGCAAATCCAGTGTTCTAGCTGGACTGTAGAGAGGCAGGACTATGCTTGAAGGGGTGGAGGAATTGGGGACAATGACTCCACGTGATCCTGGCACATAGTGAAATACCTTCCTAACTCTCTGCAGTTCTTCACACAGAAGTTACTGGCTTTCACCCAATTGGACTTAGTGAAAATTGCTAGATTTACTTCTGGTCAGCTTTCAGTGGTCTAGTATGCGGAACTGAACTAGGAGATCTTGAAGGTTTAAATAAAGAATGCTATTTTGCATCACCATTGAACAGTGAAAACTTTAAAAATCCATTCCCTATGGATATAGTCTGCTGCTTTGAAACAGACTTGCTTGAAGCTGAGTAAATAATATAGAAAAAAGCACATGGTTTGTGATGAATGTAATGTAATGAATGTAATGACACATCTTTGTCTTCAGAACTCTGTCGACAAAGTACCTCAAAACAAATCTCAGGGGCTGGGGGTTTAGCTCAACGGCATAAGCGCCTGCCTTGCAAGCGTGTGGTCGTGAGTTCGATCCCCGTTCCGATTAAAAAAAAAATCTTATGATTTTTTTCTATGAGAATAGAACTTAAAAAGAATTCACATTTAACTGTTGGTTTAAAAAGGTATTGTGGGATTAGCCCAGAGCTTCTTATCTCACAGGGAAGGTTAGTTGGCTAACACAAAGCCCAGGAGGACTGCGGTGTCATGTCTTTTGCGTCCTGTGATTCTCTCAGCTGTTCCTAAGAGAACATCCTTCGCCCTCAGTTTCTGGCTCCATTCATGAACTCACAGCATCCTGCCTAACCTCACCTCTGTGAAGCCGCAAGATTCAAAATGAGGCCTGCGGTGCATGGATATGCAGAAACGATGGCTCAGAATGATACCGAGAGTGGTGTTGAGAGGTTGAGCTTCAGGTCTTTTGTCTTTCCTAGACATAAGGCAGGAAAGGGAACTGTGTTTTCTGTCCTCAGATCTGGGCTAACATGATTGTAGGAGAAACAAGCCATTGCCTCCATAAAACAAAGAGAAAGAGGACTCTTAGTCCTCTTCTCTATCTTTGTCTCTTTTTACTACTTAAACCATTCGTCCTATGAGAGAATTGCTTTGGAGAAGGCTACCAGTAATCTTGCAAGAGGTGTCCTCCAAAAATGGTAGTCAACAATGCCACCTGTCTCTCGGCTCAGTGATGTTAAAGTTGTCTTTCTTCTCCCCCTGGAACCGAAAGAGCTCCATCTACACTCATCAGCTTCAGCCTTGATGAACGTGACCTCACGGTGTCTTCTCTACCACATGGAGGGACCCTGCCAAAGCAGCCTCCTGGGAAAGACCAAAAGAATACCAGTTGATCCTCATAGGCCCTCACAGGATCTTCACAAAGCATTTATTTCAGAGAAATTGTTTGAAAATAAGGAAAGGATTTGTAGTCTGTACATTAGACTCAAGCTGATGCTTCAGGGGTCCTATTTCTTGGCCATCTCAGAGACACAGGTTAAACCATCCTTGGCCACCATGGTCCCAGAAAGAATGCCCCTTTATGGGTTAGCAGTCTGGCAACTGGAAGAAAAGAAAGGCAAAACCCCCCATCAGTGCAATAAGAAAGTGTGTGCCAGAGGGATGGGGGAATGCCAGGCTGTGTCCCATCAAGACACCTGAGCTGGCAGCCTGGTGTTATCCCTTCATTATGGAGGAAAGTAAGAAAGATCATCCAGTCACCTCTAGATGATAACATGAAGCTGAGGAGTAAGTTAGGTAAACAAAATAAGCAAATAGAAAAAGCACTTAGCAAACCGGCACGAAGCACTCAGTCAATATGAGTTAAATCTGAGGTGAAAGATAGCTTAGGCCACTCTCTCTCGGCAGATAATATGGTATGTGAGGAACACAGGAGCCAGGAGGTGTCTGGACGTCACCCTCAGTGGATGTGCAAGTGCGGTCAGGCTTACCGGGAAACCAGCTGACGTGTGGTAGAGGGAATTATAGAAATGTGACATTTTGAAGCTTGGAGTTAAAAAGTTACTTGTGCAGAGAAGTCTATTTTCTGAATGGATGCTGCACTGACAGCGTTGATCAATCAGCCCCAAGAAGGGAGGTGAACACCGTACTACCCAGAAAAAAAACCCAGGCCATGGATTGGCAACAATGGAGGTTAAAGAAACAATGACCATATGGAAAAGTGACCATATGGAACTAAGAGAACTTGCAATTTCCAAGTCTGTTTCCACTACTGAGTTCAGAACAGTCATCCCTACATTTCAACTTAGACCTGCTGAGATCCGAAGTCTACATCAACGGCCGGGCCACGCTCAAAATGGTAAACACAGTTTCAGGACCTGCTGTGAGTAGGTCTTCACGCTGGCTCTCATCCTTGGTGCCTTTGCATCTCTCATTGGATATCTAAGTGTTTTTGGTTTTGTGCTTTTCTAAACCTCAGAACATGGCATTACATTGAACAAATCGCAGGACACTCTGTGGGTAGGGCTGAGCAAATTGAGGACTACGGAGGAAAGAGTTACCAAAAAAATTTTTCTTGGCTTCCTTTTCTATACTTTTGTGGTACCTGGAAAGGCCCAGAGCACTGAACAAATTATAGGAGAATATAGGCTCTCCAAATCCTTGAGGTCTCAGTCCACCAGCAGGACGTGCTGTGTCCTCTGTGACCAGCTGCTATGGCTACTGCAGTGGGGGGCCTAGCCTAGGGCTGACCAAACTCTGCATAGCTCCGTGGGTTTGGGGAGGATGCAGCAGTGTCAAATATTCTAGAGTTTTGGCTTAATGAAAAGTGAATAGAAAATTATTAAGAAATAAAAACTAGGCTCTTCTGTGACTTTGGGGAAGCTTGTGCTTTAACAAATGCCATTTGTTATTCAAATTCCTTCTTTTTGACCTTAAAAACTCAACAGTGCCAGAAATAAATGTAGCGTGGTTACTGACATTTTCCAGTCTCCTGAAGTCCTTGCACTGGTAGACACAGGCAAACTCACCACTTGAGGCCTCATTGCTTCTGGTTTCCACCACATGTGTAGAGAATGGCACCAGAAAGACCACAGCTGCAGCGAACTGAGCGTCAAGGCACAGCACACACGTGGGCTGCCTGCCAGTACCTGCAAGCCCAGGTGGTGGAACTGACCTGCAAGCCTCTGAGGAGGGGACGCGGTTATCCACAAGGGGGAGCCATTCCCTGGATCACGTTTGCAACCCAGAGTCCACCTTCCTGCAGAGAAGGCAGCGTTCCCTAGACAGGACAGATGAATGCCAACGGGCAGTGACAGACAGAGGATGGCGTGAATGTGCTCTGCTGGAGATGGCCTTGCTTTCTCGTCAGAAGCCAAACACCATCTCAAGTGAAGGATGATAACAACACAGCTGCGAGTGTGGCCGGCCCTCAAACCGCAAGCTAAAGCCAAGTGTTTCGAGGCCTTCCCTTACTCTTCCCTGTGGAAGGGCCTCTTCTTGTTTTGGCCCAAAATAGCACCTTGAACCTCTCTTTGGGCTCTATTACAGTATCATGGTTACTTCTTACTCTTTCTAATTAAAAACCTGGGATTTATTTCACCTCAGATTCCCTACAGTTCTAGCCCTGTATTTGGCAAAGTAAGCGTTCAATAAATACTTGACAGTCAATTGGCAGAGTGAATTCGAGGCGGTAACACTGTTTCTGGCAGGAAAACTGCTATGAGGTAAAATAGACTCGTCATCTGCCACCTCGGCCTTGTGCAAGGAAGATCAGTGCATGACAGATCCAGGAGCCTGGGAATTCCAAAGTCCAAGACTCTGCCGTAGCTGTGTGACACCTCAGATCAGGGTAAGAGAGATCCTCATGTCATTTGCCACATCCCGTTGAAATATACCTGCTGCCTCTGGTCCAGTGATTTCAAAGTTCCTCAGCCCAAAAGTTGTTGTCTGGAAGGAAGCAAGGCAGCCAGCCATTAGCTAGGGGAGGGGCAGAAGCAGACTCCAGCTTGGTGACAGTGGATTCCAAATCAAAGAACTCAAGAGCGCCTCTAACAGTCATCCACAGAACCCAAAGCATCTCCATTCAGAACCATCACCTCTGAGACAGTGCCTTCTGTCTTCCCAGGAGACAAGTGTCCAGACCAGTGACAATGAGAAAACACTCAAGGGATCCTCATGGAAGTACAAACTCCCCACAAACCACCCAGAAGCAGCCAAGTTTAAGGACCGGCCAAGTCTGCAGAGACATGGCACTGAACGGGAAGGCGGGGGAGAGGAAACACTGCTGTTGGGTGAGTTCAGGCTGCTTTCCTTCCCTGACCCACACTGTTCTGCCAGGGGGGCCAGGGGGGCCCTCCAAGGGAGATTTGCCACACCTACTACATGGATGAAACTGGCTCGTCCAGGTCAGAGGTCCTGTCGGTGTCTTCTCCTTGGGGGACAGAGGCTGGCCCCTTCTTCTAAAAGAAAGAGATGAAACCTGATGCCTTGAGCCACAGTCCCATACTGAAAATGCCACTGCTACCATTGCAGGCGGCCCTCCTTCAGCCCTGACATTCCCAGGAGGGCACACAGGAAGTGACTTTAGGGTCGCAGATGGCCCAAATGCTGTGTGGAAAGAGTGGCCAGAGCAGCATTCAGGCTTCAAAGGGTCTCCAGGAAGCAGGGTTCCCCTGGGACGCACAGAGAGGTGGGGCAGGTATCTCAGGGCATTGGGTGGATGGAAGGTGGGGTACAAGAAAGGATCCCACACAAATACACATGAAATAGGCTCCTCTAAACCCACCATAGCTATGTCACCAAAAGAATAGGGAATAACAAGAATTGTGCTTTCTAGTAACAAAAAAAAATGCCAACACATTTAATTATCTTAAAGGAATTTTTGGAAAGCTCAGTGAGGTAGCAAATTCCTCAAAATCAAAAACCAACTTTGGAAGCATATTGTCATTGTGCCCGTCTGTGTGGTTGTGTGTGTGTGTATGTGTGTGAATATATAATATATTCCCACTACCAGCTTACACACATGTATATACTTATAAATATATATTTATCAGTATAATTTTCCCTCCAAATCAGCGCCAGTGTGTTCCACCTTCAGCACACATGTTATCTGCATTTCAATTCATACACAGACCGTTGTACCATAAAAAGAGACAAATAGCCAAGAAGAGGCCAAGCATAGCCTGGCCAGGGTTGTTTTAAATGCCAGTTCTGCATTGTTAAAGAACAAAGCTAATCTCCCCGAATACAAGTTAAAATGTCAATTATCAACACACTCCAGCAATTCTTTATGATCATCAGAAGAAAAAAGAAAAATCCAACATATTATGAAATTGAATTATAGATGTTTTCATTTCTCGTAGTATGTTACATGTTTCGTGGGCAAAGTCATCATTTGCAGAAATGATTCCCCTCCTTCCATTACTATTTCCCCTAGCTCCTTGGAGCTGAAGGATAATAAAACACATAGGATTTTACAGAAGGGCCATTTTTAAGGATATTTTACTCTCATGTGTGTACTTTCTTTATCCCATTTAAAACATATTGAATGAACTTGAGAAAAGCCCTACGTATTTTGGTCAAAGACACAGAAAAACAGGGGTCATAGAACTATACAAATTACATAGGCTCACCACCTACATGTGCTTAGTTAAAGGAAAGTAATTCTGTCCAAACATATAGAAAAAGGGAATAAATTGCAGACAATCCACCTTCTATCCAAGGTCCCATGAACCTGTCCTGTAATTCATCAGGACTCTTCTGAAAAACTTGAGTATCTATGGTGTCGCTGGCTTGTAGACTACAATTATTTCCAAAGCACCATCCCTCTTAACATATGGTATGGAAGAGAGTTCCAGAAGGTTTAGAGAAGAGGTGGGGCTGGGCACAGCATAATTCACCACCAAATAGCACAACGCACAAAATCAACCTAGAGAAAATGGCAAAGTCAAAAAAAGTCAAAAGCAGCCAAATAGACAAGAACAGTAGGGAGTCAGTGAGTTCCATATTCCATGCCAAGAAATTAAATTTACAGAAAGCAACACGGTTGAACATAAGTAAATACCAACAGCTTGAAAAAGTCAAAGCCAAACCGATGTTTCCTTTTTCCCCCTACACACAAACCTTTCGTTTTGAACCCAAAGCACGATGGCGTTGAGATCAATAATTGTATCTGGAAGATTCAAATCTGCAGAGACACTTCCATTGATCACGTGAGTCCACAGAAATAAAGCACCTTTGAAACCAAGAGTTGTTCAAGAATCTTAGTGTCTTATTCAATGTGTCAAAAAAGTACAGTTAAAAGAATTGGAATAATTCATCAAATGGCAAACGCAACCATGTTGGCTCTGGTGAATAGGCAAAAGGGCTCCCAAGGACAAATCACAGCTAAGAAGATAGAGCACATTAAAAGGCTGACATTTCATGAATATTCTGTTATAGCTTTGAACTTTATTGCAAAGCAAAAATATATATTTTTATATATATATATATATTTTTTTTATCTACATTTCACCTCTGACATTGTACACAACACGAAAGCACGGGAAAACCAAAAAAATCATAATGAGGTAGATACATAACACAGATGGAGGAGACGAAAGAGTTTAAATTTGGCTTAATACAGTGGTCATCAATGTCTGCCTTTCCAACACAGCAGCAAGCATTGATTCACTGGGCAAAAAGCCCAGGATCTTAAATCCAAAAATAAGCCCCATTAAAAAATACCTGCTTCAAAATGAAATTTAAAAAAAACTTTTAAAGTCATCATATCAGATGCGTTCAACTGCAAACCCTGGTGAAACTAAGGAAAAAAGCTGTTTTTGCTTTTGTGCCCCAGGGGGAAAAAAGTAATTTATGTATAGATCTAGTTAGGAGTAGCCTGTCCCTTGGGGTGTTCTCGGCACTCTTGCTTGGCAGGGGTTGGCACCTCCTGAGCTAGGCAGGACATGTGACGGTAAGAAATCAGGGGCTCTTCCTTCCGCCTGCAGCAGGCCTCGCCACGGCTGCCGTTGAGGACGCTGGCCCTGGGGCCCTGGAGACTCACTGGCTGGAAGAGGATTCGGTATACCACGCCTTTGCTTTGCTCTGCGAGGAGAACTGAACGTCACCTAGTCTGGGATGGTCCCTTTCTCTTTGCCACGTCCACCAACAACTCTGCCAGTGATGCGCTTAGCAGGTCACCCAGAAGGCTGTCTTCAGCTCAATTGTAACCCTAAGTGCCCTGTCACTGTCCAGTACACCTTTAGGTAGCAAGTGGCCAGAGCAGAGCCCTGCTTCCCCATCCCTGCGTCTGTCTGAATGGAGGGAGGATGGGGTGCAGAGGAGGGAAGAGGAGGACCCTGGGATGGCCAAGGCAATGCCCGGGAGAACAGAGCTGTGGTGCAGTCAGCACTGACGGATGGCCAACAGAGACCCTAGAGAACAATGCAGGGGGAGCAAGGCCCAGAACTGGGCTCAAAGGGAACCAAACTTTTCGGGACACGTAATCCATCTTTGGGTGAGAAACAGTAAGAAATAGCTGGGAACAGCTACCGGCCAGGTCAGCCCCCTAAGCAGGGGAAGGGCCAGGGGTCCTGGTGGAGTGAGTGAGAAGATGGTGGGGTGGGGGTTTCAGGGAGCAGCGAGGTGTGAAGTTGGGGTGAGCCAGGCAGGAGCTCCTTGCCCTCCCAAAAGCCAGTGTCTCCTGGGCTACACCACAGGTTTGCCCTTCATCTTTCTGTGACTGCTTCGGAAGACCCTCTTTCTCTTTTACCTTCCAAAAACCAGCACAGCACCTGCCCCATGGAGGGCATCACCCAGGTTGAACTTTTTTGGAAAATGTAACAAGAAGCTCTGAGTGGGGCAGAAGGGAGGTATCCACAGAGATCACCACTTTGGAGCCGCCAGACTGGCTGCCTTCCCCCTATCCAGGAGCCTCCCACACTGTCCTCCACACACCCCAGACAGACACCTGCATTCGAAGTTTGAATATAAAACACTGGGCCCAGCAGGGAAGGAACTAAAATCAATTCAGTCGAGTCTGTATAACCACTTAGGCCTTTGTGAGGCCAGGCAGGGCCTGGTCATCTTGAGCAATTCACTTTAGGAGGCAGAGACAAGGAGGGTTTGTGATTCCAGTTCTTGCTTTCAGGAATTCCTGAGCAGGGCAAGGTCAAGAGCAGTTCCGAGGGTCCTAAAGCTTATTAACCCAGGGACTGGGTTTCTATCCCCAAAGCCAAAGAAATTAGCTGGGCCTGCAGCAGGCAACGTTAGGCCACTTCTGAGGGAGGGCTCTGAAGTCAAGGCATCCACAGGAAAAGAACAGAAGGAGCTTCGCCCTCAGGGGCTTGGAGTTTGGTATCTTCTGTCTGGGACCCTGTGGGTTAGCAAAGGTGGAGGGGGGAGAGACTCCTTCACCTTCAGAGAACCCACAGTCTACACAGCCTACCCTAGCACCCCGTTTCCTGTCTTCCCCTTTCTCCTCCACCGGGGGCTCACTTCATCCTCTTCTGCATTGCTTTCTCTTGCAGTCAGTCCATATGGCTTCTCTTTGGATGTGGGTCCCTGCATGTCCTAGCGTAGGAAGTGACAGCCATTTTTTTCCAGAAATCCGAGTGCACCCAGCCAGCCCTCAAACCTTTGCATCAAAATCATGTGCTCACCTTGCTTTTCTAGATGTCTGGCTTGGATCAACCACAGCCATCACTAGGGCCATCCCTGTGTTTCAGAGATGGTGAAACTGAGTCTCATGGCAACAAGTTGCCAGCCCAGGACCGTGGGGACAGGAGCAGCAGTCACTGTCTCCAACCCCTGTGCTATCCCCACCCTGGGGGTGTTTCCAGCTGGGTCTTTCCAGATTGAGCCATAGCCATGGTCCAAAACCTGCTCAGAACTGACCCAGGGAATCTCACACTTCTTAATTTGTTTTAACTCCACCTGCCAACTCCTCTAGTGCATGGGCCCTAGAGGAAATTATCCACTTATCTGGAAGTCATTTTTTGACAACAGAAAACAAAAGCAAACACAAGTTTTCCCCGTAGGCCTCCTGCACTGGGCATGCTCGGGGGCACCTGCAGAACACAGGGGCACTGCTCACTGGGCTTTATACATCACCACTATGTTTCCCACTCTCCCCTAGCTTCTGCAGGCATTGGATGGAAACAAAGTGCCAGGCTGTGTGGCACCCATGTCCAACAGTCCATACCGGGCATTGTGAGCTACTTGGTCTTTATGGACCTTTGGAAGAGGGTTGAGGTGGACCTGTGAGTTGGGCTAGAACCAGAATGTCCAGGTTGACCCCTTGACTGACCACAAGGTCCTATTCAAGTCATGGGCACTGCTAAAGCCTCAGTTTCCTTGTTATAAAGTGGGGTGGGACCTCTCACTTTGCAAGGACTCAGCTGGGATCACCGGTACAAAGGTGCTAGCACAGAACTTCCTTCACCTCTGGCACTCAGTTGACATTAGTTGACCCTGAGCTGCCCTGTCCTTGCAAAGGGGCCTCACTTCAACTTGCTAAAGCCACCACCCAGGTCCCATTGGACTTCTCCAACCCAGTATTCCTGAGCCAAGGGGAAACCTGAGCACTTGTCTTCTCTGAAGGGACCACCCCCACTCCCATCCCAGTGAGCACAGCATCTCTGTCCAGGCTCCTTCTGAAGTGGCCAGGGAAGGCTCTGGGCTACACCAAGTCCCCTGCCCTGGCATTAGAAATGGCCCACCTATGGCTCCAAAGGAACTCAGGTACCAAACAGAAACCCAAAGGCCACCGTGGGACACATTCATTCCTTTGGGAAAGTGCCCTCAGCCAGGGTGCCTGTACTGGTAATGAGCTGTTGGGCTCCAGATGGACAGGCACCAGAGACCCAGCCATGTGGTACAGACTCAGCATTGCCACAGTCCACATAAACAGGCATGGTACTTTCCAGACAGGCTGGTGGCCACAGCCCCAGGTGGGTGCTGAGAAGCCTGACCTGGCTCCGGGTGAGGAGTGAGAGATCTGGACACCTCTACACTGAGGCCCCTCTTGGTGTTGCCCCAGAGCCTCCTAAAGGACATGGAGACTTTGGATCTCCAAGGCCATCTCTGGACCGGAGCAGAGATTGGATGGGCAGGGAAGGAGGTGGGGCAGTCATGGGACAGGATCTCAGCAGCCTCTGAGAGGCCCCCAGCGCCCTGCTGTGGTTTAGGGCAGCCAGGGAGTGTCCTGTGTCCTGGAATGGATGTTGTCTGGATTTTCTGAGCCTTACACTCAGGTAAGCTCCCGGAAAGACTCCTGGGGGTTCTTATGCAGGCTGCACTCTGTGATAGGCCTAATGGTTTCCAGAAAACTACCTCAAAGGATAGGGCAGAAAAAAGAATGAGTGACCAGCAGACAGGACAGAAGCAAATGAATAACGCTTCATTTAGATCCCCTGAGTAGCTAAGAGAACATCTGAGACTCGGAGGCGGGAGCAAGGCTGCTGCAGACCACGTGCTCTCCTCGGAAGCCTGACTTCCTTTCTCATCCCCAAGGAATCCCACTGAGGCTCTCCCCAGCCACAGAGCGGGAGCAGGTTGTGCTGGAGAAGGTAGGCAGTGTCTGAATTTATCTTTTAAAAACTGTCTTGGATGGCGTGGCCACCTTGTGCGAGATATGTAAACCATGAGCAAAACTCAGACTTGTGCAGGATCTCAACTGACAGAGCCAGAAGCTGCCTTCTGCGTGCAGGGTCACCCCTGCCTACTTTGTGCTTTGTGTAACCTGGGACCTCACTTCTTCCCTACGACGATGCTTCTTAGAGCCCGGTGAAGGGAGTGCCAGTCCAGCTGAGCTGGCTTGGCGATGCTTTGGGAGTGCGCTGGAGCCCACCACGCTCCTCAGTAGCTGAGGGAGTGTTCCCAATCTGCCTCCACGTGGCCTTCCGTCTGAGGGAGGACTGGCTTCCTGATGTCAGGCTCCTGGACATTCCCTTATAGCCAAACTTAAAAATGAAATCAGAGGCGTGAACCCCACTCAGGCAAGCTGCCACTGGTGGCTGGCGGCGGGGAGGGGTATCAGCGAGGGTGGCATTTGGCACTAGGAATAGGGCTTAGGTTGGGACAGCAGCTGGGAAAGATATAGTTGGCTGAAAGCTAAGGCAAAAGATTCTAGCTGACCCTCTAGGGATAGGTTACTCCATATAGATGACCACAAAGAAAGAAAAACATCCAACAGATCAAATCCTCCCCAGAGTACCCGGCTTCCTGCTGCGGCTGTATCCGGCCCCAGGATGCAGGACCTCAGAAGCTGCAGGTATACATTACCCCCACCCAGCCCTGGGTCACATGCTTATTGTTCTACTTAAGCCAAATTTTTTTTCTTGCCTTAATCAACACATCCCCAAAACATACACCATACAAAATAGAATTTATAAATAAAATAGCTCAAACCAAGAGGAAGATGAGAACAGGCTGTAAACATGTAACCGAAACATAAGTACATATCAGTAGTTCCCTACAGAACCAAACAGGTCTACATCGAATCATTTCGAATGAAAGCAAAGGAAACTTCTTGTTGTTGTTGCTGTTGTTAGCTCTTAAATTTAAGAAAAGAATCGCAGTAGCATGCTCACCTTGAACTAGGGGTCGGATATTGTGGTTCTTGGACAAAGGAAAAGAAATCTGTGAGGGATACGGGAGACAGTTTGGAAATCTGTGGGGAATCTGAGGCGAAGGCGAGAGGGAGGAGGAAGGGGAAGATTGCATAGTTGTGAAACAGTGGCTTCTCATCAAGGTGAACAAGTGCATCTCTGATAAAATAGCATTTGATAGTTTTTTTCCTGTTCATTTCTGTTTGCTGTATTTTGTTCTCTGTCCACCAGACATTTCACACACTGAGACATATATACAGTATATGCACACACGCACACATACACACGCACACTCACATGCTAGCACTAAACACCTGAATTACACAGCTATTCTTTGAAAGGACCCCACGCCGCTTGTTCTGGCATAGTTTGGATTCAGCAGTACACTTTTCCAACCTCTTCACCCCACTTCCGGTCAGAAGTCATCTCTCGGATTCTTGCTTTCAGTAGCAACTAAACAAGGGTTGGGAGTGGGGGTGAGGGCGTGGAGGAAAGCACCAGAAACTGTTCGATCCTCTTACTGAACTTCTGTGGAAACGCCCCGCATTCTGGCTGGGGTGGGTCATTCTTCTTTACAGATGAGCGATAAAACAGCTGTGTTTTTAAGAAGCCTTCTCAAGGTAAACACGATCCGTTAACACCCCAGGCAGCGGCCATTTTACAGTGCTGTGGAGAATCCTCCCAGTGAGGAAGAAAAACACCAAAGTGTGACAGCAACGCTTTGAACATGAGAAAGCACATCTCCATTGTCACTTATCCGCATCGTCTCTCATTCAGCCTACTCCTTCCGATAACACACGGAACAGAACAGAAATATGAACAATTTCACGAACCGCACTGTGCATCTCTCATCCAGTCCCCACTGTAAACCTTTCTTGCACACATGCGAAAAGTTGTGAAGCAAGTGAAAATTAAAAATAAAGATGAGCATACTTTATATTTTCCATTCTTTCTACCTCAAGCACATGTAAATATATATATTATATATAATATATGGTAGTTTACATTAATATAGGAAATAGCAAAGGTCTTTTAGTTATATTTTCTATAGAATCTCAGCATCTTTATTTTCTATTCTCTCTCACTTTTTGGATAAACAATTGGCTATAACAATCTATAGTAAGGCTTCACAGAAAGAATTCTGCATGTTTTATTTTTCTCTAAGAACCAAAGTATATAAAATGAGGTTTGATTCTAGCACCTTATACAGTATTAGTGATGTTGTTCCCTTAGGAGAAATTAGCACTACCCAACGCCCTAGGTGAATCTCTGTTACACAATATTCCATGGTATTGCAAGGGAAGGACACAAAACAGTAGAAATGAAGGAAGAGAGAGGAACACAGGAAAACACCACGATTAAAATCTTAGCAATGTACAAATGCTTGAAAACATATCAAGTTGCTGTCTCCTAATGAACAATGATGCAATGACTCTGTGCCCTAGATCAGTCCTTTTAAATTACCCTTCCCTGTGACGTAAGGAGAGAGTATGACATCATCTTTAGATGAGGAAACTGGATCTGGGAAACTTATGGAGGTCACAGAAGGAACTGAGTTCAGAAAGTCAGGAACACCTGAACTCTAGCCTCTTACTCCCAAATGGTTCCTGACCAACTTTAATTGGTGAACTGAGATTTTGGAAAAGCAGCTACTGGTTACAGGCAGGGAAGCTAAATGAAGAAAGAATTTTTAAAAATATCAGCACCAAAGTAAGTTTAAAAGAAGCTGCTCTTTGCTTCCTTGTCAAACACTCATGTGATGGAGACAGCAACTTTCACATGAAAGAAGAAAGCTCATCCCAGGAGAAAAACCAGTCTCATCTGTCACTGTCCTTCCCCAACATCATACTTCAAGAAGAGCCATCCGTTCGAGCTAAGTAGTAGTACATTTTTGCAGAATGATCAACTCCCAACAAAAGCTGCATCAGAACCTCAATCATATAATCATATAACTATAGTGACATA
Source organism: Dolichotis patagonum (assembly GCA_004027295.1). NCBI lineage: Eukaryota > Metazoa > Chordata > Mammalia > Rodentia > Caviidae > Dolichotis > Dolichotis patagonum. The sequence goes on along the minus strand of PVJX010000180.1, from coordinate 85,993 downwards.
TCAGTATCTATATACGTATACATTAAAGTCTCTTACTGCACTGGCACATAATACCAAGGAAAGTACTGGCATTGCTGCTTGCTGCAAGTGGCTGCCTTGAGTGGAGTGAATGACAAAGAAGCACCACAAGAAAAGGCACCACAAGGTTTTGAAAAGTTAAATTGTTTGTTGTCACCACCCTGACCCGCTGTGACCTTCTGTCACCACCTGACCACCCTGACTTTCCATTTGCTGCCATGATGGGGCAACAGAAAATTTACCATCCTCAGAGACCCTGGAGCCATTGACTCAAAGTATCTCAGCCCAAGCTATTTTGAAGACAACAAGAGCCATTATGGTAACCATTGATGATGTTCTATTATCTTGTTGTGAAGTCCTGTATCACTTACACTGTTTTGTTTTGCTTGGCTTTATTCTCCTTAAAATAAAAATTACCAAAAACAAAAAATCTCAGCCCATGTTCATTTGTCTACTCCAACTCAATGGGGAGAGAGGGAAGAAAGAGCCTGATTCTGGCCTTTTGCATACAACTGTCTTTTTTGGCTGATAGAAAAGGAAATATATTTAAGTCTCTGAAATGAAACAAGGAGCCTCAGACACTGGAAAGCAAGTTATCCAAAGAAAGAACAAAAATTTCATGCCAAGAAAAACCTACAAAGGAATTTGTCTTTCTAAAAAGGAAGGGAAAAGAAAAAGGAAAAAGGAAAAAGGAAAGGAAGGGAGGGAGGAAAAAAGACAGAAACACAGAGAGAGAGAGACAGAGAGAGAGAGAGAGAGAGAGAGAGGGAGAGAGGGAGAGAGAGAGACTGAGAGAGAGAAGAATTACATCCACAGGCAGAGTTTGCCACAAATAGCACCGGTTCCAGATTAAAGCGGATGGACAGATCCCATGTCTGCCCACATAGCTGTGAACTATGCATGTTGACTTAGAATCAATATTACTCCATCCACAGTCTGGCCAAGAAAATGGAAGCCATTGGCTGCCTGGAGCACCAAGAATTCTGTGTGCCGCCAGCAAACTGGGAAGGGATCTCGAAGCGGATGAAATGGTCTTTAAGCTATGTTTAGCATCCTTGCCAGCCTTGAAATATCTGCAGCTCTGTTTCTCCAGGTAAGAGCTATGCTACACTTGTAAATGAGGAGCCTGTCTTTCTTGCAGGAGGATTTCTGGGCATGGGATGGGGGGACAAGGCTCCCTTCACTAGCCATTGTCCTCACCTGGCTCTGTGTCTAGGCTGGGAAAAGGAGGTCCACTGGCCATGCTGGTGTGCCTTGCAGGCTCCTAGGACTTGCCTTCCACTCCCAAGCCCATGGTGACAACACAGGGAGACCTAGGATCAGGATCAAGATGACTCTCGCACAGGGCCCTCTCTCCCAAACCCAAGCCAGCGTATCTCCTGAAGACAGGAGGAAGCTGCTGCTGGTGGGACTTTGACACGGTGGTCTCTGAAATACATCACGTAAATGGAATTCTAGCTTTTCCTTGAACTGGGATTTCTATCTTTATTGGTTCCAGATTCAGAGGGTTGTCTGTACCAAAGTTACCATCCCATTTAAGAAGGAAGCAAATAAATCTTTCAAAATTCCAAGTGATTTACCCAAGCCTACTTCAGGGGCAGGGACAGCAGAGACAAACTGAAGACTTCTGTCAGTGCTCCAGTCTCAAACGGCCTCGTCTAGCACCTTCTGAGACAGAGCAAAGCTGCCTGTCCGCCTTTCCCAGGGCCTCCTCTCATTCTCTTTGCTCCACCTGCTTCCTATGCTACCAGCCCTGTGTGTTTGGAAGTTCTGTCTGCCTTGGGGGTGCAGAGGCATGGTGTCTGCCCAGGACTTCCTTTCCCGGGTTTCCAGAACCTCCTTCTGGACATGGCATTTACATTGCCGGCCTCAAGCCCTGCCCTCTTCCAAACTGGGCTTCTGTGCCAGTGGAGCCTCAAGGGGGCGTGTAGCTCAGAGCTGCTGCTGGCCACCAGAGATGGCAGAAAGGGAAGGGACCCCAAACATGTCATTATTCCGGCTCCTGAAGTGAGACCTGGTGGACGGTGGGATCTGCGACACGGAGCAGCACCAGGTGTGGCCCAGGAGATGGGAAGCGGGAGCAGGCTCAGCTTGCACGCTGCGTGGGCCTCCATGTCACCTGCCTTCGCCATGCACTGGAGCAGTCGTAGCTGCCCGAGTCACCAGGATACTTGGGAACTGGAAAGCACATTTTTGAAACAAGGACTTTGATGGCTTGAAAGGCTAAATAACAGCCTCAAGGCCACAGAGTTCAAATTTAGTAATTTCCTACTGGCAATCTTTCTACTACCTAGGCTCAGGTTTCCTTTCCAGTCTTTACGACACCCTTTGGATTATCACCGGCCCCTCTTGTTTTAACCATGGGCAAGGACTGTGTGGCAGACAACAGGCATTCAGTTAAATCGCATTTGGAGAACCGGAGCTTCTTTTCCCCTCCGAAAGGGTGCATTAGTTATATAGCTGGTGTCACCCCACCCCCGTCCTTGCCCAGGTAGCACCCAAGCATCACCTATGTGGCTCTGTTGTGACACACAGCCAGGTGATCACCGGCCCTCCTGGGTATGATGACCAGGCCCTGAGAGATGGGGCCAACCGTGGGCTCACTTGAGTTTCTTTAGGTGAGGAGTCTGACAAACAGCGGGTCAATGAAGTTGCCCCTTTAGGAAGGCCATGCGTACACTTTGTTCTCAGCCTGTAGATCAGCAAACTCAAGAGCAGAGGCCAGCCCGGTCTGGGTTTTGGAAGGTGCATGGGACCCACCCACTCCTTCTCAGCGTGTAATTACATACGTGCAGGAAATGGAGAAGAGGATGCTGGCTGCATACACAGGTTTACTTCTTTAAAAAGTGTCAGTAAAGCAGGGCCCTGGCCACCAGCCCCTGCTCTAACAGCCAAGTTCTCGCACTTTGCCTTTAGGAATTTGCTTACCGGGTCACTTCCCTCGGGTGGGGCAGGGAATTTGGGTGGTGTTTAAGGCCCTGCTTCCTAGAAAGCCGAGGACACAAGTTTCTCAGGCAGCCGAGGCTCCATGGCTAGGAGCAACTGGAAACCGTGTTAGCCCTTTAGGGAAAATTACAAACCGTAGGCGCTCACAGCTCTGACCCTGAGTTCAGGGGATGGGAAGCCTCTTCTAGCACCTTCTGGGACAGAGCAGAGCCACCCATGTCCCGCCCAGGGCCTCCAGAAGGAGTCCACGAGTGAGTCATCAGCCTTAGTGAGTTGCAGTGGCGGAGGAGGATTGGAGGAGCACCCAAGAAAAACCAAACGGATGTGAGAGACCTCCCATAAGCTGGCCCCAGGAGAAAGACTGGATTCCAGTCTTTGGAGCCCCACGGGCTTAAAGGGCCAGAGAGCCATGGGCTCAGGAGAAGCCACAGCGCCTCATGTATGGGGTGGGGTTGGTGGGGCCAGAGCCACTGACACACCGGCTTGAAGCAGGCTTGGGCTGGAAGACACTGGGACATTCAGCTCTCAGCACACCAGAGAGTCCAAAACACCGAGGGATGTGTGACACCACGGGGGCCTACTTTCTCTTTCTCCCCCCTCTCCTCCTCCTCTCTCTCCCCTCCTTCCCCTCACCTCTCCCTCCTTCCTTCTCCCTCCCCTACCCTCTCTCCCCTGCTCTCCTCCTCTTCTTCTTCACCCCCCCTCCCCTTCACTTGTATAGTTTTTGTGTAACAAACTCGTCATGTTTTTACAAATGAAAGGACAGAGCCACACGGGAAAGCTGGGCTGCCTCATGACCGCACTCTCATCTTCCCTCATCCCGCCTCCTTGGGTCCCACAGAGCGGCTTCTCTGACACAGCAGCAGAAAAGTGGGTCTCTGTCACCAGGAAACCCATGCAGGGGAAAGAGAATGGAAACTACACGCTAGAGTTTGGGGCTGGGGAGGTGGAATGTGTGTGGACATCACAGGGAAAGCAGAGAGTCTATGGGCTGCCTGTATGGCTCTGGGACTAGCCTGGCACAGCTGGGATGAGGCAAAGCACAGAAAGGTGACAGGTGTGATGGCAAGACCCAGCATGGTAGCCCACCAGCTGGCCGCATAGCCACACCACTGAGTTTCCAGGAATATAGACCATGCATGAGCCAGAGAGAGGAGGGGTCTCAAAAGCTCTTCTGGGAGGCTGGGGCTAGAAAGGTGTCTGGGGGTCCTGGACAGAACCCATGGTCTTTGCCCTTAGGCCTCCTAGGTGACAACTAGCAAGCACCTGACCAGATCTGAGTTGCTCTTGAACATGAACTGCAGGACCACAAGTGGCCATCCTGGCTCTTCCAGCCAGGGCGGGAGCTCAGGAAAGGCTGGTGGCTCAGGGTGCTGCTGGGTGGGACCTTCTCCCAGCACTGCATGCTCTTCCCTTCCAAGGAATGGTTCTTTAAGGACAATCAACATCCTGTTGCCTCCTTCAGGCTCAGTCTGTGACGGGGGCAGGAGGAGACTAGAGTATTTTTTCACTCCACATGTACCTGTGCTTTTTCTGGAGCCATTGGAAAAGCCCATGCTAGCCTACCAGGGGGACTTGTGGCCCTGCTGGAACTAGATTATGCCTCCCCTAGAGCAATTGCCTGGAATGTTTCCCACCTATCAGAGTTTGCATTCAGGCAGAGGAGTCCCTGTCCCTGAGTCCTCATAGTCTAGCACAGCTTCACCGCAGATATTTACCCTGCAGGTCAGCTATGCATGCAGGTCATGGCCCAAGACCCTGGTGGCCAAAGGATATGCAATACCCACTGGGCTCACAGTCTTAGACAAGATCCAAGCGCCATTTTTTTTGGTACCAGGGATTGAACTCACAACCTTGCATTTGCCAGGCAGGCACTTATGCCACTAAACTAAATCCCCAGGCCCTGCACATTTTCTTTCCTTACTTTGGTAACTGCCCTACTAACCACTCAGGTCCACTTGTGTGATCAGAATTCTGAAAAACAGGGAGTGGTCTGGGAAGCTGTTTCCTGGAACTCCCATCTCTGGCTGCAAACCTACTGGGAATGTTGGTCACAACTGAAGAGTCTCTCAAAGACCAGCACAATCCTACTCTAAGTTTTTTGTCACAGATGGAGGAGAAAAGGGCACCGACCAGCCAAGAGTTTCTTCAAGACCCTGTGCCTTCAAGAAAGGAAACAATCCATTTGGTCAGGTCTACTCTAAGTCTTCCAGGAGCTTTAGAAGTCAGAATATTCTTTCCTTTCAGGCTTTTAAGCCCTTTAAGAAAAAAGATACACATATATGTATATATGCATACAGACACATATATGTGTTCAGGATTGGCACATATACGTATCTCAGTGTGATCAATAAACTTAGAATGTGGTTACCTTCTCAAGTTCCCTCACTTCTGTACAGTGCATGATAATTTCACATTCTTGGACCACCTCCTAGCTTAGGTGGGTTTTAGCGTGCCTGCTATCTCCTTCTCTTCCCCCCTCGGGCAACTCGTAGTTAGTGTAATTCCAAACAAATAGGCACAAAGCCATCAACCAGGAGCAAGTCCCACAGCACAGTGGTTGACAGTGTGGCAGAGGACATGTGTGGTTGTTATTTTGAGGAGATAATGCCCCAGAGAGCCCAGGAACTGTGAACACTGTGCATTTTCCTTTGGTGACACACATCAGCTTCCCAGGCAATCAGTGAGGGTCCCTGGTGTGTTCCTAACACTGTCTGTCCCTCTTGTCTACCTTCTGCCTCTGTGAAATCTCCATGAGGGACTCAGGAGCAGGCCTCTTAAAGGCACATGGGTTTAACAGAATGAAGAAACAACGCCTGTCCTTGACTTCTGGCAGGTCGGACCGATGGCAATGCTGGAGGCCTGGGCTCAGGGGATGACACGATCCCTCTGGAAGAAGCACGCAGCAGTAATGGTGCCAAGGCAAGAGGAAGGCTGTAGGAGCCGTGGCGGAGCAAAGAGCCCTGACCTGAAGTCACGTGTGTGCAGGGATTAGACATGAAGAGGAGGCCTTTTGGAATCAACAAATCGCCACCAAAGCTGGGAGCTGTTCAGTGTGGGTTAGAGAAGGGCAGAGCCATGGCCGAGAAACTCAGAATGATCCAGGGCAAGATGGCAGCCCCAGAGGTGAAGTCACCCTTTCCTCAGGCTTCAGGTAGAAAGGAGGAAGATGTGACATCTCAGCACTGCCTCAATACCTAAGGAAACTCACTGCGTGTCTCCCCAGTCCTTTGTCTAAAACAGAGGGGACCATTATGGACCTCTGAGCCCCCCATCTCTTTTTACAACAAAAGGGTCTGTTTTTCAAGCCAAATAACCTTCCTTTTCTCTTTGTCCCTTCTACCCTCTGAAAGGAGAAGTGTTTCTCTTCTGTCCTCAAAGCCAGGCATTGTTTAATGATTTCAAAATAACAAATGGCTTTGTGCTGGTTTGACCATGCTGAAGAAGCTCCCACTGGGTTCTGAGGATGTTCTTTCATGGCGAAAGGATTTCTAAGGACTTGTGATCACTGAAAAGACAATTCCCAAAGCCAAAAGCCCCAGGGAGCACCCTTGGGAAACCTCAATCCAGCACTGGAATCTGCACCTGCTTAGCTTCACCAAGGGTTGGCTCTTTGCAGAAACTAGTCAGCCCCTGCTCAACACTCTCTACACAATCCAAAATGTTCTCTGTCTAGAATGTGTTGGAATCCAGACTGGGTTCACTGTGTGTGTTAGAAAGGGAAGAGCTTTCTGCAGATGGAAAAACAAACAAGAAATATTTTTAAAAAGCTTTGTTGTATGTTAGGCAGCTAAGAAAATGAAAACTATCCCCTCCTCCCAAAAAGACAGTCTCACGTTTTGACTTGTTTTCTAGTGAAGACCTTTGTCTTTGGAAGTCAACACTTTCCAGCAAACAGCATACCAGACTTTCCTAGGAAACACACAAACCAAAAAGTGCTGGCTTTTCCAGAACAGCAGAAGCAAATCGTTCTCTGAATCTAAAGAGAGGAGATGAAGGCTGCAGTCACATTAATTTGAGTGCAGGAGGGATGGTTTAAACAATAGAACCAAATGTGCTGGGCACAGGGTGTGCTCACCGCTGAGAACGCCTTCATTTCCCCTCAAAGGGAGTACCAGAGCAAGCGAGCAATGTTTGTTTCTTGGAAAGGCTTTTCCCACGGAAGCCAGAGGACTTAGTGCCTTTCCTTCTTGCCTGCCCAGATACTAAGGAAGGAAAGGGAGTGGCCTTGCTGGGACAGAAAGACAGAGATCACCTTTCTCGCCCCACACCGAGATAACACTATTATTCTGTCCTCTTAGCTCTTTAAAATATCCTTAGTCCAAAGAGAGCAGAGGTGCTAGCTCACATCCTTTCCTCACTGCACAAAGCACGGTGCCTTGTGCAGAGTAGTTGCTCAATTAATATTCAGAAGGATTTTAAACAGAAGCAAATTGATAATCATAATACTCTTATCCTTAAAGTGCTTTACCAGACACTAATTACTTTATCCTCACAACACCCCTGTGAGGTAGGTAAGCAATATTCTTATTTCGCACGAAGAGAAATTGGCCCCAGAGTGACTCAACCTATGTAGGTTTGCAGAAAGATAAAGTCCTGCATTTTTTTGTTTCCCAGATACATGATGTGTCCATAAAACCATGCCTCTCCTTTCTTTAGACACATTCTCTGATCCTTTCATTTACAAAAATGCTTAAATAAGTCCCTCTGTAAAACCAATTTCCTCTATTTGAAAAGAATATGCTTTGCTATTTCTGCCCCAGTGAGTCAGGAAGGACTGACTAGCTGGTTCCTTCCACACATGCCCGGGAACTGTCCTTTTCCTTTCACCCTTCCTACCATCTACCGAGGCATCCGGTTCCCTGGAGGTCCACAGGGCATCCACTGGCCAAGTTCTCCTTCCTGAGTGCCTTACGATCCATTCTCCAGTCCAAAGGGATGCTCATGGACTCAGAAGTGGGTCCAGGGTCTTGTGCATGCCTTCCTTTTGGTAACCATCAGAAATACTTTTGGGAGATAAATAACCCTGGCAGGATTTGGCCAGTCATAGAACACTCAGACACAAAATCAGACAGAAGTCGTCACAGAACTCCAGGCTGCGACCTGGTCCCTTAGACCAAAATTGCGGTATTCACCTTGGGGAGCCAGGTCAGGGCAGGTGGGAAAGAGTCTGGCTCCGCGGTCAAGGGCAAGAGGTTTAGTGGCAGCAGGGAAGACCTGCCCTTGCGAGTACTCTATTCTTCAGGACAATTCTTTCTTTCCCTTTCTTTTTTGATAAGAATTTCTAGATCAGAATATACCTGGTGAGGGCCAGATTGACTTAGCCATAATAGTGGAAGCTTCTAGAATTTTCCTTTCCAAGATGGTTCTCAGAGCCAATAGCAATTCATTGTCACAGCTGGCACCCCTGAGAACTAGTGTCCTCCCTGGTTCCCACCTGCCCTCACTCTGGGCTGGGTCCTAAGAAGTACATAAAGGTTCTTATGAGAAGTCTGGTTTCTTGCTCAAGGTGTAGCTTGGTCCTTGAAATGATAACAGTCAAACCATAGTAAAAAGAAAAAAAAGGAAAGAAAAAGAAATTCAACTTAGCCTTTCTAATTCAAATGATTTGGGGTAAAAAAAAAAAAAAACCATTTAGAAAAAGAAAACTTTGTGATATTCCCCAGCCTTGTTTATCTCTGAATCTCTTGCCTTGGGCACCAGGCAGAGCACACCAGGGAGGGGTGAAGACCACCATGGGGCCCCACATACATATCTGGTGCGTGGGACAGGTGAAAGCAGATTTTATTTTTTGTACTCTGCGGGGAGGGGGGGTGAGCCCACTGGATGAAGTGAGCCTCAGGGTCCAGGACAAGGTGAGAGATACTTCCTGACGAGCTCTACGCCACCTTCCAAACCACCTCTAGGCACGTCTTTACATTCTTTCTCTTGTCTGCCCAAGCTCAATGGATGTCGGTTTCCAGACTGACATTCCTACGTGCTCACTGGTCCTTCGGGACAAATTAACATCAGGAGATTTAGTTTAAGAATTACAAGCGGTCAGTTTGACCCAGGTGACCAGGGTCACCTGACCAGCGTATCATTTTACTGGGTTCACAGTGCTGTGAATGTCTAAGGACTCCAGGGATGTGAGTCTTCTCCCTGTCCTTTCTCCCTTCCTGCTCATCCTGGGGGTTCCAGTGTCCCTAGAAATCCCTCTCCTCCCGTGGTTCCACTTCCCAAGGAATGAGGTCACCCCTGTCCCTCCCACCATACCTTCACTACAGGCGACATCTAATCCTCACAGCATCCCTGAGCAGGAGGGAGGGCAGAGGTCAGCTGCTCCCCCTCCACTTTACAGATGGAGAAACCAAGGCACCGAGAGGTGAAGTGAGTTATCCATGGTCACAGTGGGGCCCCTGAATCAGCCTGTGGCAGTTCCTGATCTTTCTGGGCCTGAGCGGAGTGCCTAGGAGGTGTGAATCTGAGGACCTGGGAGCTGGACCCGGTGAGCCGAGGAGTTCATTGAACTGGTGAGCGCTTGTCTGTACCCACCAAAACAAATGGCCAAGGTTTACTATGGACAGTTCACTAAATTACCAGTTGGCACCATACCAAAGGGAAATAATAAATATCTTTGTCCTTGGTTTGAAGATGACCATTTAGGAGCAGCACCCCTGGAGGCAGGCTCATAGAGCTGCCGCCTGACTTCAATTTGGAAGAGGATCTTGGGATTCCTATTAGGGATGGTAGGGCAAGGGCAAGGTCTCCTATAGGACCCACATGTTGTCCTGTATGCGATGGGGCAGCCCAGGACAAACGTCCCTAGGTGCTGCCTACTCATGTCCACTGTGGTCTATTCTTAGGTGTTGGCCTGGAGAAAAGGGAACTCCTGTCGCGCTCCGTCTGCTGCCCTCAGGAGCTGTCGTTAACAGCACTCACGACCTTTGGCTCCAGAATGGATCAGCTATGTACTGCCAGCCACTGCAAGGAAAGGCACAGGGAGCAAGAAGAAGCAGATGGTGCCTGGGGCAGAAGAATAAGGCAGACAGAACCAGGGGGGCAGGGGAACAAAGCTCCAGCTGGATCAAGGCAGTGTATTTGATATTTGGCCAATAGCACAAGATGCATTTGAGCCAGAAATGAAACCTTTAGAGCAGCCAAAGATGAGACAGGGGGAGGTGTGTATTGCCACTGCAAGAGTTCAAAGTAAACATCATCTTTTCCCCCAGAGAGGGGGACACATCTCTGAGAGGGCAGGGTGGCCTTTTTACGTTCTGACGTTGGGACAGGCACACATTGATTTAGGGTGCACAGGAACAGCCCCCCTTCAAGCTTAGGGGGTTGTAACCTGCAGATGGGCTGGCCACTGCCATTCCCACATTCCCAAGGCTGGGCTGTGGGTGAGAATGGAATGTTGCTTTTAGGACAGTGGCCAGTCTGGGATGAGGACAAAGGAATACAGACCTGGATCCCTCATGAGAGGAGTTCGTTTTCCAGAGGATGCCTGTGGGATGCTGAGGAGGGCCGTCACCCTTGAAGACACATTGGAGAATAAAGCAATGAAATCCCTGTGAGTAAGGCAGGCCTGGGTCTCCCCCTCCACTAGCGCATGGCCTTTCGCCGGGCTTCCCTAGTGCTTGCAGTCTCCCCCGGAAGTTTTTGTGTCTATACTGGGAATGTCATTTGAATCTGGGTGAAAACGCGATGATCTTTCTTCCCTTTACACTCTTTGAATTTAAGCCCCATTCCTCTCAACCAAATCTGATCTTGTTATTTCAACGTTTCTTTAATGTAATGGACAAGGCCATTCTCTGGGAGACCAGACAAATACTAGAAAACTACCCCCCAAAAGACAGCAATGGGCAGGTGTGGAAGCCTTGGAGTGTGCCCCAGTCTAGCTCCCTCTTAGGCTCCGAGCCTGATGTCTCCTGGCTCTGCTCCTAAGTAAGGAGTAGAGAACACTGTGCTCAGGTCCAGATACACCAGTGGCGCAGCAGAGACAGGGAACAGGAAAGCGTGTGATGTCTCACAAGAGACAGACACCCAAGGGTGTGCGGATGGATACAAAGAAGGGAACATGGCCATACCAGAGCTTCTCCAAGTGAGGCCCGCGTCAGACACCATTTTTCTGTCCTTACGATGGGATGGTGGGAGAAGGTAGAACTTGGAGGAAGAGTGGAGAAAATGGTGTCATTTGACAGGCTCGTAGTGGCACAGGGGCCTGGGCCTGTGGCATGAGATGGCGCACAGCCCGTGGGATCACCCTCAGGCCAGACAGGTTCTGCTGTCTTATACCCACCGTGGAACTCGAGTGGCCACAGCTGTGCAGGGGCTGCAGGGCCCACAGAGCACTGCATGGTTCTGTAAGCTGGGGAGTGGTGGAGGTCCCCTGGGGTCACAGGGAAAGGCTATCTCCCTTGATTGAGGCCGTGTCATGGAGATGGCACACACAGCCAGGAAAGAGTTCCACTTTGGCCCCTGATCTTCTTAGAAGTGAATGTTCCCCACGGCATCCCTGGTTCCCAACTTACGGGGACAAGAGTGACTCTAGAGTTCAAGATGACACCTTCTAGAGAGACTGGATAAATATTCAGGCTATGAAAAGCTTTGGGGCGGGTGAGGTCAGTGTCACTGACTCAGTGAATGCAGAGCTTCTTAGCTGTCCTCACGGCAGCCCTAAGACAGGAAGCTTCTTGTCTCCGGCTGTGACTGTGAGCTCGGAGACATCGCCCCAAGGGAACCTGAGCAGGCTGAGACTTCCTTTCATGCAGAAACCCACAGAGGCAGCAAGACCCACCTGAGCACAGAGACAGGGCTTTCAGAAACCATGCTAAGAAGATCAGTCCCTAAATGTGAAGGGACCCTACTTCTCCAAACAAAAAGAAGAGCTGTGTGCTCTGGGGGCTTCGATGGTGTTGTGGGCAGATTCGATGAGGACAATAAAGATACAAAGGGACAAGTTTATTGTATTCTACAGCTCCAGAGCCAAGTGCCTGGAGTTGATGGTTTGTCACCAGGGTTTCCTGGGAAAGGAAGGGTCCAGAGATGTCTTTAAAAATACTATAGGCCACCCACCAGGAAGCAGCTGGGACAGAGTGGGCTGGCACCTGACTGGCCTGTACATGGGGGGTTATCAGGAGCCCAAGCAAATGGCAGATGCCCAGGGAGTGCAACCACCACGACTCATAGGTGCAGTGGCCAAGGAGGACCTGGGTCCAAGTCAGGATCCAAGTCACCTGGGAAGGGTGGACAGACATCCCCAGTGGATTCCTGCAGTGACACCCAGGGCCAGCTAGCTGCCAGCAGCCTCCTGAAGGGGAGGGACACGGTCGAGGAGAGAAGACCCCGGGGAAGTGGATGCCTGGGACGAGTGGAGAGAGGGTTTCCTGGTGACTGGAAAAGCAGGGACTGCTAAAAGATGAGGATCAAGTGATAACAGAGGGACATCTGTCTGGTCACAGTGCTTGTCTCCCTCTCTGCCTCCGTTCCTATTCTCCACTGCTCACCTTCTTTTCTTTTCCTGTATCTCAGCAAAACCACTTTCCCAGCAGCTGGGAAGAGGTGTGCGGTCTCAGGTGCACCATGAGGAGAGGCACCAGCACCATGGGGTGTAGGGTGCAGAAGCAGGGTCGGAGTGGGAACTGTGGCTCGGCCGGAGGATCCCAGGGCCCATCTCCAACAAAGGCTGAACTCAAGGACTCCTGAGCCATCCCGTGGCCTTCTCGTTCGTCCCCATGGCTATGGCCTCCCTGAGCTGGGAGCCATCCAACTTTGGTGCTTGAGATCAACACCCACAGTTCTCTTTCTAGGTTTCCTGTAAACATGAACACGCACGTGCACACACGCGTGTACAATGCACATGCACTACATGTGGAGTAGTGAGGGAGGTGGCAAATTAAACCTATGATGGGGTGCAAATGAGAAGGAAATACCCCCAAGCATAGATGAGAAAGCAGAGGTCCCGAGGGGACACATTGGAGACAGCTTCCGAGGAGCTTCAAGGGAGCCCCAGACCTGGGCAGACAAGAGCTAAGATCTCAGCCAGCCTAAGGCAGTGGCCCCCGCAGGACCTCACCTTCCCCAGCAGAGTACAGGGAGGGGCTCAGAGGTAAGGACCTCTGTGGGCAGCCCTGTGAGTAGGGCCACTAGCAGGAAAGCCCTGCAGCTGGCAGGAAGCTGGGTCTGGCTGGCGGGCCTGTCACCTGGCTGCACCTGGACAGTCCAGCTGGGCTTCACCACGGCCCAGGTGTGCTCTGTTCCATTCTGCTTCCGAGAGGGGGCTGGGAGGACCCCAGGGGACGCCGTCAGAAATGGGGGAGGATGCACAGCAAAGCTGCGTGACAATTCAGGTGAGCAAGGAGACCAGAACGAAGGAAGGGAACATTTGGTTTTACAACTGTTTAAAAAAAAGATTTAGATAAACAATAGAGGGAGTAAGGAGAAGCCTCTTTGAATAATAACTTTTGAAAAAACAGCTCCACAAACATAAAAAAAAAAATCCTCAGTTGAACATCTATTCCAGAATAGTTCAATGTGAGGTCTTGCACCCTAAACAGTTATATCTGGAATTTTCTTTTAAAAAATTGCAACTACACACAACAAAGACTAACATTATTTACTTAAAAATATTGTGTGTATATATATACTTATATTTATATATATATATATCTTCTTTTGTGGAGATATTTTTCCTTTTTTATGTTTTTTCTTTTCCTTTTTTTTTTTTTTTTTTTTTTTGTGCCCAAGTAGAGATACAATGGTATTGTGATGATGCCCCAGAACACAAATAGTCCTGCAAGGAAAAATACTCCAAAAACTAAAAAGTTTACAAATGGTTGAACACACATGCAACACCTCCAGATATTCAACTTGGTACAATGAGAAAATCCATAGCAGAATCAAATTCTCACCCAAGCCACGTGGCCTCGCAGACCTGCGTCTGCCGCTGGTGGACACCCGTTCTCTGGAGAGGGGCCTCACGCAGGCACCCTGAAACCCCCACCCCACCCAGTCTCCGGCACTGGCCCTTCACCGAGCCACGACAGCGCCTGCCTCGGAGCAATTTTGTGTATTTCTGGCAAGACCTTGCAGCAGGGACACACATACACGCACGCACTGGCGCGCACGCACGCACACACACACACACACACACACGCACTACGTACACAAATTTCCCACTCAACCCAGATGCACCAGGTGAGCTGAATGACTTTCAGCCAACCACAATGACAGAAGCACCAAACAGTCTTTGAAATGGGTCAGTTATTACAATTTGACTTTTTGTATATATAGATATATATATATATATTCTAGTTTTTCCTCTTTGTGTTATGTTTTTTTTCTTTAAAAAAAAAAGCACAAATGAAAAATGAATAATTCTTTCCAGATCAGTTTAAGGCTTCCCACTAAATGGAAATAAGAGGCCTTACACACTAGCATACGTGATACATGCGTACCACTGTCAGCCTTAAAATGATAGAAGAGATCATTGTTGCCGGTCACCGATTAAATATTGTGCCTTTAAATTGATGTTGTTCTTTTTGCTACTATGCTGAGTTTTATTATTACTGATTCTCTTTGATGGCAGATATGGAAATCTCCTTTGATTGGCTGTAGAAATTTCTGGACCTTCACGAAATCTAAGGGTGGCTTTTTGCTTTGCTCTGCTTCGCTTTTTCATCGAGAAACAGATTCCTGCAGGGTGAGCGTGAAGATGACCTGTGGACAGCCCTCAAGTAGCCTTTGTGGCCATCGGAGATCCAAATGGCCCTGAGGCTTCTCGACAGCTCTGAGAAGTGGGGACAGGGACAGGGAAGGGTGGGTGAGAAGCTGAATGGAGGAGGGGTTTTATGCTTTTGCTTTTGGAAAATTTGTTTTCTTCGATACAAATAATCAGATAGATAGGAAGAATGATTGCTTTGTATTGTATTCGTGGGTTGTTTTTTGTTTTCATTTGCAGATTTGCTTCATTTTATTATTTAATTTTTCCCTCTCCTGGTACAAAAATCACCAGAGAGTTTTGCTTGAGAAAACGTGACAGTACTTAATGAAACTCAGCACCTAAGGGCATAAGGCAGTTGAAGGTTTTTTTGTTTGTTCATTTGTGTTTGTTTGTTTTGTTTTGTTTTGTTCTTTCAATCAGCACCAATCCCAGAAATGATCTACACTTGGTGTAAGGTATAAAACTTATTTTTTTCTTTTGGAGTGGAGACAACTCTTCTTTCTCCACCCTGTGAACCATGTGTGGGATTTTTCAATACTGTTTCTTATGTGTAAAAAACAAAAGAAAGGTTTTCTTTTTGTTTTTACTTACAAAACATAGAGAATATCTTTGTATACATACAGCGACTGGAAAGAAAGCTTATCTGAAGGGGATGTGACTTATTGATTTTTTTGTAGTGGTGTTGGTGTTGGTGTTGGTGGTGGCGGTGGTGGTGGTGGTGGTGTGGTGGTTCTGTGTATTGGGGGGAAGGGAGGGTTATATCTCTTGCAAGCGGCATTGACCGCAAACCAAACTTAAGGTCCCCTTCTCAACTCGGGTCAAGATGTTCTTAGAGTGAAGACTCGTACTGCAGCAACTCATAGAGGAGTGGCCCGTCTCGATAGCGAATGCCTACTGCCGTGGGGGTGACATACTGCAGGATGTTAATAGTCCTCCTCAGCCTCCTGTCCACAAAATGAGCATCCCAAGCTGGGTACCTCTTTCTTGGCATGTCAATCTTAATGAGGGGCCCTTCTGGGTGGTAAGGACGCCCCGACGGGGTAGCGGGCCCCATGGGTCTCACTTGGAAAACGGGCAAGCAAGTGTCGGCCGTGAGATCCTCCTGTTGTTCCGTCACGGCTCTGGTGGGCGTAACCTGGGCCCCCCGGTACCCAGGGGTTTGTGGTGCCATGGGCTCAACATCGGGGGGCAGAGGGATGCCCCAGAGCAGCTCGGCACAACAGGAGCTGGCAAAGACCTTAGCCCGAGGCCCCATGGGATGTAGCACGCCATAGTATAAGAGCATCAGTGCGATCCCAGCCACAAAGCTCACAAAGACACAACACAGTGCTGGCACCGCATAGGAGTCAGTGGTCTCCGGGTTTCTGTAAAAATACCAAAGGAACGTCAAGGCAGCATTCTCAGTCAAGACTATTGTATAATATGCAAACATTCGGTATCGAGTCCGCCCTTCCTTGACGTTAAACCAGCAGAAAATGTACACGATCCCTACCACCATGTTGAAGAGGATCTCCTCCCACTTGGACATGCAGAAGTCTGTCCCGCCATGGATGACCCAGAAGGCCATGGCGCACCAGTGCACCACCACGAAGATCCCGAAGTAGAGCTGGAAGATGGAAGCAAAGAGGGCAAAAGAGATAACTCGGGATGAGATGGTGAAGAGGCGCCAGAAGAGGTGGATGAGGGCCCCTCTGTAGCTCATGCTCTTCTTGTCGTCCCTGGAGTCCCGCAGCAGCTTGTGATAGGAGGCTAGCACCCAAGCCAGGGACATCAGGGAAGTCACAGAGGAGACACCTGCCAGAAAGACACAAACCCACACAGTCAAAACCTTGGACATCAACCACGGGCCATAGCAGGGCTGCCGGCCAAGGAGACGCCCACACACACCTCGATCTAAAGGAAGAGGGAGAAAGAAACACAAAGTCAGGAACCGGACCTGGGCCCATCCCATAGCCACTCCCTAGGCCGGGAAGACTGCATGGCTTGGTTCGCTTCTAAGGCTCTGCCCAGAATTTCAGGAGCTTCTCAGTGGCTCGGGGCAAAGGTGAGGCTGCTACATTTGGCCACATCTGTCCATACGAGTTCTATCTTACCCTTCCTATTGCATGTGACAAGTGGCCTCCCTGTCACTAGCAGCCTCTGCTCTCAGTGAAGCCCAGAGAAGGGACTTCCAATTGTGGTGAACTCCCTGGTCCACTTAAACTGCAGGGGGTGCTCTTTTCCCTGGCCTTGGCTTATTCGAGGGCCCACGCAGCCCTTTCCTGAACCTTCTTCCCCTTGGCTTCTCTCCCATTTCCATGTAAGGCCACGCTGGGATATCCCCCCCATTCATCGGGCCACCTCTGTCACTCTGGTTTCTCTTGGCCTCTGCACGTCCTCATCCTTTCTCCAGCCAACTCCTACTCTAGTCCCTCCTGGACTCCACTGATGCAGCTGCCTCCTCCGGTTTTCTTCCTAGTACAGCGCTTTGGGGGAAACTGTTCCCCTCACCAGCTTGGCAAGGCTGCCCAGGCTTCTGCCCACCACCTCTCCCCAGTTCACAGAGTCCACAAGTGTCTGATCCCAAGTGATACTCAAATCGCTGATGAGCAGCTTTGTTTCTAACTCCGCCTACCTGCTACCTGTAACTAAATCAAACGGGACGGCATCGATGACCACTGGACTCTCCAACCCACCCGTGGGCCGCACCACCTCTCAAATAAGCTTGCCATCGCCCTCAGCACCCCAGGCACAGCTCCACTCAGTCCACTTGGTGCCTTTGTGTGGATCCTTCTACCTACAATTTCAGAGCTAAATGTACCTAGAGACCTGAATGTCACCCCAGTGGCAACTGCCCCCTCCCAAATTTTCTGTTCTCCCAGAGGACAGTTCCCCTATGACATTCTTCAATGCTGAAATAAAAATTACCCATTAGTTTTTTTCCCCCCTCTTAAAAATGTTGCTCCAAGAGCCACACTTATCTAGGGACCAACGGAACAGCCCCAGATCCTCCCTTTGCTTTCCTAGGTCGCTGCCCACCTCCCCACAGTGATCCAAACCCTAAGGAAGCATCCAAGTCCTCCCACTTGACAGTCGCAGCTTCGGTACTCCCCCGCCCATCTCCCCAGTCTCCTCCTTGCCTCTTCTCAAGTGGGGGCCCAGAGACTCAGCTTGCAGAACAATATGGCGCCACGGCAAACCCAGTATGCTGGCACAAGCACAGGAAACACCTGGGCCGCCAACTGCTACAATGAATGAGCATGTGCTGCTTTTGTAATAACAACAGAGATGCAAAACAAACAGCAGTGAGGAGGCTCAATCCCCACTTTTCCATGGAAACCAGTCCGAAGCACACCTCACAAGCGGCTATGGCGGTTTTCTTCATGATTCGGAATGTTCTGAGTGAGTCACTTTCAGGGCCTGCCTTGCTGCTGGCCCACAGGGGCAGGGTTCAGGGGACACATCTGCACCTCAGAGGGCTGAGCCATTCCTCAGCTGAGCTCATAGAGCCCAGCTGTGTTTGAGCTGTTAGTCTAGGGAAGCAGAGGAACGGGTCCTCTGAGGAGTGACCAGATTTAGGGTGTGGGTTTCTGGAGAGAAGGGGACATGGGCGGTCACAGCCAGGTGGTCTGCACCAAGTTTATTCCCAATCCTGGGCCACACCCAGAAAGTTCCTTTCAGTCTTGTGGGTCCAGCTCAACTCTATCTTCCTCTCTGTCTCCTCTCTCTCTCCCTCTCTCTTTTCTGATGGAGTCTTGCTGTGTAGTTCAGATTGATCTTAAACTCATTAATTAGACCAGGCTGGCCTCTATCACTTGATGTTCCTGCTTCAGCCTCCCAAATGCTGGAGTACAGGCCTGTGCCATCAAGCCCAGCTT
This sequence comes from Dolichotis patagonum, assembly GCA_004027295.1. Classification (NCBI taxonomy): domain Eukaryota; kingdom Metazoa; phylum Chordata; class Mammalia; order Rodentia; family Caviidae; genus Dolichotis; species Dolichotis patagonum. The sequence goes on along the minus strand of PVJX010000180.1, from coordinate 67,468 downwards.
AATTTGCTCTAATTCTGAGTGTGCTTTTGAGTAGACTTGGGGTGCAAGAGGACAGCCCCAGCTTTCACTGATCCAACTCCACTGCTCAGCCCCATTCACTTCAAAAGCAAGTGAGCAGGAATTTGAACGAATAGCAGTCATCACTAGCAGGGCCAAATATTACTGGACTCTTCCTTTCCCGTCTTCTGGTTACCTACACCATGTCCCACCTGTCACTGTGACTTTGAGGACTGGGGCGCTCTGCTTGCCTTCCCTTTCTTGAGGTTTGGCTATTGTCTCAGCTAACCACGTAGCACCTTGGCTCTTGTTTGGCACTTCTGGATTTTCCCTGAAGTTTGACACAAATGTTCCCTGAATGTTGTGAGCCATCGCTGCTAAGATCCAAGGAGGGCTCAGGGGCCAGTTACACAGGAGACTGGCTGGTGCTGGCCGCAGACTGGCAGCTGGTCTCGCCTCTCTGCTGCTTCTGTTCCTGACTTGGTGAAGTTAAGCACTGTGCACAGTATCATCCCAGAGCAGTTTCCTCACCACCACTTCCGCCCTCCCAGCCGCAGGAAGCAGAGGCTCGGGGGTCTGGATGAGCAGGATGGGGTACGAGAAGGAGGCCTGGTACCTACACAGTGCCTGCTCCTCTTTCCAAGCAGTAGGGACGGGACGATCCTGCAGGAAGGGGGTTTCCCGGCAGTGGCCCAAGCCCTCACCCTGGCTGCTTTTTAACTCAGCACCTCACCAACAAGCTCCACATTCCTTCTGAGGCTCTGGGCTCATTCTATGGGTCCAAAGTTGGTGCTACTAGAGAGCTGAGTCCATCCCAGAGGGCAGCCCTGACAGCCAGGCCCACTCCAGGACAGGTTCACAAGATGCCCATCAGAGAGTCACCTCTGCCCTCCTAGGGGCTCCAGAACCAATGACAAGGGCGTCAGGTAGGCAGTTTTCAGCCCACCTGTAAGGAACATGTCTGGACCTATCTGTGACATCAGCCACATGGTGTTTCTGTAGCTCAGCCACTTCTGAATATTTCGCTGTACAGGGCCGATGGCCTCACCAACCCTTAGGACAGCTCTGAGGAGGGCCACCAGCAGATGGCTTTGGAGACAGGGCCTTTACAGAGCTCGTCAAGGCCACATGAGGTCCTATGCCAGCCAATTCCACTCTGGCTGGTGTCCTTAGAAAAAGAGAACGTTTGGATACACGGGGGACACCAGAGTCACATGAGCATGGAGGGAGACCATGAGAGGACACAGCAAAGGTGGCATCTGCCAGCCAGGGAGAGATGCCTCAGGGGACACCAGACTGGATGACACCTGGTCTTGGGCCTCTAGCCTCTAGAATTCTGAGGAAATAGAGGCCCCCTGTGGAAGTGTGGGGTACTTTGTGATGGTGTCTTTCTCTCTTTCAATTCTGAGGATCGAGCCCTGGGTCCTTGCCCTGAGCTACATTCCAAGACCTTTTTTTGGTTTTTTGTTTCTAGACAGGGTCACCTTAAGTTGCTAAATTGCCCAGGCTGGCATCAAACTTTCAATCCTGCTGCCTCAGCCTCCCAGAGTACAATACAGGATCATGGGCATGTGCTGCCAATGCCCGGCTGTAATCTCATTTTGTCAAATAAAGAAATTTAAGAATTTTTTTTCCAAAAATATACATCTACCAAGAGACAAAACCAGGATTTAAATCATAGTTCTGGTCTGGTGGCCTTGAAAGCAACTTAACAGGCCCCAGACTCAGGCCTCAGGAAGAGAACAGGAGGAGTAAGAAAAGAGAGGTGCAGAGGAGATGCAGCTTGCAGCAGGCACAGGAAGGGAAGAAGCCCCGGGAATCTGCAAGGAGGCCTCAATTACTGAGCAAAAAACCAAACCAGAATCCTACTCCACCTTCCTCAGGAGGGTACCGCTCACGCCACAGGGCTGCTCCAACAGCATGAGGTGCAGCCACGGTCGGGTGACTCATCTCCCAAGGCCTGCGGTGAGCCCATATCCTGGGGGACCCTCAGCTTTCCCTCAGCAGTGGCGCACTGCCTTGCCTGAGGTGAACCCCAAAGGCAGCACTTCTCCCAGGCAGCACCCGGGCCTGCAGGCTTCCCTCCCGTTTCCACTCTGGCCTCTGTGTGTTCCCAAGACCGGACCAGACATGGTTCAGTGCCAGTGTCCAGCTGTGACAGGCTTGGGTGGTGACCTTCATGCCTCCTCACTCTCCCTGGTGTGGGTGGGCTTGTGGCTTCCTGCTGAGCAGGAAGCTTGGGCTGGGAATCTGCTGGGTGGCACCTTCGGGGGCAGTTTCCTGGGGGGCAGGCCTTGGAGAGAAGCTCTCTGCCCATAGACTGGGGTCTCACGTGCCATATCGTAAGGCCCATCAAGTGGAGCAAGAGAGATGGGCATCAGGTGAGGCCCAGTTTGGTGAGCTCAGTGCCACAGGCAAAGGTGGCTGCTGATTGGGCATTTTGCCCACTGGAGAACAAAGGAAAACACGTGAAAGTAGGCATCCTGCTGAGGGGCAGCCCAGCAACAGGGACCAGGGCGGGATTCGACTTGAACCTGGACAGGGAAGATGAAGTGGACACGGCAGGTGCGGTTCGGGGGATGAGAGAATGGGGATGGCAGGGAGGCTGGCATCCAGCTAGAACAGGACAGGGCCACCACCCAGGACAGCCTGATAGAACTATGTGACTTGTTCCGCAAACAGTGCCTGGACACCCATGTGGACAGGGACCCGAAGGAGAAAAGAGAATTGCACCACAGAGGCCGGAGGATTCTGACAAGCCCCTGGAACACCTAGAGATGGCATCTGCCACTCTGAGCCAGAGGTGACCACCAACCCCAGGACGGACAGAGCTAGGCTGGCCACCAGTCTCCCTCCTCCACCCTCACCATGTGGCACCCAGTGTGGCTGCCCGCCCCAAGCATGTTAGAGAAACATTTAAAGAAGAGGAAGCTGAAGGGGGGTGAAGCACAGGGCCCAGCCCGACTCCCAGGGGGCTCCTCAGTGCCCTGGGCCCTGGCGCCCCTCTCACACTGTCCCTCCTGTCACTTGCTCCTTTCACTCTTCCAACTTTGAGCTCTCACTGAGGTGGCCAACCAGTCCCTGACAGCCTCCTGCAGAGGCCTGGTTCCCAGCCCCTCTTCCTGGTGACACAGCACCAGAATCCAGTCTGTCTTCTCTCAACCCTGTGGCCAGCTGCTCCTCATTCTTCTGGCCTCTCTGATCCCCAGCTCTTTTTTTTTTCCCATTTTTAATTAATTAATTAATTTTTTTTTTGAGACAGGGTCTCACTAAGTTACCCAGGCTGGCCTTGAATTTGCAATCCTCTTGCCTCAGCCTCTTGAGTAGCCAAGATTGCAGTTCTGCACCACCATGCCTGCCTCAGCATTGAGCATTTCATGGGGATCTTCACTCTGGGTTTATTATTCCCATTTCACAGATGACAAACATGGAACTGCAGTGAAGAAGCTCAAGTGTGGTCGCAGCCATACCCTGGCGTCACCTGTCTGCCTGGCACTGTGCCACAGTGGACTGGGCCCCTGGAGACCCAGAAACAACACCTGCACTTAGCCAGCCCCTTGTCCATCTGCATGTCAGCAAGCGTGTGTACCCCCAGCCTGGCCACCTCTCTGCCCATCCCCCTGCTCAGCCAATGGCTTTTTTGTATTTTTCCTGCATCAAGTTCCTTTTAGCAGCAAACTTTTCACAGCCATCACCCCGCCCAGCCCCTTCTTCCTACATTTTAAAAAATCCCAGGTCTCTCCTTAGAAATATCCCCATGTAAAGTTGAAGTGGTGTGTCCACCCTGTCCAAGCACCACTCTCTCCTTTGGGGCCTCTGCCAGGTGATACAACAACATCATGGAGCCACATCCCTCTCCAGGCCGCCAGAAGGAGGAAATAAGCCTTCCAGAGGGTTCCAGGAGCCAGGAGAGAGGACAGAAGGCCACACAGCTGGGAGCAGGAGGGCTGGCACTGAGGCTGGGACCCTGTCCCCAGAGTCAGGGTCAAGGTACACTAAAGTTGCGCATGTCTAGAATTTTGGGGACTTTGGGGACTGGCTGACACCATGCGAGAGGCTCAAAATCATCCTGGCAGGAAGATGTGGACCCTAGAACCCGGCAAACGCTACTAACAAAGGTTCCACTCAGCCTTGCCAAAGGCTGGTTTTGCCACAGTTACCAGCACACCTCCACGCAGGGTCAGCGACCCTTCTTGGAAAGACTGGTGGCTCTCTTTGTACATGAGAAAGACCTGGCTCACAACCTGATGGCACATTTCTGGGAAGGCCTTGTCACCCACAAGTCCCCACCTGTCCCCAGTCAGAACCAGACTCCTTAAGGCAAATGTGAACGCAACAAAGAAAGTGGTGTCCTTTCTAAACATCCAATAAAAGTACCTACGTCCTCGCCATGAGTCACTTCAGTGAGGTCACTTCTGTGTCCTTTGAACACCACCTTTCACAAGGACCAGAACGCGTGTTCACCTTACATTTCTGTATTTGGAGGGTATTGACCCCATTAGGTTTCCACTGGCCCCAAAGGACAGGGGGAAAAATGGTGCCCAATGTCTGTGACCACAGCCCTCAGGACTGATGTGTCTGTGTGGCTGGGGAGGTCAGGGACACAGTGGCCTAGGGTCAACACAGGAAGGAGGATTGGAGCATCTCGGGCAGGCTGAAATTTCTGACTGGAGAAAAAGCGTCAGGCAGTCAGAATCGAACCTGGCCACCCTGGGGGTAGCTCTTTGGCGGAGCATTAATCTTTAGCCAAGTTTCCCTAAATGCCTCCTTTTGGGCTTTGAGCCCATGTGTATCACAGCACCGGCTACTTTATAATAAGTGCAGTAACAGTCACACCTCATCTCTACTGAGCAGCCACTTTGGTCGAGACCACACAATAGCATTTGCCATAAATTACCTCGATCATTCTTCCTATGAATCCATCAGAGGCCGTAGACAATGAGGGGCACGGGGCTCACGGGAGAAACAGCTTTTCTGTCTCAAGTGGCTCGGATGTTGCTGACGTGGGATTTGAACACCAGCCCTTGTGAATCCCAAACTCAAATTCCCTTTTCAATCACTGAGAGAGTCCCATCTCCCTTCCCTCACCAACACAATAATGACTCCGAATTCAGGTTTAGACACAGCTTCTGGTGCTCCAGTTATCACCGCCAGCCCTCACATCATCTCTGCACACTGCCACGGTCAAATATGTGGTCTGTGGGAGTGAGTACCCGCCCCAGAGGCCAGAGCGTGTGGGCGACTTTGGAGGTGGCGACATCTCCACCGCAATAATCTCTCTTGCCTGAATTCCTGGAACAGACACCTAGTGGTCTTCCTCAATTTGTCCTCGTCACAGTGCTCTGCTTACACTATAGCAGCCAAAGTGCCTAAGTGACAACACGTCCCTCCATGTGGCTTCCTGGGCTTTGTAGACCACCAGGGGTCACTGGTTTTCTGGCTTTCATGGAGAAAGAGATACCTTCCCTTCCTGCCACATTGACTTCAGGGATGACCATGGCCAGTGTCCAGCACCCAGCAAAGTCACACTGCTCCGAGGGATGGGGCAGCAGAGTGCTTCTGAGCATAGGCTCCAGAGCCAGCCACTGCTGCCACCTTCCTGCCACACAACACGGCACCACGTCTCCATTCTCATCTGTAACAGAGTGATAATAACTGCGTGCCACCCATGAAGGAACTGTGAGGACTGAAGGAGCAATCGCCCAGCACGATGCCCACGTGAGTGGGTACAAATAGTCCCACCACCATGGGCTGGGGGATGCTGTGCCACCTCAAGCCTCTATCCTTGCTTGCCAAGAGCTGTGTTCCCAGCCTCTCATCTTAGTCACCTCCTGGTCACCCTCCAGGCTCAGCCCAGGCACAGGGGAGACTCCCAGGGCGCACAGGGGAGACGAGACCACCCAAGCTCACCACTGTACCTCCAGCATTTCTCCTCCATCGCTGCTATTTTACAGCCTTGCTCTCCATGGAGTCTCTGTCTCTGCCCCTCTAACTGTGACTTCCCTTTGGATGGACTAACATGTGGTCTCCAGAGTGGAAGAACGGCCCATGGTTCCTGCAGAGAAGTCACCCAGCAAATCTTTCCTGAGCTGATGCTTCACAGAGGCTCTTTCCTAAGCGCTGCCCCTGTGCAAACCTGGGCAGCCCTGCCGGTGACACTCCGACAGCAGGACACTACACACGCAATGCTCCTGCCGCCTGTGCTGGTGGGGCATCGTTGCTTGGATTGCTCATTAAACGCCTGCTCCACCGAGTCAGTTGCCTGTGGCTGCTGTAACAAATGACCACAAATGTACTGGCCGAAAACAACCCAATTTATCACTGCAGGAATCTGTCTGGAGGTCAGTCTGTGCTCTGCGGGGCCAGCAGGATAGGGCGCCCCCTGGAGGTGCGGGGAGAATCTGTGCCCTTGCTCCGCCAGCCGCTGGAGCCCGCACTCCTGGCCTCAAGGCCCGTTTCTCCATCTTTAGAGCCACAGTGTAGCATCTTCAGTCTGTCTGCTTTCACTGTCACACTGCCTCCTGTGCATCTGATCTCCTCCTACCCCTGTATGAGGTCTGATGGGCTAACAGAGGGATCACCCACCTCAAAGTCCTCCATCACACAGTCCTTTTTGTCTACAGTGATATCTGTAGGTGCTGGAGGTGAAGATAGCATCTTGGGGGCCACAGACAGCCAATAACATCCACAGCCCCCCTCCTAACAGCAAGCAATCATTCTTACCCGGGTGATCTCGCCCACCTGATGATGTTGGAGACGTTTGGTTCCCTGTAACTCAGGCAGAGCCAGGGAAGCTGCTAAGCTCCCTTCCGTGCACAGGAAGTCCCGTCACCAAAGATCTGGCCCCACATGCAACAGCGCTGAGGCTGAGTCAGCTGAGGTGGGGAATTCCTGTTTCCTCAGCATTCTCCAGCGTTCTAGCAGCTGGAGACTTGACTGTTCCGAGTGGCGGACATCCCGGAAGAGGTCCTGGGGGCATAGACACAGGGACCTCCTGGTCTGCCAAAGAGTGGTGGGCAGTAGGCTCCTAAGGAGAGACGCATCACCCAGTCAGAAGCATGGGCTCCCAAACGCATTTCTCCTGTGGCTGCAGGAAAGCAGGGGTGGTGGGAAGCACTGCTGGGCCCCTCAGGAACGTGGCCAGGCTTACGGTGGTGCCAACCCTCCCTGCAAGGAGCTTCAAGGTCACGGGTAGCAGGAAAGCTAACTCCGTGTGCCTTCCCTTCCCTCCTCCTTCTGAGAGGCTGTCAGAGATAAGGAGACACCACCTTCTGCAGCTGGGTAAAGAAAGGCAAGACCCAGAGTCCTCGGCCACCTGGCACAGCTGAAGCTGAGGGGAAGGAGCCATCTGCCCTCCCTCAGGTCCCCTGAGCCCGCTGTAAGTCAGGAGCACACAGCCGGCCTGGTCCAATGCCCTGCTGCTTCCAGAAGTGACAATGGATGGCAGGGTGGTGAGAAGCCCTGGAAGGGACATGGGCTCTGCCACCATGTCCCTGGCCTCCTCTGGCTGTGTGGCCTTGAGCAAGTGGCCACCAAACAAGCCTCAGTTTACTATTGGTGAGCCATGGGAAAAAATACAGACTTTGAATATGCAATGAATTATGTATGAATGAAAAGCACACAGGCACCTCTTTGATTATACAATAAGTATATATATATATATATAAAAAGTACACTCTATATATTCTATACATATGCATATTTTAAATATATATATAGTGTATATATATGTAGCTCATATATAGAGAATATGTGGAGTAAATGTAAATATATGTTCTCTTTATTTTTTAATACATATATCATATATATATATATATATATATATATATATATACACAGACATATACTTGGTATTACTCAGATGTCTATTTATCATCACATTTCCACTAAAATGCGAGCCCCAGAGGGTAGAAGCCCCTGCCTGTCTTATTTAGCTTCATGCCCACAGCCTGGCGAGGGGCATCCCACCACCCCTGCACCCTCTGGAAGCAGAGGATAGCAACGGGGGTTACTCCTGGCTTAGGAATGCAAGAGCACAGCTCAGAGAGGCCCAGTGGCCTGAGCCCTGGCTGCTGAGCATTCTGGAAGCGACAAGTCTTGTGAGGGAGGCCTTCACCCAAGTGGGGGCCCACTGTTAGGTTAGAGGGCCCAGAGGCAACATGAACCACTGCCAGGGCTGCTTCCTGTGTGCCCAAGCGGAGGTGCCAGGTGCCGCCTACTCCTCCCAACCCCCTGGGGTGGAGGGATTAGCTATGGTTTGCAAATGAAGCCACTTGGTGAGGGGAGGGAAAAAAGGGGCTCCCTGCCAAGGGCTGTGCTCTTTGAGGGTAGTGTACAAGCCAGGCCAGGGGTCACACAGGGAGCTGTAGTCAAGGCCAAAAGGAAGCGCTTCCTTGTGGCAGTCTCTGGAGGCGACCATGAGGACAAGCAGAGAAGGGTCCCCAGGGTGTGGCAGCACCTCCAGCCCCTCTTGGGGTCTGCAGTGTGAAAAACCCCTCCAGCGCTCACACTGCAGCCTCTCTGGGAGCCGGACTTTTCTTGGAGTCCGGAATCCTGCAGGGCTGCTGGCTGAGTCCTGCAGAGACTTCCTGCTCTCGGCCTCAGTGTCAGAGCTGGCCAGGGCCAGAAGCGGCCTCGGGAGTTCCTGCAGTGGCCCGGACGACCTGAGAGCAGAGTTGCCCAGGACCCCTTGCAGCAACCAGCTCAGCTCAGCAGACTTTGCACGCAATGGAGTGTTCTGAGCGGGCGGCTTCTCCACGCGGACCACAAGTGGGAAGATCTCACTGCAGCAGCTCTGTGGACCAGACCTGGGGGGAGGGCTGAGCTTGGCACACAGAGGGCTCCTGCCTGGCCCTGCTAAGTCATCTCTTCTCCTGTCTGCCCACTGCTGGGCCTCAGACACCAGCAACCACCAGTGCCCAAGGCATCACCTCTGTCTTCCCTCGCTCTGCAGCCCCTTCGTCCATATGGCCACCGGTGCTCTCGCCCACCTGTACACCTGGGCTCCAAGGTGGCCTGTGAAGACTTCCACCTGGCTGAGGGGTGCGAGAGGCTCTGCTGCGCTTCCTCTCTGCTGGCTCCACTGTGCCCCTCAGGGCTGGTTATTCTCCAACATAAGAGACAGAGCGTTTGCTTTGCTTACTGCCTATCTCTCTGCAAGAAAGGCAGGCACCACAAGGGCAGGGGTTCTGTCTGGTTTTTGTTCTTACTGCATCTGTCTCCAGCTCCTACAACCATGCTAAGGTGCGTAATAGATTAACAAGCTCTTCCTTGGTAGTAACTGCTCAGGCCTCTGTACTTGCTTTCCGGGAGCCTTCCCCTGGGCCACCACCTTGCTGGCCTCTGCTGGCTCAGGCAGCCCATAGCAATGTCCCTCTTTATGCCAGCGCGTCATGCACAAACATGGCCAAATGGCCAGGCAACACAGTATCTGTATCATCTGCAAGCAAATCCACTGGGTCTTCCATTCTTGGGTTTTTCTGCTGTTTGGCAGTGACTCTCCCTGACCCCAGTTGTTAGGAGCAACCTCCCTGAAAGGCTTGATTCAGGCTAGACCGAGGCAGTTCAGCAAGTTCTGTGTAACAGCATGTTTGTGACTTTGAAGAGGAAGCACTAAGACTTGGTGTTGCCTGGCCAGGGGATCCAGTGGGTACAAATCAGTAGTTTTGCTATGCCACTGGCTCAAAAAGAGCGAAGGAGCAGCATCAGGGAGACATATGGGGGGAAACACATCTGTCCGTGTTCTGGCTAGAGAAGGAGGTTGTGTACTCATGTGCCTCTCTCCATCTCAGCAAAGCCGGAAGCAGGACAGTCAGGAGCAGGGGACCAAGAGGGACTTGCACATCTCCTTTATTTATCTGCTAGTGGCCAAGACACAGGAATGCAACGGGCAGCCTGGAAGTTGGGATTAAATCTGGGCACCTTTGCGTGTCCTCGGTCCGAAACCCAGAGCATCCCAGAGGTGGTCCAGCTGCCATCCGAGAGAAGGCTGCAAGCATGAAGGGTCCCACCAGGAAGTGCCAGACATATGAGCAGAAGAGGCACAAACTTCCTGTCACTCTGGCCAAAGGGATTCATTACCCAGCATTTGATGCCATGAATTGGCTGCTTCAGTAACAAATTTGACTTCCTGTTTATGAGGGAACCAAGTGGGAAATTCATGGCTATGAGCAGCACAGACCCTGGATCTTCAAGCCCCAGCCAGGTTACCATTGCTTCAGGGTGGCAGCCTCACCCTACTGTAGCCAGAGCCCCAGGAAATGAGTGCAGTGGTTTGAATGTGCTCACCAAGCCCATTTGTTGGAAACTGGTCCTCAACTGTGTAAGTTAATGGTATTTGGAGGTGGAGCCTTTGGGAGGTGACTGTGATTAGATGAAAGCCATGGCTGTCTGAGACAAGAGAGATCCAAGCTGGCACCCTTGCCCGGTGTCACCATGGCTGCCCTGCACCACATTGTGATCTGCAAGGAGCCCATACCTAATGCCAGCGTCATGCTCTTGTCTTCCGGGCCCCCAAAGTTATGAGATAAGGAAACTGCTATTCTTCCTCAATTATTTAGTCTCTGGTATTTTGTTTCAGCCACAGAAAGTGTCAGCCAATGTGCATATGAGCAGGACAGGAAAGGACCAGAGAGCATTTCTCACTTAAGAAGAAGAAATGCTTCACGAGGAGAGCCATGGATGCCATCCCTTTCAAGGAGAAGGAAAAAGGAAGGCATTGCAGGAACCCGGCAGCCAGCAGTGGACATCCTTACTCCTTTCCCAGAAGAAGCCTGGGCAGGGACTGAGCTGTGCAAGCCGAGGCTTCCTATGAGACGCTCTTCACCCTCACCAAGGTAAGAGGCAGTGCACGGAGCTGGCAGCTAGAGACAGCAAGGGCGCACTAACCCAGTGCAAGCAGGAAAGAGGGAAAGATACTCGCCTTCCTGAGTCACTTGGTTGCTGTTGGTCAGAGGTCTTGCTAGAAAAAGAAGCAGATGTGAAATTATGGCATGAGACACCAGAAGGGCTGGTGATGCCAGAGGCCTCTGCCGGTGGAGCTAAGAAAGAAGAAAGTAGCAGAGTGTTGACACCAACGGCTCTGAAAGAGCATGCCTCACTGTATCTCAGACACGTCTGTGTAAAGAAAACCCACTTTTAGGTGCAGGGTTAATGTTCTCTCGCACGGCTTTGCCTTAGCAAAGGTGCTTGTGTTGATGCAAGTGTGATCCTCGGGTCTGTGTTATGAATGGCCACATGGGGGTGGCAAGGCACAGCATTTGGACCGTGGCCTTTTCCACTGTCATCTCAACTGCAGGCCAGGGTGGCAAGGAGCAGGGGAGCCCTGCATGAGTGCCTTCCTTGTTGTGTGACTTTGAGAAACTTTATTATGTGTCTGTCCATTTCCCAGTGGGATTGATGTTCTCTATAGGTAACATTTCCCCATGTGTGGGGTTGTAAGAACTCCCACTCTACCTTCACAGGACTCGTGTGTCACTAGCAGAGTTCTGGGAGTCTCAGGCCCATTCCGTGGCCGGTCACACTCAGCTGTCTCCAGGAGCACCTTGCAGAGGCAGCTCCAACACGGAGGACATTTTAAAATCGCCAGGCTACAGCAGCAGGCGGCGGGCAAGAGGCAGAAGCATCATCTCTGGCCCAGCCATTGTGATGACCAGGACACCTGGAACTCACGCCACCCACATAGCAGTGCTGATGGGTGTGTGCTGGTCCCCAGCTGGGCACGGGCCCAACAGTCCCTCCTCCCCACTTGCATCAGGGACCTGCTCCCATGGAGTCCCCTCAAGTCCACCTCTTCCAGACTCAGCCACAGCTGCCCGGGCTTATAGCACAGGCTTGGGATGAAGGCCCCAGTCTCCTCTCACAGGCCTACAGCCTTGTGCATGGTGCTAAACCTCTTTGGGCCTCAGCATCATCATCCATAGAATGGGAATAGTAAAAAGTGGCCACTTCTGTGGGGCTTCGATGAGTTAATCAATTCGTATAAGCTTAGACTAGACCCTGGTTCTGAGCTCTCTAAGTCTTAACTAATGCTGCCAGCACAGTCTCCACCAGCACCACTGTCTCCCCCATTCCCTGTGGGCAGCACACCCCACTGACCTCATGCTCAGAGCTCCTCCTCTCTTCCTCTCCAGGCTCTCAGCCTTGCGGTCCCAATGCCCAGCCTTCTCTTCCAAGTGAGCTCCTACTCATCCATCAAGACCCAGACTGAATGTCACTTCCTCTGTGATGTCCCCAGAAACAGTTACCTTCTCCTCTGTACATCCAAAGACCCCATACCTGTTTCTAAATCTAAAATGCAGCCCAAACTCTAAATGCCCAAAGGGTGGGTGACTGCAGACTCATTCTGGACATGCCTGGGTCAGGCTGGAATGCAGAAGAGGTGGCAGTCAGACCCCTGAGGAGGAGGACTTAGCCACTCCAGCACTGTGAGGGAACAGTGAGTCCCTCAGCCCAACCCCGGCCAAAGTTCACACTGAAGCATCAGAAACATGCAAAGGGAAGGAAAGGCGATGTAACTGCCAAGTCTTAGTCCACGCCCAGGCCCTCTCTTGCAAGATGCCCAGTTAGAAACCACCTCCTTCCAGGAGTATGCACAGAAGGTTTCTCTTGTTCCATGGTTATGCTCCAGAACAATCTCTGATGTACCCACTGCTCAAGTTCCCAACGCCCCTGGGCTCCAACCTGTTACACCTCAACAACCCCACACCTGTACGGGATGTCCTTGTCTCCTTGTGAAGATCCAATGGTAGAGTTTTCTGTGTGGCCTCTCCCACTGCGCATGGTCTAAGCTCAAACTTGTGGGGCCACTGGACCCCTCCTCTGGGCCCTGCCTTTTGCTACCTCCCTATCCTCCTACCGCCAAGCCCTGCCACATCAGCCTTGTTTCTTCTGCCTCTGGGCCTTTGCATGTGCTGTTCCCATCGCTGCCCCTTCCTGCTTCCACTGTTCTGTCAGCCTGCAAGGAAGCTGTCCAGAGAGGCTTCCTTGCTCCTTCCTCGGTGGATTCCTCCCTCCCACCACCTTGGCCTCACACCATGTCTGCATCAAGACTAATCATTTCGTGATGTCTCCCAGAGAGGATGGAAGATTCGCAAAGGTGGGGACAGGACCACGATGTCCCCTGTTCTTCCTCAGCACACACTGTGGCTCCTGGCTGAGTGTGTCTTTGCAGAATGGCAGATTGTCTCACATACACACCATGCCATCTATGTGCTGTGGAGCCATGTGTGGGGCCAGCCCCACCCTCACCACAACTCCCAGAAGCTGCTATTACTCCCACTTTACCGATGAGCAAGCATGGTTAGGAAATTAATTTGCCCGGTGTCATAAAATCCAAAAAACGGCAGGACAGAAAGTTGCACGCAGTTCCTGCTGCCTTTTCTGCCACACCAGGCCTCATTCCAAACCCATCCCAAACCCAAATACCAACAGGTATGGGACATGGTACAAGCAGAAACGCAAAAGTGTCAAAGGCTCCCTTCTATCTTCAGTTAATCTTTTAAGACAGCAGATTCAAGGAGGAGCCTGCAAAAATGTCCCGATGACTCCAGAACATTATTATTATCCCACCAGAGTCTGATTTTGTGGGGAGATGGCCTACAACCACATTGGGCGGGCTGCACATTGCACCGTTACCCAAGCGATTAGCAAGAACCAAGGGTGGGGCGATGGCAGGGGAGGAGGAGAGGTTGGCACAGGGCAAGAGGCACGGAGAACTTGGCTGGTAACGCACCAGTGATCTTCCTACCCGTCTACAGCATTCACAGCGTAGGGTGGGTGGAGTCCTTGCACAACCCACCGCCTCGATCTCTCCATGACATCTGGGGCCCAACTAGCAGGCAAAGCGACAATAAAAACGTTGCCAGCCACAGTTTAAGGACTTCCAGACACTATGTAAGGTCTGCACTGGAGGCGACAGCCAGGAGATCCACTGGCAGGGAGGAGAAGGGACAAGAAGGGCAGATGCCTTCCCACCCCACCCCACTCCTCCACCCCCCCCAGCTGCCGGAACACTCAGGCTCCCGTGAACCTCTGCAGCAGCCCCTGGGATGAATCCCCTCAGCACCTTTTCTGTTTAATACTCCTAGTGATGAGGCCCTCATTCCCCGCTAAGACAGTCTCCCCGTTGCTGGACAGATGTCTCCAGCCTGGACTGGACTTGCACTGCCCTTTAGGGTGGTTTTTTGACCCCATGACATCGCTTCAAGTGTTAGGATTCATACATCCCAAGTCCTCCCAGACTGTCTCATCTTCCCCAGGAGTCGCCGGCTCGGGTCCTTCTCGTCCTAGGCCCTCTGCCCTGCTATGCTCTGAGACTTGGCCTTGACCTGCAGGCCTGACCCCAGGAGAGCTTCTCCTGCAGCAGAGTGCCTTAGAGACCCGTGCCATCTACACAGCGCTCGGGCTCCTGAGGCTCCCCAGAGGCCACCTGGGAACACCTGGGGCCAGGGGCAGGCGTGTGCCACTCCCTGCCCACCTGGAGCCGACGCCCTACAGGCTGTCTCACAAGCCTGAGCCCGAAGGGAGAACAGCACAGTTTAAAGACCCACACCTGACACCTAACGGATTCGGACTCCAGCATAGAGTCACACGCTGTCTCCAGGCCGAACTCCCCACCTCACCCAGGGCAGAGCTCAAGGAAAGGGGCTGCTCTGCCTGATGGGGAGACCCAGGGCCTTGTGCTCTGCTGGACCCGGCGCACTGGAGTCCCTCTCTTCGCAGCCGTGGGATTAAGATGTCTTGGGAAGGCCGAGCAGGCTGGCACAGTGGTCGGGGAAATACGTGCCACTCGGGACCACCGTGTGGGCCACGCATTGCCCCAGCTGGGCAGCCCATGCCCAGAGATGTGCACCCAAGAAGCTGCGGATCCCTTGGAGTGGGGGCGGGGCCGGCGGGGCCACAGAGTGGGCGGGGCCTCTGCGGGGCGGGGCCTCTGAGGGGCGGGGCCGGCGCAGGGCACTCACAGGGCAGCGTCTCTGCGCTGTTCTTCTGGATCATTATGCAGAGCTGTAGCACCAGTTGGGGGGCGCTCTCCAGGAAGGTCTCCAGGAGGCGCAGCATGTTGACGTCTGCATATTCGTACATCATAGCCCAGTAGAAGCGTCGCTGGTGTTCCTTCTGCCGCTGGCTCTGAATCCCCAGGTACATGGTGCGGATATACCTGCCGGGAGACGGGAGACAGAACGCACAAGCGTTGGTGGGAGCGGCGGCTGCACTAGGACCCGAGCCGGCAGAAGCCTCCTAAAACCCAGAGCTGCCTGAGTTGGGCTCCCCTCCCACCAGCTGTGGGCAGAAGTCCCCAGAGGCCTGGGTGAGAGTCTGGGGTTCTTCTGGCCCAAGGACGTGGTGCTAGGGGTCGGGAATCCCCTTCCGGCCTCCATCTGCTCATCTGGACAGTGAGTGAGTCGTGATATCTCAGGGCTGGCCAGGTCAGCAGGCATGAGCTTTCCCAGGTTCAGGGTTGGGGGCATTCTGTCAGGCTGACCCCCCCAGGTATCCTGGAGTGGAAGGTACTTGACATTTGTGAGTACCACTCCCGCGCTGGTCACACACAGATGATGAGTCGATGGGCATAATTCTCACTGATAGCAGAGAGGGACTCTGGGGCTCTGAGCAGTCACCTCACCTGCTCGGGCTGGCATGGATAGCAGAGCACATATGAATTGGCCCCAGGCCACTGTCTACCAGGCTCGTGTGTCCCCCTCTACAACAGGGAGGCCCAGAGACCACAAGGGAGCCTCCATCACTGGGCAGTCTTGCATCTACTGATCTGACCCTCCGGGTGACACCCAGACTCTGTGGGAGGACCAAGGGGCAAAGGACACAGGCACCTTGAGCCTTGAGACATAGGCACTGGGACCTTGAGCCAGCTGTCCCAACCCTGTGCCCCTGTGCCTCGTCTTTCATGACAGTGCCTCTAGGGTGGTGGGCAATCGATCAGCCAGAAGATGTGCAGCGTGGACACTCACCCTGGAGCCACATCTCCAGCCCCAGGCAAGAGGAGGACTTACAGTGCCAGGAAAGACCAGCCAGAGTCAGAACGTACTGGGCTTTGTGCACCCAGTCAGATCAAGAATGGGAGCCTCAGCGCAGTGCAGGTGCCAGGCCCATGGGAGAAGCTGACATCCATTACCGAGCCTTCTGAAATGCCCAGCCTAAGCCCTAAAGATGCAGCACACAAGTGACACTCCATCGAGGTCCTGCTGTCCTCAAGCATCTCCAAGTGCCCACTTGGGGCTATGGATGGTCCTGTCTGTCCCTACTGCCAGCATCGACACAGAAGCCTCCTCGACAGCTTGCACTGCCCACTCTGCCCCATAGCAACCTCTCCACCTGCAGCCAAGGTGCTCTTTGCAGACCTGGAGAGTGTGTGCCCTTCCCTCTGCACTCAGAATAGCCCGAGGGTCTCATGGCCCTGGCCTCGCCCTTTCTGGCCTCACCCCCATTCTCACACTACCCCATCTCATCTGTCTTTCCTGCTTCTCATGATCTCCAACACATGTGCCAGCAACGGGCCCCGCTTTGACATGTGGAGAACAGCACCATCGCATTCCGTCTGGGTTTCCCAGAGCCTTTGGAGGAGGTTTGGGTGACTGTCATAAAGGGACCCAACTGGGGATATGCCTTGCGGTGGATGGAGACACCCACACCTGGGACTAAAAAGGGCCCAAGGCAGAGGCAACTGTGTCTCGGGAGACAATGAGAGGAGGCTAAAGGGTGCCAGCTCCTGCCGGGCACTGCGGGTCTGCCAGCTCATGGAGTTCCCAGATGCCGTGAGCTCCGGGTCTGCTTATTGTTTAGCAAATGGGGAGACTGAGGCTTGGAGCACAGCAAAGCATGGGAGTCTGGTTGTTTCGGGTTCTGTCACTCTCTGGCTGTAGCCCTTGGTGCAAGTTGTGGCCTCTCCCTGGGAGCCTGCCTGGGAACTCACAGCACCAAGGAAGTGGGGAGACGCTCAGGGAGGGAGGGAGGGAAGGAGGCTGCTACACCCCATTCGATGGGTAGAACTGTGGGTGAGCAGAGAGGGGGAGGGATGGAGACCCACAGAGCAAGACAGAAAAGAGGAAGAGAGTGAAGTAGGAGGGAATCAAAGGCAGAAGAGAGAAACGCCCCAGTGCAGCCATGTACCGTAGTCTTACCAATCAGACCTGGTCCCTGATCCAAAACTCAGTCGTGCCCTTGTGCCTGGGCACAGACTCCTCCGAGGCCAGAGCACTAAGGGGTGCGCTCAGACCATGGACCCTGCCTGTCCCACCCACATGGGCAGCTAGCTGCTAAAGGAGCAATTGTGTGGCAAAACTGAGCCTGTCTATCTGGGTCCTGCAGTGACACCAACACTCAGGTCCACTGAGGGCTGCCCTTCCCAGGCAAAAAGCCTGGGATGCCTGCCCATCCTCCCAAAGGCCTCACCTTTCTGCCCAGCAAGGCCAGGGCAGAGGAAGAGAAGCAGCCCAGCACATGCTGACTGGACTGGAACGCTTGCAGAAGCCAACATATCTCTTCTGTGACAGAGCTCACAGGAGGGGCCGTGCCAGAGCTGACCCAAAGACCCCCAGCAAACAGGTGCCGGTCACAGAGCACGCCAGGACCCCAGGGCGATCATCTCGCCCAGCTTGAGTGTCAGCCTCCTGGTCACCCGATCGAGCACATGGTCTCTCTCTGGAGTGAGAGCTAAGTGAGGGTCCAGCTCCCTCCCTTCCCTCCCAGATGCCCCCCCACACACTCTTCTTGGGCCACGGGAGGTCATGGGCACTGACTTGCAGCACAGTGAGGTCTGCATGCTCCTTTATGGGTGAGGACCCCAGGGTCAGAGAGTGAGCTGACCTCTCTCTGTCACCCCCGGACAGTGAGGCAGAGCCACAGTCCCTGGCTCCCTGACATTGCTTGTCCCCCTGCAGCACAAGCAAAACCCCTGTCCCTCCTGCCTACACATGCTATTGTCCCCAAGGGCACAGGCATTTCCCCTTCCCAATGTCCCCAGATGCACCACCTCATTTGTCAGGAAACACCAGTTGGGGTGGTGGAAGCGGTCCCCTCTCCTCTCGCCTGTCCCCATCGGATTATTCTAGATGACCTCTGATGCCACCCAGGAAGCTACTTCTAGCCTACCAGCTCCCCACACAGTATGGCCGGCGGCCACACGGTGGCGCCAGACTCTAAGCGTCGCGGGAGGGACGCGGCACACCAGTGATCTCATACCTAGGGCGCGCACCCCCTGCGACAGCAAGGGTGCAGAGGCGGTGAGGCGGGTGCGCTCTGAGGTGCAGCGTCCTCCCGAGGGCAAGGCCCACGCAGGTGACACGCCGCTGCCACGCCTCCAAACTCCTGAGCCCTCCCGTCCTTAGTGGGTTCCAGAAAGCTCACCTGCCCCCCCAGGAAGGGGCCCAGGAGCGAGGACAGCAACCTGCTCCTGCTGGCTGTGCCTCCACACCTGTGTCACCTCTTGTCACACTGTCTCCCCCTAAGAATACTGGCCCCTATGGTGCACAGGGGACAATGTAGAGGGCTTGAAACTGGGCCTGGTCTGTGGCCTGCAGGACTGTTACCATGGGAAAGTCACCTTCTGACATGGCCCTGGCACCCAACTGCAGCAGGAAGGGCAGGCTGCAGGCCTCAGCTTCTGCCCACATTCTGTAACCTCATTCTTCGGGCAAGTGGCTTCACACAGCGCCGACTGTTCACTCATTTCATCTTCACAAGCACCTTGTAAGATGGGCACAATATTAGCCTCATCTCACCACCGGTGCCAGAGTGCAGCGTAGAGGAGCAGACATCCCTCAGTTTACCCAGTTCCATCCTTGGCTACATAGGGCTTTGCATCGGGCAGCCTGGTCCCTGGCCAGCACCCTCAAGCCCTGTCACACACCTCTCTGGGACCCCATTGTCTCTGCCTTCAGGACTACGTCCAGCCTGCTCCCCTTGCAGCAGCGGAGAAGCAGGGTTTTCCCGGAATCCTGGCTGCCTCAGGGTTCTGCCTGCAGCTGGGTTACCTCGGGGACATCTCTGCAGTCTCTGAGTCCTGGCACAAAGTGGGGTCCAGGAGGTGCCACAGGAGTGGATGCCTCTGAGAGTGGGAGTGTCCAGCATGGGCAGGACCGCAGAGGCCACAGTGAGCCCTGCTCCCTGGGGCTCTCACCTCCAGTCTCCAACAGCAACTGTGTGCACCTCTGCCTCTTCCTCTGTGAGCTGAGGAATTGTTTGCCGTTCATTACCCCTGACTCCAGAAACCTCAAGTTCTGCGAGCACGCTTTTCTACATCGGCACTCATCAGAGTGGGGTCCCCCAAATCACACAGCCAGTCACAGTTCGGGCAAATCAGAAAAGGTCTTGCCCAGACCGTACTGCTCCACTGGGCATTAGCAAGGGCTCTACCCAAGCCTGACTGCCATGGAAAACAAGTGATTTCCGCAAGAGGCAGGAGGCTGGAGAGGTTTGCTATCAGGGCCTACAGTCCCTTGCTTGTAGAGTTGGCATTTGAAACCTTCGACTACAGAGAGCAACGCATCCTCAAAGCCCCAAACAGGGTTGAGCCCAGATTTTATGAGAACCTCTCTTTGAGAAAGGAGTAAATTCCACTGGTCACTTAAATGATAAACAATGCCAGGTCTGTGAGCTTTTTTTCTGCAAAATAGAAAAGGAAGGAAAACATATTTATCATTTTATGAGGCCAGTGTTACCCTGACATGAAAGCCAACAAACTTGACACAGGAAAATCAAACTGCAGACAGTAGTATTCCTCTAAATAAAGATGCAAATGTCTTAAAAATATTAGCAATTCAAATAGTATGTTGAAAGACTGATACGCCAGATCCAACTGGGGTTTATCTGCGAACTAGATTCAAAAGACAATTGAATAATCTATGATATCATTCACAAAAACTGCCCATCGCATCAATGGATGCAGAAAAAGACTGTTGAAAAAATTTAACATCCACTCATGATTAAAAAAAAAAACCTCACAGCAAACTAAACATAGAAGGAAATTTCCTTAAGCTGATGTAGACAGGAGATGTTTATAAAAATCTGCCTTAGTCTTGAGGTTAGGAACAAGGCTATGATGTCTATTTCCCTTTACTCCCACCCCCATTATTTAGAATCACACTGGCAGGTTAGGCTGTGCACAAAGTCAAAGACAAATATATACAGAAAGACTGCTAAGGAAAAAGGAAAACTGCCCCAAATGTAAATGACATGATCACTGAGACTGAAAACCCAAAGCAGCTACAAAACTTTATAGAATTCATTAATAAATAGAGAATGTCTTATTATATAATATCAGCATAGAAAAATCAATAGCACTTTTTGAACTATTAATGGGAAACTGAAATTTTATAAATATATGCTATCTAAATTAGCTCCAAAAATGAAATTCTTAGAAGCCTAATAAAATATGCAATATTTGTATTCTGATGCTACAATATGATAAAAAGAAATGAAAGGAAATGTAGGTAATAGGACATATACAAAGCTCATAGATTGGAAGATGCAGTATTGTAAAAGTGACAGTTGCCCCCAAATTAATATATACATTAGAAGTAATTTTAATAAAAATAAAAATATCAGCAGGTTTTTTTTGTTCAGATTCCAAAATATGGAAAGGTGAAGGACCTGGAATAGTCAAAACAACTTTGAAAAGGACTGAATTTGAAGAAGTCACACTATGATTAGGTACTTACTATAAAACAACAGACAGTGTCACACTGGCAGAGACAAAAGTGAATCAGGGAAACAGAACAGAGCCCAGGAGCAGACAATGGAATTAGGCTGATTTCTTGTGGGAGACCACCGAGCTTTGCTCTCTTAAGAAACAAAGTCCCTTGCCTCTGTCTTTCCTTGACCTTTACTTCAACCCTATCCATCAGATATGCAGAGCTGGCTATATTAAACCAGATGTTCCCTTAATGGCTAAAACAATGTGATCAAGTCCCACCAAGATGACAGCATATGTCAATGCAGCATGTGGATAAGAATTCTCCCTCTGCTGAGGTCTACAATTGGGGCTCTAGCAAGAACCTGAGAGATACGAGGGCTAACCCATGAGATAACATCTCAGCTGAGGTCATGGGACTCAAAAAGAATTACACTTTCCTTGCAGTAAAGCTGCCATCCTTACATACATCAAGCTATGCACTGCTAATTGGAGGCCTTTATGCCTGGCACAAAATTGATCTGTTTCTCATTACAGCCAATGCCTGCAAAGTTTCTTTTCCCTAGCACTGGGCCATGATTCTCACCCACCTCCCTGACTGATACCAATAAAAGCCATGAGCTTTTGGACTCATGGGCTTTTGTTCCACAGAGAGCATGGGTCATCCTAGGGCCCTTCAACTGCAGAATATTTTCTCTTTCTTTGCATCCATGTGCCATATTGCCAGGTGCAAGACCTGAACCTTCTGAGGGGATTTCAGTAATTTTTTACAGAGTTGCAAACTCAACTACTTGAGAAGAGAAAATCTTCCCAATGAAACATCAACAATTTGTCATTCATGTGCAACGATGAACATGATGTAGCGTAGATTAAGATGTAGAAGAAAGACTTTAAGGGAAAACCTAGGAGAAAATCTTTGTGGCCTTGACTTGGGCAAAGAGTTCTTACTTATGACAGCAAAAGCATGATCCATAAAAGAAAATTTGATGAATGAAATTTCATCAAAATTAAAAATTTCTATTATGTATGGCATTGTTAAGAGAAGGAAAAGACAGGCCAGGACAGTGATGGTGAACTTTTCAGAGCTTTCAGTGACACAGACAGCCTTCTGCAGCACACATGCAGTAGCTCTACCCCGACTGGGCTAGAAGATGCCAGGATCCACATGTCACAGAATATATAAGATCCTCAAAAGCCATCAGAAAGACAACAAATCAACCCACTGGGCAAAATATTGGACAAGTTGTTTCACCAAAGAAGGCATACGATGGTAAATGAGCACAGGAAAAGAGGTCAACATTGTAAAATCAAGAAACAAATATAAAATCACAAAAAACACGAGTCAGTACTTCATACTATGGAAATCACTAAAGTTTGTATTACATGGACACTATCAAGTGCTGGAGGTAGTGTGGAGCAACGGGAATGCTCACATCAGGCAGGGATGACAGCAGACAGCCAGGCTCCCTGGAAAATATCGGAGAGTCTCACAAAGCCAACCACACTCTCCCCGTCACCCAGAAATTCCACCCCTGGATATTTATTCTGGAAACAAAAATGTATGTCCCCACAGAAAGCACATACACAAATGTTTTTGCAGCCCTCCTCATAGTGGGTAATTAGCCCTCAACAGCCAGATGGATTAACAAACATGTACATCCATACCAGGGAATGCAGGGCAGGGTCCATTGACACAGTGACTCTGACTCTGAGGCTTTACACTGCAGGACCTGCCTTGGTTGGTAGTTGTACCCCCTGTGGTTCCACTTAGCTGACATCCCAGCACATGGTTCACTCCAGGACTCGGTTAGAGACACTGCTGGGCTTAGGAGGGGCTTATGTCCAGATAAGGCTGTCTTAAATTGAAAGTATCTTAGGTCAGAACTCCATCTGATACACCTGAGGCCCACACGTCAGCACCCCGGTGCACCGGAAGGGTTAGTTGTTTCCCTTGGGATCAGGAGGCTGGCAGCATCAAGAGAGGACTGTGCTGAACATCATCAGACCCAAAAGAGACCCAAATTCAAACCCAGTTCAGGAGCAGGTTCTCCTTAATGCAGGCCACTCTCACAGCATGGGAAATTCAGAGCATTGTAAGTGCTCTGACCTTATAGAGGTACCTTATAGAGGTAAGGACCTCTATAACTGTGGGGCATTTGTAGTTAAAAGGAGGAAAGAAAAGAGGGAAGGAGGATTTGAGACAGACAGGTGAAGGGAGGGAAGGAGGAGATAGGGAGGAGGGAGAGAGGGAGGGTGGGGAGGAGGAGGAGGAGAAGCACGGAGGCAGAACCTTCTATGAGAGGAGAGGCAGCTTCAGGGAGCAGGAAGAGAGAGTCACAGACAGACCCCTCCGGCCTTCCCTCTCAGTGAGGTGCATCCCTCTCAGGGCACGCACACCTGCCTGCCTCCGTGTCCAGCTGTCACTGTGCACAGGCCACTGCTTCCCTTCCAGAGCCCATGTGCCAGGCAGGGGGACATGCAGCCCAGGAAGTCACTGGAAATCAGCTTGGGCTGGATGGGGACCATGGCAGGCACTGAATTCTACCCATGACTCCATGGGGCAGAGCGAGCAGCACTCGCTCCTGTGCGGCTGCAGGGCTGTCCTTGGCAAAGCCGCACTGCCAAGCACTTGCCTCCCCCAGGGTGGGAGCCTCCTTTGAGGTCCCAGGAGTCCCTCACAGTTAGGAGCAGTGTCACTTACCCATGACATAGAAGACATATGCCCAGCAACCAGGACCCTGGGTGTCACACACTTCCCCTTTGCAGAAATATAGTGAGCCTGTGACCAGCAAACTACTTCCTGCCAGAAAGCAATGGGGTGGGGGAGCCAGCAGCTCCCTGCCGTTTCTTCTGGGACTTGGACCACCATGCAAGTGGCTCTGTGTGGATGGGAAGCAGGCAATTTAGCTGCCACAGTGAGGCCACCAGATCAGGCCCCTCAGACACCATGGATGGAGTGGGGGGCCCCTGATTCCTGGGGGCAGCCCTCAGCTGGGCAGGGCCTGAGAGGAGGCCTTTCCCCCTTGCTTTCTGCTAACAGCTTCCACTTTTGTGTCCTTCTGTTGCCCTTCCACACCCCTGTGTCCCCTGCAGAGCCCCATCCCTGGACTCCAAATGCTCCAGAAGTCTCAGGTGCAGAATGGCACATAGGTTGGCACTTGGGAACAGGACAAGGGGATTCAAGGTGAGGATGGCAGCAATGCAAAGTAGTAACTGAGGCCAGCCGGCATGGGCAGGAGGGCTCGGCACAGAACAGGCCTCCTGATCTGGGGGCACCAACCCAGGGGCTCCTTTGGAGGCAGGAAACAGAAGGAAAGGGACTGGCCAGTTGCCCAGCTGGTGGCTGTGACCCACACAATAGGCCACTGCTGAGGAAGCATGGGAGCTGCGGTTAAACTCTGTCCTCTGCAGGACCCTAAGCCCCCAAGGGCAGATCCAGCCCAGTTCTGCTCCGTGCAGGTCCCCAGCCCCGACCAGTACGGAGCACCCAGGGGACCCTGCAAGACTACTGATGCACAGTGACAGGGTCCAGCCCCAACCTCCTGACCTTGGAGGCTTCTTGGTCATGCAGCCTGGTGGCTGCTGAGGGCAGTGGAGGCCATGAGTAGCTGAGGGGCTGGACTGTGCTACACTGGGCTGCTGACAGCCTGACACTGTGCCTCACCCCCACCCCCTCTGTCTCCAGCAGTGTCACCTGCAACCCTTGGGTAACCAAGAAGACCCTGGGACCTGAGGCCAGGAGAGCACGCCAGTGCCCAGAGCCCCATCCCGGTACCTCCAGCAGCAGCAGCTGGGCCCCAGCGGGGCAGTCTGAACACTTCGGGCCAGGTTCTGCTCAGCAGTCACCAGAGAGACACACAGAGCCCACCGCAAAGTCAGGACAGGGCTTTGCTGTGAGGTTAATAATAGTTACCCACCTGCTGGCTCTTTGCTGCCATCAAAACACCCTTATCTCTTTGGTGCATTTGAATGTAAGTGGTTGTACCCTCATCCTGGGCATGGCCGCTGCACACACACTCTCCCACACCCGCGCACACACCTGCAGCCACACACGCGCCACCTATGGGAACACACTCCGCATGGACACCCCACAGGTGACCACGCACATACACTGTGAGGACACGCGCACATCCACAGACGTGGCACACACACTTACATACACACCACCGCCACCGACTTGTACACGCACATGACACTTAGGAGGACACAGCTCCATCTGCCTGGCCCGCACCCACAGTCAACCTGGGCTGCAGGTCTGTCTGTCCCCCTCATCCAGGGTGACTTGTTTCCGCCATGCCCTGTCACTGTGGCCTCCACAGGGAGGAAGGTGGAAGGCCGGCCGCCAGCTCAGCCCCTGGGAGCCGAGCATCAGATCGGAACTATTTTTAGCCCTTCTCATCCATGCGTCTGACACCAGCTGAGCCGTGGTGGCAGCTGGGGCACAGGAGAGAGCGGCATGAAATGGCCTTTCTTCCCAGGCCCAGCGGAAATGAAGGAGAAGTGCCCGGGAGCTCCTGGAACCAGCTGGCTGCACGCAGTAGGTGCCACCCGGAGTCTCGCTGGACATGAGGTCTCGACAGTGGGTGACCTGAGTGTCCCTTGGGTAGACAGTGCCCCATTCTCCTTGCTCCAGCCTCAATTCCCACCAGCACAAGGGGCCCAGGTCACTCCTGCTTCTCCAGCACAAAGCTGCTTAAACAGGTCCAGTGCCTCGGTGAGCCCGAGCCCTGGAGAAACGCCTTCTTCCCGGATAACCTCCCAGGGTGGGAGCCCGTGTGGGGTTTCCGTTTATCTTCGTTTCTCTGAGGGAGGCACGTTATCTGGCACATCACAAGTGTCGGATGTTTCTTGGTTTTGCTTTTTTGAGACAAAGGTCTTGCTATGTAGCCCAGGCTGGTCTTGAACCCACTGTTTACCTCAGGCTGGCCTCCAGCTTGTGGCATCCATCCACCTCACCCCCCTGAGTGGTGTGATGACAGGTACATGCCACCATGCCTGGCTCAGCTGATGAATGAATGAACAAACTGTCATTGGTTAGTAAGGCCCTGGAACTCTGGAAACTTCAGACATTCACATCCCAAGCTCCCGAGCAGGGGTAGGAAAGTGTCTTAGTTACTTTTTACTCATCGCTGAGACAAAATACCTGATGCCCAAAGTTGGGAAAGGAAAGGCTTATTTCTTACAGTTTTTGGAGGTTTCAGTGCATACTCAGTAGGCTCCAAGGCAGGGTGGCATGTCGGGGCCGCAGTTCATGGCGGCTGCAATCAGCAAGCGGAAACCGGCAAGAGAGAGACACACCTTCTTCCTGCCATTACATCACATCCTGGCTCCACCCCTAGGAGGGTGTAGCACTGACACCACCAATCCAAGTACTAGACAATGAACCAGTCACAAATGCACAATGCAAATACATGAGGCCTGGGCTGGGGATTTAGCTCAGTGGCTTAAGCGCCTGCCTGGCAAGCGCGAGATCATGAGTTCGGTCCCCGGTACCAAAAAAAACAAAACAAAACAAAAAAAATACATGAGGCCTGGGGGCCACCTACATAAACCATGACAGAAAGGTCCCTTTCTTTGGCTCCACCTCACCCCAAAGCACCACGGTGTCTGGAGAGCTGGCTGAGCCTCACTTCCTCCCTTCCGTCTCCTCCCTAGGCCTCAGTCTCCATGCTGATGGAGTCCCCAAGCCTGAGTGGAAGCAGTGACTGTACTGTTCCCCCTCCAGGCAGCAAGACAAAACCACGGTGGGAGAACTGCGCCTGGGGTTGTGGCAGCCACCAGTGCTGCCCAGGTACCCACTGTGACCTGGATCTGCCAGGACCCAGGTGGCCCAGGAGCATGCAGGCTGCCCATGTGGATGGGCGCAGAGGGCTCTGCCAGGGAAAATGCCAGCTGCCGTTCCAAGTCCTTCACATCTTCAAACAGGAACCCCGGGCCCTAAGTAAAGTGCCCTGCATGTTGTGGGTGCCCTGAGTTATGTCCCAAACACACAAAAAGAAGCACAAGCACCCAGGGCAGTGCTGGAAGAGTCCTGGGCACAGTGGGAGGGTGTGCTAGTGCCCCTCTGGAACCATCTAGTGTCTCCTTCACTTCATAGTAGATCTGTTCCTGTGAATTTATCTAAATGATGAATGAAGGTAGCTTCTCATTCAACTCTACTACGTTTCAGAGTAACACACCTGCTGGGGCCCTGTGTCCTTCCTGGACCTGTGTCCTTCCGCTTGACCAAGGTGACCCTTCAGGACCCTCCTGAGAACTCTATGGAGCAATGCACACACACCCCTGCGAGCAGATTCAAGCGTCCAGTGGGCACAGCTGAGCATCTACTGCACGTCAGGCACTATGGGAGCCAGAGGGCCTCTGGGCAACGCCTTGATGTTGCCCCATTCACAGACCATCAGGGCAGGGCAGCAGGAGCTGAGAGCAGCCCTGGAGGCGGGGAAGTCACCAGGAAGTGGTCCTGGAGGCCCTTGGGGTATGTGTGGGGCACAGGGCAGAGATGGGGCTAGAGGTACAGGAGGGAGTTAAAGGATCCCGGGGGCAAAACCGAGACCATGGCTGGGGCAAGGGAGAACAGCACAGGACTGACCAAGAAGGTGGTGGTTCTGAACTTTGAGAGAGATCAGAAGGGAGCAGAAAGTGAAGCTCCACTCAACCAGGCCAAAAGAAGGAAGGGACAGATGTTCAGGGCAGCCCAGGTTCAAGCCCAGTTGCTCAGTGTTTCTCCACACCCTGGGCTCCCCGACCTCAACATCAACCAGTCTGAAAACATTGCATTTGTACTGAACTTGTACAAACTTTTTTTGGGTCATGATTCCCTAAACAATATAGTTTGACAGCTATGTACATAGTGCCCCCATTTTGTTAGGTATGTAAGTACCTGGAGATAATTTAGAGTCGCTGGGAGGAAGTGTGCAGGTTTGGTGCAAATACTATGCTATTTGATAGAAAGGATTTGAGTACTGTAGGACTTGGGTATCTGACACTGTCTTAGTCAGTTTTCTATCTCTGGGACAAACTACTTGACAGTCAAAATTTAAAGCAGGAAAGATTTATTTTGGCTCATGGTTTCCAGTGGGTTCAGTCCATGGTTGTTTGACTCCGAAGCAGAAACGGCATGGCAGAAAGCCTGGGTGCAGGACAGCTGCTCATCCTACGGCAGCCAGGAAGCAGAAGAGAAAGGGCTGGAGACAAGAGTACATGCTTCCAGGTCAGTCCCCAGTGACCACCTCCAGCCTGGCCCCCACCTTCTAACAGCACATTCACCCACTACTGAATTAATCAGTGATGAACCCACTGACGAATATGGGACCACCATGATGCAATCACTGGAGATGGGGGGCATTTTAGATCTAAACCATGACGGAAACCATCCTCTCAGACCCAAAGGAACAACCACAGGTTCAAGCAAAGACAGCGACGGGTCCCCACACAGTCTTAGTCTAAATGCCTAAGAGGAATAGAAGGACAGTTCCGACGCTTCTCAGACAGAGTACACTTAATAATTCATTCACCCATAGCTCAGCACATTCTCAACGAATCTGAGACGGCATGAGCATATGATATAGTTGGCACGCACCACGGACCCTCAGCTTGCTGGCCACACCATCCCTGCCCAAGGTCACCCTGAGCAATTGTGAACATTTTTTGAGGCAGGCAGCCTGGGAGAAGTTTCTCGCACCCCATCTTGTTGAACTCCACAGCTGTCCCCATCACCAAGTATGAGTGTGGTGCCATTCCACACACAAGAGACAGGCTGGGCAGATTCCAGGCTGGCAGGCAGGTGGAGACAAACCAGGCCGGGTTGCATCAGGAGGGCTCTCGTGTCAGCTAACAGTCACAGAGAGAGGGACGTCACACAGGCATTGCTTCTCTGAGCTGTCATCCTCAGGTCTTTTGTGGCCCTACACATGTCCTGAGGTTTCCCGGGGTCAAACAGCAAGGCTGGTCCAGAGGACCTCACTATCCTTTGTCACGGTCCACATAACGGACTGGGGCAACGTCCATGGGTGGCCAGTAATATTGGGGGCCACATTGGGAGCTCAGTGACTCCTCCTGGCTGGTCACAGCCAAGCAGGTATGAAAGTAGGCCATGCAGAACCCATCCTGGAAGTTCCCTAAAGTCTCACGTGACCATGGATGGGACCTTTAGCGGGTGACTGGCTTACGGAGGCGTTATAACTGCCTTGCTATTAGGATGGGGGGCCTGATCAGAAGAGGTGGGCCACTGGGGCCATGGTTTTATCCATGACTCCTTCCTTGGTTCTCTGCCATGCCTCAGGCAGCTATGACCCACCGTGCCCCTGCGCCATGCCATCCTGCCTTGGAGCTGGTCAGCTATGGCCCACAACACGAGCCAAAATAAAGCTCTCCTCCTTGAAGTTGTGGGTGTTTTGTGTTCTGTTTCAGCCAGAAGGGAAGTGATTGAGACGTGGTCTCAGTGGGTGGGAGGAGGAACAAGGGTTTCTCCCTGACCTGAGCCCAGGAGAGGGCAGGATCCAGGAGCAGTCATCAGGAGCCCATGTTAGGAAAAGGCCCCTGCAGAGGGCCAGGCAGAAGGGGACAGTAATTCTGAACAGGCAAGCTGGGAGGCTAGGAAGGATGGGTGGTAAAGATGTCTCCTCCCTAGACGCAGCATGCGGTCTGCTGCAGGGCCCCTCCCAGGCAGTGCTGAAACCTCACCCATCTCACGCCTCAGCATCCCCAGGCCTGGCTCTGAGCTCCACCCAGCAAGGAGGCCTGAGGGCACCTGCAGAGCCCCCAGTGCACACTTCCGCTCAGAAGTGATCTGGCAGTGGGGCAGATGGGCCCATACATCAGTAATGTAATATGCAAGCTCATGCATTATACACACTGCCCATGAACCCCCCGCTAAGCACTAATAAAATAAATAAATCAGACGTTTTCATATTCTGAGCATGCTTGCTGAACAGTTATTCCCTCGCATTATGATATTTGAATCTTGCAAGAATTCTGTGGATTTGGAACCATCCATCTCATTTTACAGGCATGAGGAGAACCGGGGGGTCTGACCCTATCATGCCTTCCTTTATAAATAGCTTTATGAGTTTGCCATTCGGAAGTGTATGATTCAGTAGTTTCAGCGCATTCACGCAATTGTGCACCATTGCCACGATCTAGTTCTGGGGCACTGGCGCCTCCCCCAAAAGAGATCCTGAACTATCAGCAGTCACCTGATTCTTCCCTCGCACCATGCCCCTAGGCAAGCACCCACCTTTTTTACAGCTCTAGGGATTAGCACAGTCTGGGTCCTCCCTACAAATGGCTTATGTATTATATGGCTTCGTGCACTGGCTTCTTTCACTGAGCAGGATTTCAGTGGCCACCCACGGTGTGGCCTAGCAGCACTGAACGTACGACACAGGGGCCACCGTGGGCTGTCTGAAAGCTCTGTAAGGTCGCCATCTCTAACAGCCTGTCCTTCCCGATGGCTGAGCACTGTTACATGTAGATGTCATGTTTTGTCTTTCTACTCATCCGCGGATGGACATTAAACTGTTCCCATTTGTTGGCTCTCATAAATAGTACTGCCATGAGCATCTGTACGCACATTCCCGTGGGAACCCGTGCTTTCCGTTCTCAGACACACCTGCCCGTGGCCGCATGGCCAGGTGGTAAGGATAACTCTCTAACCTTCTCAGAGCCTGCCAGATGTTTTTACAGGGTAGTGGCTGCACCATTTCACAGTCCCACCAACAGTGTATCAGGTCCCCCGTTTTGCCACATCCTTGTCAACCCTTGTCATTGTCTGTCTCTATTTTGGCCATCCTAGTGGGTATGAGGTGGCTTCTCCCTGTGGCATTGCTTCCACAAATGTCAAACATCTTTCCACCTGACCACTGGCCATTTGCATGTTTCAGAGAATGTATATCTGTCTACATTGAAATGGATATTTGGAGAAATGTCCAAATTTTTGCTCATTTATTAATTAAATTGTCCATTATCAAGTAAGAGTCTTCCATTTAGTCTGGACATAAAGTCCCTATTTAAATAAATGATTTGCAAATAGTCTACTATCCCATGGGTTATCTTTTCATCTTCTTGGTGCATTTGTTGAAGCAAAAATATTTTTAATTTTGATGAAATCTAATTTGTCAGGTTTTCTTTGTTGCTTGTTTTCTTGTTTGGTTTTTGGTGTCATGTCTAAGAAGGTTTTGCCTAATCCACGGTCATTAGACTTATTCCTGTGTTGTCTTCTAGGAATTTGATACTTTTAGGTTTTACATTATGATCTATACTCCATTTGGAGTTGGTTTTGTTTATTTATTTTGTATCCTGCAAGGTAAGGGTCCAGCTTCATTCTTCTGCGTATGAATATCCAGTGGTCACAACACCATTTGATGAAAACCCTCTTTTTCCCCACTGAATTTTCTCAGTATTCTTGGGAAATACCAGCTGCCCCTATTCATAAGAACTTTTTTCTGGACCATCCTGCTCCATTGATGCATATATCTAGTCTTGTGTCACACCGCCTAGGTCAGTATCAGACCATCTTGAATGCTAGAACTGGTTCTAAATTTTGCACCTGGCAAGTGTAAGTCCTCCAACTTGGTTACTGTTTTCCAAGATTGATTCTCTGCCTTTTAATCTAAAATTTATGGAGTGGAGACCATCATATGTGGGTAAGTGCATCATGTGTATTAACTCCCTTAACATGACCTGCGCAGAATGTTCCATCACAACGACACTCTACAGACGAAGAAACCAAGGTGTGAGGAAGTCAGCTGGGTTCTCACAGAGTCAGCAGTGGAGCTGGATGGTCAACCACAGCCACGAGGTTCTGCTCCCCTGACAGACACCCACCAGGATGCCGGAACGCAAGGAACAGGAGTGTGGAGCAGAGAGGCTCGTCCCAGCCTCTGGGGCCAAGGCCAGATGAGGCCCAGGTCTACAGGTCCTGAGGCAGCCCCTGGTGCTTGTTTCAAGGTGACACTACCTTGACAAGTGCAGGAAGGGACACAGTGACCATTCCTTTGCTTCCCACCTCCCTACTCCCAGCTTTGGGACCTTCATGGCTACAAGGTAAGAGGACGAGACCCAGCCCATGAACGCATCTGATGCCAACAAGTGCCCCATGCCAGTCCCTCAGCAGGCCCAGGGATCTGCCGCCAGGACAGGCTCAATCCGAGTCCTCAGGTGGTGAGTCCTTGCGGCTTGGGTCTAGATGGCTCCCCAAAGCCTCATTCGCTCATAGATGGGGCTTTTCAGAGGTGGCTGGATCTAGAGTGTGTGAATAACTCTTGGTGCACTGCTAGGATTAAGGGTGTGAGTGCCACCTGCCCTGGACATGATATAAGGGACAGAACGGCTTGCTGCTCATTACCTGTCATTGGTTGCTACTTGCCTTTGCTGTCTCCGGCCTGCCTTGAGCTGTTTCTCCTCTGTGATATCCCTCTGTCTTGCCACCTGCCTTTGGAGCTGGCTGATTATGGACAGAAACCTCGACAAACTGTAAGCTAAATGTACTTTTCCTCCTTTAACCTTTTTTTTCTTGGTTTTGGGAATCAAACTCAGGCCCTTGCACTTGCCAGACAGGTACTTATATCCCCAGCCCCCCCCTTTAACTTTGGATGTCAGGTATTTTGTCTCAGCAACAAGAAAAAGTAACTAAGTCAGCCCTGGACAGGGCTGGGTAGAGTCACTGTCCCCACCTCCTGCTACCCTGTGACATCCCTGCTATCTTCCACCTGCACGAAGGCCCTGGCGGCCATCAAGTGGTCCTGCAGCAGGAGCCCAGGGCCTGCCAGACACCCAGCCACAGCCAGCAGGGATTGAGCCTGCTGGTTTCTTCAGGCTTCTGTCTGCCAGCTGCTGGAACTGGAGTCACACAGCCTGGACCTCACCAGCGCTGGCATAACCACCCCCATTCCTGCCGCCCTGCAGAGCCAACCAGGCAGAGCTCGGTGCCCCATCTCAGCATCCCAAACCCCAGCTGCCTCCTCGGGGTGCCCTCCTCCTTCCTCTACCTCCCCGCTCCTCACTGCTGAGACATGCGAACACCGAACATGACTTCTGGAATCCATTCTGTTGTTCCTCTTCGGCTCCCCCGGCCCATCATTATGGCTATAATGTCATCATTTCTTGTTTTCCCTTTTGTCCCCTTCTCAAGACCACAAGTGCTTTGCTGCACTAGCCCGGCTCTCAGCTGGGGCGTGAGCGGGCTCCCGAGCGGGGAGTGAATGAATGAATCGGTGGACACTGACCCAAGGATACGGGAAGCTGGGCCAACCCAGGGACGGCACCGGGATGCCACCCAGTGGATCAGCTCTTCTTTTGTGGCCCATCCCCACCTGGCCCCAGTGCAGAGTCTCCACAGCTACAGTGTCACACAGGCCTGGTCATCTGTGGGGAACCTGGGTGACTGTGGCACCTGTGTTGTCCCACATAGCCCGTGTCCTACGAGTCTGTGACATAGACGAGTACCATCACTGCCACTTCACAGATGGGGACACCAAGGACATAAGAGGTCAAGGACATGATGCCTTGCACCTACGGGGACTTCCAGGGTCACACACAGCAGTCAGGCAGGTTTTTGTGGCTCCAAGACCAAGTGGTGACTTGGTTCCCTGGTCCTATTTGCTCTCCCAGCCTTGTCTGTGGTGGTCACCCTGGAACATGGGGCTATACTGTTCACAGGAAAGTCACTCCCAGAGACATCGGCTCTGTGTCAGTCCCTCACCTACCAGATTCCTATGTTGAGCCCTAACCGCAAAACCTCAGAGGGTGACTGTATCTGGGACAAGGATTTACCCAGGCAGTTAAGGTAGCACAATGTCACCAGGCTGGGTCCCAAGACTACCTGACCGGGGTCTGTATAAGAGGAGGCAGTCAAAACACAGACGCACACAGAACCACGGGCAGCCATGTGAGGACACAGGAAGGTCACAGTTAAGGACTGGGTCGTGTCCCCATCTCCCCAAAATCACGCATAGAGGCTCCAAACCCAGGTGTGACTGTCTGGAGACTAGGCCTGTGAGGAGACGATGAAGGTTAAGTGAAGTCATCTGGGTGGGGCTCTGACATCAGAGGATTAGTGTCTTGCTTTAAAAAGAGGACACCAGCCCCGTGATCTCGCTCCACACCACACACAGGGAAAAGGCTGATCAGAGAGGCTCAGAGGGAGCCTCTAATGGGCTTGGTGTCCCCACCTTGATCTTGACTTCCAGCCTCTAACACTGGAAGAAAACAAGTGTCTGCTGTTTCTGTCGCCCTGTCTGCATTGCATTGTGCAGAGTAATTGTCCTGAGGCCATCCACAGAGAAGGGAGCTTCAGATGCTCGTTCAGCAAACGTCACAGTGCACACGCCAGGCCTGAGGCTGCCTGCGGTGGGGGGGGGGGGTCACGGCGCATGTGGAGAGCACACGCAGTGACTTTGAACCCTGGGGCTCCAGCTGCCACCACTTCCTGCCCTTAGACCATTAGTCATCATTCCTTTGACGCACAAGAGTAAGCAAAGGCACCGAGCTAGGTTGACATGGAGCAACAGGAAGTCGGAGGGAGACAGGCGGGACCTGGCCTCTTCCCTTCACTCAGCAAGCACTCAGAGCTCGCGAGGCCTGCACTGGGCCTTGTGCCCGGCTCTCTGCCTTCTGCCTGCACTCATCACACCACCCTCCTGCCTTCCCTCACGGGGCCTCTGCTGGGGCTGGGGCTGCCTGGGGAAGGAGGCAGGAAGCAGAGCTGGGCCACTTCGCTCCCCTAACAATGGGGCAGCGTGGACCATGTGGGACCACCTGTCACCCTGACTCCTGAGCTCCTCGCCTAGCAGCACGGGTGCACTGGAGGGTCACTTGGTGACTGAGGAGCTGAGGCTCGCTGTCACAGAGAGGGTCACACTGCATCTCACTAGCCCAGGGAAAGATCTGAGTTCAGAATTCGAGGTACAGCTTGTACCTAGTTCACGCTGCTTTCACACCATCTTGAGTTGAAAATTTTTCAGTGGAGCCACTGGAAGTCACGGACCATCTCATGCAAGGTCTCACTCCTCGACCTGAGGACTAGGTAGCCTTCCAGTTCTACTGTCACAGTGCTAATTTGGCCCCGTTTCCTTCCTTTCCTGCTCACCTGAGAGGCACCTCCAAGTAGGGGGTGTTGGCTCTAGTGCTTCCCATGCTCTGTCCCTCTGGGGCACCTGTCTTCTCTGTCCGGGGACGCATTTCAGCCCCTCACCCTACAAAGAGAGATGAAGGCTGCCCCACACTCTTGCAGACGGCCTGTCACCCACAGGCCACTTGGCTCAGTGTCATAGAAGAGGATGCGCAGGCCCCAGTGAGAGACAGCTCCTCCTGCCCAGCCAGCAGAGAGCCCACAAGACCAAGACTGCTGCAGCTCCAGGAATCAGGATCCTGTGGATACGTGGAGCTTTCCAGGAGGACATCAGACAGCAAAGAGAGCCAGCTTCCAGCGGCTGGAGCCAATATGACTGCAGGGTGCCACCCCTGGGCACTCAAGGGTATGTCCAGGGGGCAGGCTGGACAGAACCTGGGGAGGTGCGCCTGCAGCTTCTCAGTGCCAAGAGGCCTCACTTGCACTCAAGCCCTGTGGGAAGAAGGGCCACTCCCTCCTCCCAGCTCCTTCCCCTCCCTTGGGCCCTACAAGGACAGGGAGCCTAGAGGAGCTGAGCTTGGGGTTCACAGTGTGTCCCTCCTCACTCACCTTCTGCAGGAGACAGACTTCCGGTGGCCAGAGACAAGTGTCAGCCTCCTGCAGCCTCAGGAGGCAGACAGCCAGGAGCCCCAGGACACAGGAAGAAAA
Organism: Dolichotis patagonum; assembly: GCA_004027295.1. Lineage (NCBI taxonomy): Eukaryota > Metazoa > Chordata > Mammalia > Rodentia > Caviidae > Dolichotis > Dolichotis patagonum. The sequence goes on along the minus strand of PVJX010000180.1, from coordinate 32,048 downwards.
GCTGGGCACTGCCAGTCAGATGGGCATCTGTCCACCTGCCACTCTTGGCCAGCGACCATCACTGCATGGTGTGGTGTGGGACTCTCACAAGTGGGGTCATCGCCCACCTCAGGTGGGGAGCTCTCCCTGCTGCCCCGGGACGAGCCGCACTGCAGCAGTGCAGATCCAGCTCGGTAGGCTTTGCCCCAGAACTTCAATTACACCAAGTCAGCACCCAATAAGTTTGCGGATCTAAAAACCGACCCCCCAGTATAATTTTTTAAAAACTGAACCAAAGTGGTTACAAAAAACACAGACCTTAGGGAACTATGGGTTGGATTTGTAATTTAGTCTTGATGTGAAGCTGAAAAAAAAGTAGAAACCTGTGGTTTGGACGGTGTGGTGACCTGACAGTGGGCTGTGTGAGCTTGAGCAAACCACTTGCCCTCTCTGGTCCTGGTTTCATTCATCTGTGTCAGGCTAGGAAACCTAAATGACTCGAGGGGTGTCGACCTAATCCCTAAATCTCAAAATAGTCTCCAAATGGGCCCTGCAGGCCCTGTCATGCAACTCCCATTCCGTTTGGATGATGACCAAGCCAAATCATCTGGAAAAGGAATGTCCTCTGCGCCACCTGTGAGCAGCCTGGGAAACAGAGGACCGGACCGGGGATGGGGCTCCTGCTGGCTCCCTGGCACCAGCGCTAACGTAATTATGTGATTAGGACGCTCCCGGATTCCTTCGGTTAAGTCGCAAGTGACAATGAGCTGCCTGCGGGGGGCACCCTTCTCCCAAGAGGGTCCTTGCCTGGAGCCCGGAAGGCGTGCAGGTGACAGGGTAGCGGCATCCCTGGCTCTGTCCAGGGCGAGGTCACCGAGCTGGGTGGAAAGCCTGTGACTGTCCCCTGAGCCGGCCTTCTCCTTTTACAGAAGAAACAGGCCCAGAGCCTACGTGCAGCCTGGCCACCAGCTGTCGCAGCTGTCTGCACTTCTGTTTCCCATCTCAAATAGAGCGGCTGCGTCCCTCCCCAGCGCCTGGAGTGAGGTGAACCTGTTCCTCAAGGAGAAAGAGAGGTGTGTGGCCTGCTAGCCAGAAGTGCAGCCCCAGGGCTGTGGAAAATGCCTGGACTACGGTCACTTTCCAGCAGAATCTGCAGGACAGCATTTTAGGGCCCCCGAAGGAAAGCACTGAACTCACCCCACGCTGAGGGCCACATCTCAGGGCACCTGTAACCAGAATGACCATGTCAGCTTGATCTGCAGGTCACACGGGGACCGTTATGGTTTGCACCACTTTCCCTGGGCTCCGGTCCCTGCACTGCCCCCCACCGTCCTGCTCCATAGCAGCAACTGGCCTGGAGGCCACAGCAACAGGAGACGGGGAGAGGACTGGGTCCTCTCTGTCTGCCTTGCAGAAGGGAGTCTCTCTCTCTGTGGCCCTGGGCGGAGCAATGGGTGGGCGTTCCAGGGGGGCTGGTTTTCCCCAGGTCTGTGGTCATCTTGGGCTGCTAGAACCAAACACCACAACAGGAGCAGCTTAGATGATGGACACTGAGTTCTCGTGATTCTGGAGTCTGGAAGGCCGAGATCCAGGTGCAGAAAGCACTCCCATAGGACCCTGGGGACACGAGCTTTCAGTCTATAACACTGGCTATCGGAGACGTGATGAGCTGGACACTGCCTTGGGCCCTTGCGAGTGCCCCTGTGACAGGAATACTGCGGGGGTGGGGACCCAGGAATGAGTAGGACAAATGGCTCTCAATGGGTGCTTCCAAACAGGAGTTTTTGGATCACAGCTGGAACCAGGGGAGCAGGATTTAAGGTGGCACTTATTCACAAGGGCCAACCCTGAACACACACACCACCCGTGAGGGCCTCCTTAAAACACACACCCCATCTCCAGAATCAGCCACCCACCCCGACAGCTGTCCTCCTCCAGGCCTGCACAGGAAGGCCTGTCCTGGGCATGACCTCCACACACAGCAGGTGGGCTCAGGTTCAGCCTACAAGGTGTCCAGGGAACCTCACACTGTCGGCGCATGAACATCAGCCGTGGCTGTGGGCGCCAGCCCTGGCCAAGGGCGGCCCTCGCTCCCCACAGATGGGGGCAGGGAGCCTAGGCCTCTCCTTCCCTGAGACAACGCCCCCTCTCCAGCCCTGCTGGAGGAGAAAGGAAAACCTCCCACTCTGGGCTGGGCCACCTGCCACTTCTGCGTATTTGATCTGAAACAGAGTCCGGCAAGAAGGGTCTGGTTCTCAACTTACAGATAAGGAAGCGGGCTCAGAGGTGTCAGGGGTTTGCTCAGGGTCAGGGAGGAAGTGTGCCTTGGGTCCAACCTGCAGGGACCACAGTCCTTAAGTCCCAAAGCTTGGATTTTCATTCCTTCTCTCACCTCCTTATCCGTGCTCCCCTCACAAACCTTCTGTGGCTTAGATGTCCCTTCAAAGCCTCAGGCTGTCACAGGCAGCCCTTTGGAGGTGGCTGGACCATGGGGTCCTGAGGCTGACTCTCTGAGTGGAGGCGGGGTCTGGCGGAGAGGCGTGGTCAATGTGGGCGGGGCCCTCAAGGCTCCTCCTTGGGCTCCGCCTTCCGGGCCTTGCTCTGAGCAGGCCTCCTGCACCACGTCTCTTTGCCATGCCACCCTGCCTGGGAGTCAGCTGCCTTTGGACTTACATGTGAGCCAGAATATACCTTTCCTTCCTTAAATTGCAGATGCTGAGTATTTTGTCCCAGCAAGGAGAAAAATGGCTCAGATAGGGACTGTCCCTGGCGGGAAGGACTCCAGCAGCTCAGGAGATGGCCTGGTTTAGCCAATGCAGATACAAGCGAACACGCACAGGGCCAAGAGGAAAGCAGGATGACGGGCATCAGAAGCAAGGGCCAGCTCAGACTGGTTGACCCTGGAACCCTCGGAGCCCAGAGGTGCTGATCCCAAGAACTAAGTGACAAGGAACTCCTGGGCAAAGCACTCAGGTCGTGGGGTCAGTGGGGCAGTCAGTGACCCCCCTGACATTGGAGGGGACGGCGGAGTGGGTGGATTGGCCCAGCACTGACATTGGGCTTTTCATGAGTACAAAGGGAAGCCACTGATAAGATTTCGACAGCGAAGCAGCAAGATCCAATTTTCCAATTGAGACGCTCTCTCTGGCTTTGGTGCACAGATCAGCCCGGAAGCCAGTGGCCATGTGGCAGCCAAGTGGCTCCTGGCAGTCTTCCAGGCAAGGGGCGGAGGCAACGGTGGCAATGAGTTGGAGGGATGTCGGTGACACGGCATGTTCCGTAGATAAAGCTGGGCGAGATTTCTCAGCTGTGGGTTGGTGACAGACATGGCAGTGGCAATGGCGCCTTCAAGGTGGGAGTCAGACCCAGCCTGGCTCGCAGAGGGAGCGCACGGTAGACACTGGATATGTCAATGAAGATGTCTGGAGAGAAAGTCAAGGCTGTCCCTTTGGGCAAAGCCTCATTCCTGCAGATCCACCCAGCTGGGTGACTGACACACACAGTCCTAGCAGGACCCCAGCCTGCTCCTTGCCCAACAGCACGCTGGCTGGAGAGGGCAAGACACAGGATCTCTGGTTTGACCCCTTTCGGTCTTGTGCGTGGAGCCTGGATTGTTGCATGTGACCACTGGTCCCTGCTCTTATGCTGAACAGGCTCAGTCCCGCCTCTTGAGGGCAATGTCACCAGCAGCAAGGGAGGCCAGGGAGTGAGGCTGGAGCCTTGTAGCACACCGAGGCTCCTAAAACACTGCTACGCTGACAATAAAACGGGGGTGTTTAGTGTTCAAGCAGCGGGAATGCTCGTGTAATTACGCTGCCTTTCTGAGAGCAGCTTGGCTGGGACCTGGGCGGGGAGGCGCAGATCTACCTTCTCGGCTTAAAACGACCATCTCACCTCACGCTGTTATTGGAAGCACAATGCAAGAGTCTTAGCCTAATCACGACTTCGTGCAGGCACGGGAGTGGGCAGGAGGCGGCCCTCGGAGCACCGAGGGGACTTACTGTCGGCCTTTCTTAAGAAGCAAGAAAGTGCAAACCCTAAGTAGGCTTAAATACTTTTTCAGTGAAGCATAATATTATCATACAATAGCAGGGTTATTAAGTCACATAATACGGCTTGTTCCATAACCTCCTTTGGGTGACATAATTGGGATACATTCCTGGGCTCAGCGTCCCATGGAGGGGCCCCGGCAGGGCTGTGGCCCAGCCAAGTGGGAGCTCCTGGGTCCCTTCCAGGTAGCACATGACCTCTCTTCCTAGAGGTGTGGCCTAGGGACACAAGTGTATTTTTGTTCCTTTTTGATATTTTGCCTCTTTTGGAACTTGGGAGCGGGAGGCAGATTCAGACTCCTGTTTCCTGCCTGCCCTGCCCCATTCTGGGGCTGATATTCTAGTTTGTCTGTTTTTGAGGCCGCGTAGGATCTCAGATTTGAACAAAATTCCCAGAGTCATGACTGTGCTGACTCCAAGTACCCTTTCTGGTCCTTCTGCCTAGACCCCGTCCCTCCAGTCCTCAGAGGCGCGTCTGCCTCCTGCTCCCCTCTGCCTCTTGCGGGCTCACGTGGCCTGTGACTTCTCGTGAGCTGCTGTGCCTCAGGACCACGCACCAGCTGTCCCCTGGCCTGCAAGGCTCTCTCCAGAGAGACACCTGGCTGCCCCTCTCCCAACCCTCTTCCAACGTCTCTGTTTCCATGCAGTGTTTCCTCAGCAAAGACTTCTCACCTGCCGGCCTCTGGTCTCCTCCTCCGTGGCCATTTGCCACCTGCAGAAGCTGCCCCACTGTCCTAAGAGTCCAGCATGGTCTCTCTGTCCACACTGGGACAAATGCACCAGGAAGGCAGGGATTGTGCTCTGTGTGAATCCCCAGTGCCTAAGCGGGGTGCTTCGGAGGCCTCACTGAGGGATATGTGAAGTGGGCCAGCATGGGCTTTGAGTCGGTCCTGGGTTCAAATCTTGGCTCACAGCATGTATTTCTGTACGCCTCCATCTCCTCGCCTACACAGGGGTGATGTGGCAGCGAGGAGGCCTGGACGTGGCATCTGGCACAGCATAAACAGTCCATCCATGCCAGCATTCTGCCATCTCTGGCCACAGCCCCGCCCCAGAACCTCACTGGCTGCAGAACTGGTGGTGTAGGAGCTGCCAGCAGGCCGTCTGTCTGGGCACTAGAAGCTGGCAGGAGCCCAGTGTTCCCTAGGCTCCTCCAGCAGCTGCCGCCTGGGATGGTCTTGCAGCCTAGCAGCTTCCTGTTTCACAGGAGGAGTCCGGGTTTATGCCTGTAGCAATCTTGGAAGCCCTTTTCCTGCACACTGCCCAGATCTGTGGGACCTGCACTGACTCAGTTTCCCTGATCTCTTGCAGGAGCCAAACCCTCCCTCTCCCAAAGAGCTGAAGGGCCTGGCTGAACTGCACGCCCTCTGCACGTGGGCCTGCAGGGTGGGCTCTGGGCTCTCCACGAGGAAGCACATGCCAGCCAGCTGGCAGGGTCCTGCGGACACTGTCCTTCCCAAGCCTTCCTGTCTACTTCTGAGAAGACCAGAGGTGCAGCTGAGCTCTGACCAGGGCACCAGCCCTGTGGTCGTGGCTAAGGACCACCACACTGTCTGGGTCTGCTCACCCAGTGAAGACAGCTGTGATGAGCAATCTGAGGCTCACAGACCGCCCTCTGTGAGGCACAGCTGCCGGCCACCAGCTCCCAGCACAGCCCAGGGCAAGCACAGACCACGGGCTGCTTGCACACAGGGAGGAGGAGAACAGAACACTTCTGGTCACTCTGCACACTAAGCTTGGCCACACAGGGGTTCTGCAGGGCAGCTCCGGATGCCTCTTTCCAGAAGGAAAACCAAGACAGCCAACAGCCCACTGGAGACTTGAGGAGTGGGCTTGGTGCCTGGAAGCAGCCTCTCTCCTTCTCTCCTTCCAGCAGCTGGAGGATGTTACCGGGGCAACAGCCCTCTATCTGACAGGATTCAGGATTTAACTCTTACTATGCACCAGACACAAACGTGCAGGCTGAGAACACATGAGCAGGTGCTTCTGCTACTGAGAGTGAGAGGGAGGCTTTGGTGGGTTGTGGGGCTTTTGGTCTGGGCTGAATGGGCACTTCCAGCTTCCACACTGACCCTGTCTCACGCAAGGACAGGCACTTACTCCCAGGAACAGAAGAATGGTCTCAGAGTCCCCAGAAAGAGGCTTCCTCCAGAGGCCCAAGCCCGCCACCAGCCCCAGCTGGGATCTTTTGCAGATGCAACTTTGCTAATCACAAAACGTGGATCACTGGGTCCCACCCACCCCTAGAATTTGCATTTCTAGGGAGCCACAGTGCCAGCGGCTCACGGAACACATTCAGATCACTGCAACAGCCTTGTCACTCGATGCATGGCCCTCAAACCGGCAGCATCAGACTGGACATTAACTGTGGATGCAGGTTCTTAGGCCCTGCTTCTGAACCTCAGCATGGTCTCTGGGTGTGAGGCCTGGCAATCTGGCTTTCACAGGACCTCCAGCAGATTGACGAAAAGATGTTTGAAAAGTAGTGTGGGCTTAAGACCTGGAATCACCCCAGGCACTCTGAATGCCCATCTCCCGGGAAGGGACCAGGCCTACGGCATTTTCAAAGCTCCCGCAGTGACAGTACATGCAGTCCTCCTAGCGAATCCCTGATCTGGAGCCCAGCCACTCCAAGCATGCTCTTGGGACCAGCCATGCAGGCACTGCTCAGAATATTGTTAAAAACACAGACTCTCAGGCCCTCCTTTCCTGGGTCGCTTGTGTGATATGGCAGATCCATGAGTGACAGTGATAGACACCAATCCACTGATGTAGCCACAGTCCCACCCATTCCTGTTACCAGGGCAACCTGTGCACAAAGCCTTCCCTGAGGCTCACTTTACCTATCTGTGAAATGGGTTCATTCTGTGAACTAAGCAACAACATATCCCTCCCATGAGGACAACAAGACAGTGGGATGACACCAAGGAACTTGCTGAGCTGCCAGAAGGTCCGAGCCCCCTTTGGTCTGTATTCTCTGAAGCTGGGCTCAGAGGTGGGAGCATAGAAGGGGGCTCCCATGGCCATCAGGGGGACCCGAGGCCAGGGACCCAGTGCGTCAGTGCCAGGCAGGGGTGGGTACTGCACCCAGGACTCTGTGCCCAGGCAGACCCGGTGCAGCACCACTGCTCTCGTGTGAGCTTCCAACCCCTGTACCAGCTGGACTCGGGGAGGCCCAAGGTGGATGGGACGAGGCCATGGAGGTCAGAGAGACCTGGCCGTGAGGTGCTCGGGGGACGTGGCCAGCTCTTGGCCTCCTCCTTTCTGGCTTCCTTTCCACAGCCCCTCTGGCTAAACTGAGGCACAGGGAACAGCAAGAGGATACATTATGCACCTCGGTCTCTGGGGCCCAGGACACAGACAGCAACTGCAGACCAATGGGAGACCCAGCCCCGCAGGCTGGGCTTGTTTTTGCAGAATAAACTACTTTTTATTTCATCTCAGTGCCCAGCGTGGTGGAGAGAGGTGACAGAGAAGGAGCCCGATCACCAGTCAGGACACCCCGACTACCCCGCATCCTCCCCTCCCTGCTCCCTCTGGCCTGGAAATGTCAACCCAGCAAGATTCCGTTTCTTCTCAGGAGCTGCTTCCACGGAAAAGGTGGCACCCACAGTGAACAGCAGTGAGGCCAGCACAGAGGGGTTCCCAGGGTTGGGATGGGGTACAGGGTTTGGTAGACGAGTTTCGGTGGGGCCGAATGAAAGTTTGGACAGGGCAAGGTGGACACAGTTGTACGATGTGCACGGATGCAGTGCCGCTGAGCCGGGCACTTACCAACAGTTAAATTGTAAATATTTTGTGGTGGCTGTTTTACCAAAACTTGAATAAACAATTAAAGAAAGAATACCTGGGTTCAAATCCCAGTGCTGATGCTTGCTGGTGTGTGACCTCTGGATGGGGTCAGCCTCGCTGGACCTCGACTTCCTGCTCTAGAACATGGGCTACCCAGAGAATGCTTGGACTGCAGGACTGCAGCAAAGCCCCAGAGGTCACACGGTGGCAGCAGGGGACTAGGGCAGAGCCGGTGGCTTTGTGCTGGCCTCTGGCTCTGCTGTTGAGGAGAGGGAATGTGGGAGGGAGTGTGGCCAGTGTCACCTCAGACCCCAGTCTGCCTCCAGGAGGCTACGAGCGCCTTCTCTCAGCAAATAATGCAGCAGCGTGGAAAGGACTGCCCTGGGAATCACCCAGCGCCCCGAGAAGTCAGGTCCAAGGGCAGTGGCCCATGGCAACAGCTGAGAGCCATGTTTCTGACCTCTGTCCTCCAAATGCTTGGACCCTGTGACTGCACAGGCCTGGGTTCCCCCAGGCTGCAGGAAAGAGGGAGAGTCTGTCCAGAGAGGTCTATGGTCACGGGAAGGAAGCCTCTCTGTAGGAGAAGAGGCCACAGGAGCCAGGAGGCCTGAGTTCAAATCCCAGCCCAGCCCTGCCCCTCCCAGTGGATGCCAAGTCCCAGTCCAAGTTTTTGCTCTACCCTTGGTCAGCTCTATGGCCTTCTTCAGGTGACATGGGTTTGCATCCCTGCTCTGCTTCTTGCACAATTCTACTTCTTGGGGTCTCCTGCCCTGGAAAGACAGAAGCATCAAAAATGGTTCTCCTAAGGGCTTCATGAGGCCAGGACTGGAAAATGGCATTTGTGGGAAAGATCTCCTAGCACACAGGCCTGCCGAGGCCCTGCAGGGGCCTCCTCCCCGCAGTGCTGAGGCCTCCGAGCCCATTCGATGCAGAGGCTCTGGGAACGGTAAGCTTCCACGGGGCAAGCACAGTTCCCAGAGCCCTGGAGCCATCGCGCTGCAGCCCAGCCCAGGGTGAGAGCCTGTGACGGCAGCATCTGCACCCACCAGTCACGGGGGAGAGACAGTGCGGCGGCCCAGCCTTGGACTCATAACAGACGCGATGCCCTCCGGCTCTTGGAGTCCACAAGGGCGTCCCTCTCTCTTAACATCCCCTCCAAGCCCAGATGTGCTGCTGCCCTTACCGCACCTCCTGTGCCGGCCTCTGACACTGCTGGGGACCACAAATTCACAATGGCTAATTTCGCATACTTCCCTCACGGATTAATCCCTGGGATTATCAGTAGTATCACTCTTTTTGCAATTTCCTATTCACTCCTTAGGGATGAGCCATTCTCTCCCACCCACTAAGATTAAACTAAAACCACTAAGATTTAAAAAACAAAAAAAACCACTGCAGGGCAAGATCTTCCTTAGCATAAAACCATCCCCGCCCTTTTGAGTCATCCCAGCTGTTGACTGCTGAGTCATTGACCTTTGAGTTTTCCACTGACCTTGAATCTTCTGCTAGCCCTGCCTAGCACTGTACATACCCATTACACAGCAGCTGGTTTAGTGACTTTGTCTCTGCCCGTCCTGGGGCACTGACCTCCCAGCCCCTCTTCATGCATTACTAAATTTGTCTCTGTCTCTTATCTCATCCTTTCACCATACCCCTCACACAGGAGGCAGTTGGGAATATTGGCCAGGTCCCTGATATGACACAAGCCCAAGGAACGAGCGCTCCAACTGCTTTGCCACCACCCGGGCTTGCCCCACGGCCAGTACAGCTCCATCCGCGTTGTGGTTTGCATCTCCCTTGTGGGCTCGGGCAGCCATGCTGGATCTATCCAGGCCCAACTCAGTGGAGAAGATCCTATTAATTATCACCCCGACCGCTCCTCAAATTCTAGGCAAGCACAAGAGAAGCCAGCCCTGGAACTCACTGCAGAGCCACCTCCCTGCAGAGTGGACTTCCCGTTCCAGCAGTTGCCATCTTTTGGCACTGCCCACTTGGAACACTCTCAAGGGTACTTTGACCTCAAACCTAAAACAGATGGGGCCGCTCTGAATCAAACACTCTTGAGCTTTCTCCTCAGCCCACTCTCTGAGCTAAAACCCTGGCCCCGAGCACACTTTTCTATAATAAATCTCCACCTTTCTTTCTACTTCTGTGTCTCCTGCTCAGTTCTTTGTGAAACAACCTGGATATTGGGTGAGGTTGACGCCAACTGTTTGGTAACGGGGTCCACTGTCCCCATGCCAGCGGCAGTGCTGCAGGGTAGCATTCCCTTATCATGGATCCAACACGGTCTTTGGGTGTCCGTGGGCACACAGGGCGAACAGCGAACATGACCTCGGGGAGTTCAAAGTCCACGATCTGGCAGGGGTGAGGAGGCAGCTGCCACGTCTTTCTCCCAGACGAATAAAAGTCACAAAGCCACCAAAAAGGCTTCTTTTTCCTAAGCCTTCTTTCTCTCTACAAACTACCTAAGGGAATCTTGCTTTAATTTCTCCAAAATTGACCTGGCCTCCCCAAGAGCAGAATCTGTGTCTGTGAGCCCTAGTTCATAGCAGACCCAGATGAATCAAGAAGGCACGAGCGGGGTGCAGAAGCCGCTGCTGAGTACATGCGCTGTGCAGGCAGGGCCTTCCTGGCAGTGTCACTCACTCTATCGGCCTCCTGAGGCCTGTGCCACTTAATGCCTCCAGCGGTCACCTAACACGGGCTCTTTCACCCCTCACCCCACCTCACCAAACTTCCTGAGAAGCAGCCTCACTGACTGTCACAGTAGCTGGCCCTTAAGCTGTCCAGGCCAGCACCGCTGTGTCACTGAGATGGAATTCACCAGACTGGAGCTGCTCGAAGGAGCCCAGACCTCCACGTCCCACCAGAATCCCCAGGGCCACTCTGCCCTCTGGTGGTCCCATGGCAGCTCCTGGTGAGACTGGTGGGATTTCTAACCAAGAAGAGGTAAAGAGACAAGAGAATCCCTGAGAAACCCAGAGGCCTCCCAGAGGGCCTGGGAGGTGGCACGTATGTGTCACTGGAGGGATTTGGGGTAAACTGAATTATGATCCTGGATGTGACTCAAACTACGCGACAGCTGATGCTGCACCAGTCAGTAAGCAAGAAGGTCGCAGCACCCCGCAGGTGGGCCCAGGCCCGGGCCCAGGACACCACTCCCAGAAGGCAGCTGGGGGGGGGGGGGTTCCGCCTTGTAGGCTGTTTCTGTCTGGGGTGGAGACAGCCAAAAAAGGAAGATTTTTCTGGAATCAGACAGTAACTTAAGAGAGTGAGCTAATCACTGCACGGATGGTAACATCACCTCCCCAGGGCAGGCAAGGGTCAGACAGGCCTAATTTTTGAGAAGCCAAAGTGCACAGTAGGCCCTTGGTAAATGGCAGGGGTCATTTCAGCAGCCTGTGGTGACATAGGTGATGACTCCAGAAGCCATCTTTCCTAGGGGACCTCAAGGGTCTTCGAGTTCGACCAGCAGGAATGAGAAGTGGAAGGGGACTGCCCCCCCCCCGATGCTATGTACTCCCTGAGATCCCAGTGACCTGTGAGGCCCCCGACCATCACCTAAGCCCCAACTCACCACCACTCAGAATAGACTCATAGGAGAGAATAGATTTATTGCCTGCTATGCATATTTAATGACTTTCAAAGATAGTTCATAAATATACCATGCAATTTATTGGTATTTAATGTTACGCATTAATGAATAATTTTTAAGCCATCCAACATTGACCAATTTGAAAAACTTAATAGAACATTCAATAACTCTTGTCAAGACTTAATAAATTCCCTTGGATTTATATATCTTGAGAAGTGCACTCCATCTTAAACAAATTAAATAATACATGTGACAAGATGAGGGGGAGACAGTTTCTGGAAGCCGGATTTGACAAGAAATAGGTATACTTTCTCACATGGGCCTTTTATTAGGGTCCCTTTGGTCTCTGACCCTAACACAGGCGGGGTGGTGTTTCCTCCTTCCCTCTGCTGGCTCTGTCCTGGGCCCTCCTTGCTTCGCTGCACTGGCTCTGGCTCTCACAAAGGTGCTAACACCCAGCTCCAACCACTGCCCCAGGGTCCACTTCCAGCCCCGGAGCCAGCCAGGCAATCTCTGTCCGAAGCTGATGCATGACCTGGTCCCATCTCTGCTGCCTAAGAAACTGGTGGCTCTGCAGCCTGTGGGCAAGGCCACTTCCACAGCTGGATGTTCCAGGCACCCAGAGCGCCACCCTGCTCTCTTCCAGGCACCCAGGCACCCAGAGCGCCACCCTGCTCTCTTCCAGGCACCCAGGCACCCAGAGCGCCACCCTGCTCTCTTCCAGGCACCCAGGCACCCAGAGTGCCACAGAGCCTGTGGGCAAGGCCACTTCCACAGCTGGATGTTCCAGGCACCCAGAGCGCCACCCTGCTCTCTTCCAGGCACCCAGGCACCCAGAGTGCCACAGAGCCTGTGGGCAAGGCCACTTCCACAGCTGGATGTTCCAGGCACCCAGAGCGCCACCCTGCTCTCTTGTCAGCCACAGAGCCACAAATCCCCACACAGGTCACCTCTGCGCAAGTGGCCCTGCTGCCATGGCCAGCCTGCCTGGGCTCTCCCACCCCACTGGCTGCTGGACTTTCATGTCATCTCCCCTCTGCAGCCTTCCCTGAACCTCCCACTGGGAAAGCTCTCCAATTACCTGTGGGGCTCCAGGGGTGCCACGGCCCAGTTAAGGTTACATCTCTTTCTTCTCCCTTGCAGCAGGAGGCTGTACCTTGTCCCCCACCCCTGCAGGGCCCACTGGGGCTCCACATGCACTGCAGAAAGGATATACATGTAAGACCAACCCATGTTCCCGTCTTTACAGAACAAAGCAGATGTCCGGCATCAGCAGGTACAGGGGCCCCAGTGGCTCTCTGTCCTAACTCCCTGAGGATGTGCCTGGAACCCAGGCAGACCAGCCTGTCAGAGCTGATCCCTTCGGTCATGTCCTCTCTAGCCAGGTCCTGTGAAAATACTGCTATTCCTCTGGCACCCTGGCCACCAAGACAGGTGTGCAAGTCACTTCCCCCGTCCTGGCAGGTTCCTTCTCAGAAGGTGGGGCAAGCCTTCGTGGCCTCCTTGCCTTCTCATGGGGCTTCAGAAAGTCCTGTGTTTGCAGGTCCACAGTGGACAAGGCAGGGTTACGTGGGGCTGGAAGTGGCCATCAGCAGCTCCTGCTGACCAGGTGCTGAGTATGGACTCTGTGCCCCAGGGAGAGGAGCTGCTTGGGATCTGACACAAAAGCTGAGGTGCTGCCAAGGGTGCGAGGAGAGGCTCCTCTTGGGGTTCCCTGGGGGCCTCGAGGGGCCTCTATGCCCCACAGACCTTGGGAGCCTGGGGTACCAAGTGACTCTGGGAAGGGCTTTGCTAGGTCCCCCTACTCCACACAAGCCTGATGCTGTGCTCTGCCACCCCTTGTCCTGGCTCACCCTGGACCCCAGGTGGATGTCTCTGTCCCAGGGAAGTCCCCACCTTTGACCCAGGGACACCTCGGGAGCTTTCGAGGAAATGGGCTCGGCAAGCAGGGCACAGGAAGGGGCATGCTGAGAGCAGGGGACATTGGGGCACGGTGTTGGAGGTTGAGGCCTGAGGTCCCCATTTGGGAGGGAACAGACCCAGGAACAGAAGTGGCTGGGAGTTGGCCCAGGTGGGATGGGAGTCCCTCTGAGTCCCACAGAGCCAAGGAGGCTCCCAGTTCAACAGACAGAGATACCTGTGTGGGATCGCAAGGTGACGGGGAGCTCTCAGCAGATGTTGCCCAGGGGAGAGACCTCACCTGGTTTATGCATGGGAAAGGTCACTCGGGCACATCGGCCCAAGGACAGGGACTCTCCCTGTACTCACTGCATCTCCTCAGCGCTAAGACTGCGCTTCGTCTGTGACAAGAGCTCAGTTAGTTCAATGGGTGAGGATGAAGGACTGCGGTGTCTGTGTTGTGCGGGTTACGACTGACACAAACATTTCGTGGGAGGATTATGCTCTGTCTGCTGTACTGACTACGGACGGTGGATTATGGTATCTATGTTGTGTGGAGACGACTGAAGAGGTGTCTGTCTATGTTACATGGTTGTGACTGATGACCTAGAGGCTGGAGGGACCAGGACCAGGATACTGGGTTGGCAGTTGAATTCCATAAGCAGTTGCGGAGAGAGAGGAGAGAGGAGAAGAAGGAGGAAGAGGAGGAGGAGAAGGAAAAGGAGAAGGAAGAGGACAAAGAAGAGGAGGTGAAAGAAGTGGAGGAGAAGGTAGAAGAGAAAAAGGAGGAGGAGGAAGAGGAGGAGGGAAGAAGGCAGGCCAGCCACTGCCCTTCTTTTCTAAGTTCACAGAAACAGATACAGAGACTTCCTCTGTCTCCCCTTTCTCCTCCACAGGCTCCTCCAGGAGAGAGGCTGCCTGAGGGAGGAGAAGGCTCAGCTCTGACAGAAACTCGGAGCCTCAGCTCCCTCCCCGCCCCGTGTGCTCATGGTTGTGTCTTCTGGGACAGGAGGGAAGAAACAGTTTTTCTGAGGATGAAACTGCCCATGGCTCCTAGGGCAGGATCAGTCCCACCAGCACCCCGTGCAGTATTCCAGGTGAGGCCATGGAGGCCTGGACAGGAGGGCACAGAGCGCAGGCAGAGGGGACTTCCCCAGAGGGGTCAGCAAGGGTGAGGAGCTCCAGGGCTCCCAGGGGGCTGAAGCCACCAGGGCCGACTGAACCCCCCTGGCAGAGGCGCTGGACAAACGCAGTCTGAGCACAAAACCACTGTCCAGTCTCTGGTCTCTCTGGACCCGAGAATTAACAGAATCATAGACCCAGGGATCTAGAATAAACCTCCTAAAGTAGATGTCAGCGTCACTTTCCAGGTAACATAACACCTGAGATTGAAATGAAACACCTGAGAGAAAAATACCACCTTTACCTCAACCTCAACTAAAACAGAAAAGGTAAAGAAAACAATTATCATAGAAAAAACCGTCACAGAGTTAAACTCACTCAAAGGAACTTGGTCCAATTGGTTTTATAGAAAAAATTCACACTAATCCCTAAGAAGCAGATGACTACAAAACTATTTACAATATTCCAGGACACGGTGTGTGTTGGGGGGAAAACAAAGCTTCTCTATTCTTTTTACAAAATTTGCATGGCATTGCCAGAAAAGCCCAAGAAGATAACACATAAATGAAATTAGAGGCCAATTTTAGCCATATCATTGTAAAATTCTTAAACAAAACATTCGCAAACCGAATCCAGCAGCAAGAATCAGGATGGCATGTCTCAGACAAGTGAGTCACAGGTTCCACAGATACAGGGATGTACGAGGAAGCCCATTACCATCACTTTCCATAGTAATGGATCCAAAGAGAACACTCATACAGTCATCTCCATGGATACCGAAAGTGCATTTTATAAAATTCAAAATCCATGCTCAATTAAAACACATCTCTTGTTTTTATGTCACCATATAATAAAATTCTCACATGGGTCCACAGTGACATACACACACAAGCACACACTTTCATCTCATAAGGCCATGTCATGCCAATGTAGGAAGCACCAGAAATGTCACACGATGTCTATTATTGACACATACTTTTAGCATTGGTCTGAGGGTACCGATCCACTCAGCTAGAATGAAAGAAGTATAACAGTGGAAAAGAAGAAGGTAAAATTATTACTGTCTTCAGCTGAAAACTCCAATCATGTACTGAAGCAGCCAAGGAACGTCAGGGGCTGCTGAGCACAGAATTAATGAGTGGAAACCATGAGCTTCCAAATGGAAGCCGCCGGTGAGAAGTAACAAAGGGTAACTCACACAGGAGCACACATGAGAAGGAATGTGTGACGAAAACACTACAGCTCTGCTCCGGAAACCAGTGATTTAACAATGGAAAGATACCTCACATTCTTCAGTGGTAAACCCCAACACTACAAAGATGTGCATTTGCCTCAATTTAATCCATAAATGTAGTGTGACCCCATTGAAAAGTGGTGAATCTTGAACCAGGTTGGCTAATTTTCAAAATCACATAGAAGAACAAAGGAGCAAGAATATTAAGGATGTATTTGGAAAACATAGGAACAATAAAAGGAGGTTCCGTCAGGTTCCTCTACCCCGGATTCCACAGACAGCCAGTGTAGCCCTGCTCAGTAAATCCTTTCTATATCACAGGACTGTGTATATCACATTCTATAAGTGATCATATATAGGCGTATATATTCTGGTCTTCTAGGGAACCCTAATTGATACACTTCCCATGCAGGACACACACAGAAATGGGAACTGCTGAGGAATAAGTCTACAGGTTCCATAAGATCTTGCTTGCAGAGGGGATGACTCCAGGTCTGCCCTGAGGATTATTAGCAGTTCCTAGCCAAAGGGAAGTAAAATGTATCACAGTCACAGAAGTTGACACCAATTTAAAACAGAGAGGGACAGAGAAAGAGAGAGAGAGAGAGGGAGAGGGAGAGAGAGAGAGAGAGAGAGAGAGAGGTTATTGGCCCCAATTATTCATCACAGAACAGACCTTCAAAAGATATAAACTCTTAGTCTATGAATTCAACACCCAGAATCTGTCACAGGGCCACTGCAGATTGGCCTCTCCATTTAGTGGCTTGAGGCGTAGTTCGTGACCACCAGAATCACATCATTCCAAGTGGCTCACAGTGTGAGGCAGGAACACTCTGGACACAAAGGGCTGCTGGACAGCAGCAGCCGGACTCAATCCTGGCACTCAGGAAACAGTGTGGAGAGGAGCCACACACACCCTGCCGTCCTCTCAGCACTCACCTGTGTGGGGCCCTGAGAGGCAGGTGGGCAAGGTGACCCTGTGGCCAGGTAAGGGCAGGAGCTCAGAGGTGGGCAGTTATAAAGAAGGGGTGCAGAGCCCATGAGCGCCAATATTCAGGTGCGGTCCTTTACCTGGAGTAGCTAAGCAAGAATGAGGTAAAAGACTCATTTGTTGCATGAAGGGAAATGAGTGTAGAGATGGTCCCAAGACTGACAGAAGTAACGCTTTTCTGGTCATTTCTTTGGTTACCCATAAGAAAACAAGATAGCTGGAAGATCGTTTCACAATGATTTATAATAGATCACACAGTTAACTAAGATGTGGTAGCCCCAGGTCACAAACCATGTGAGACGTGATACCAACAAAATCCACATTCACCAAAACTGGTATCCATTTCAATGAGTAAAAGAAATATTGGAGAAAGAGATTAGGCTTCAAATGCTAGCCCCCAGTACAGCAGAGGGGCCGGAAGAATGTTTCAGATCCCAGTTGCTGCACCTAAGGAGTGCAAAAATTAAGTTAGTTGCTTAGCCTTTCTTTCTTTCTTTCTTTCTTTCTTTCTTCTTTCTTTCTTCCTTCCTTCTTTCTTTTTTTCTTTCTCTCGACAGAGTCTCGCTATGTAGTTCGGGTTGGCCTCAAACTTACAGCAATTCTCCTGCCTCAGCCTCCCGAGTGCTGGGATTACAGACATGCACCACCATGTCCGGTGTTTCTTGGCTTTTCTGAAGTCCAGGCTTAGCCATAAAACTGAGCCTCCTCAATCAACCTCCTCCTCACAGAAGTAAAGTTCTGAAAATTAAATGACGTAACACATATAAAGCACTTGGTAGAGTGCCTAGCCCTAGTGTGTGCTGTTGATAATATGTGATCGTGTAACCAGAAAAGCACTTGTGTAAATATCCCGCTGGGTCACAGACTAATTACAAAATAAAGCATAGATGTGATGTAAAGAAGTCACCTAGACAAACTAGTTCCTTGCTCCTGGGATCTTTTGACGGAGTTCTGTTTTCTACCTGTAAGAACGTGACTCTGGGTTGCAAGGACCCCCAAGAGGAGACCATTCTCTTCCAGATGGTGGCAGCCTTTGTCACATGCTGAGACTGTGATACTCTCCACCTCCTGGGAGTGTGCAGAAATGAGGGCCTGCTATGAAAAGACACAGAAACTTTTGAGGCAGCCAGGTATTTGCATGGGCGATGGTTACATCTGAGAGTGATCTTTGACACAGTGGCTGCCATGAAGAGTTTGCAACAGTGAAGAATCTGCAATGGTTGCAACAAAGCGACCACCACGGAGGAGCTCTTGTGGGTAAGACTGGAAAACAGTACAGCACAGTGTTTTCAGGAGCAGGGGCGCAGTGAGGGAGCTGGCCTTGGTCTTGAAACCCCGCCCCGGATCTAACACTAGCTGTTCGTGGTCTCACACCACCGTGGCGGGGAGACAAGTACAGTGCTGAGCGGAGTAGCCCGAGGAGCGCAACCCAGAATCACGTTGGAGCTGGCCGTGGTCCTGAAATTCCTCTCTGGGCCCAAAAGTAGCCGGCCTTGTTCACAACCCACTGTGGATAAACCTGTTCTCAGTATCCAAAGATTTGCTTTAGCTGACATTGCCCTCCTCTTTCCCTTTGTCTTCTGGTCAGTTCCACTGTCTAACGAAGCGGGCTGGGGGTCATTATGAGTCAGAGGCTATCCAAAGAAGCAGGTTCTCATTCAAGATTAATTTGGATGTTAAAATATGGACAAGATGAGTTTATCTTTTCCGAGTCCTTAGGGTTGCCATGGGTCTTAATTTGTGGCAAAACAACAGCTCAAATCAATACAAACGCATACTCTTGGAAACCTTCCACGCAGAGAATGACCCAAGTTCAGGCAAGGTTGTCTGTGCACTTGAGTGGGCAGGCCATGGGTAACTCTGGATCAGATCAGCCCAGAATTATGGTTTCTAAAGTAAAGTTAGCTGGAGTTAGGTGGACTTATAGACTTAGCACCTGCAGTAATTCATCTTTGTTATCTATTTTGGATTCCCTCATAACTTTCTTTCTTTGCAAGATAGCATGTTTCTTTTTACTCCTGATCATACTTCCAGAGTGGAACTACACTGTTCTCTGGTTTTATTTCCAAATATACAAAATGAATAAAGTCTAGCACAAAAAAATGAAGTTAGAAAATGGAACCGGATAATTCTCAGACCCTGAATCCACATTTTAATTTCCTGTCTATAAACAGGTGATTAACAACGGATGTCATAAGACAGTCACGTGATAGGTCCAGCAGGAAACACAGAACTGGGCATGAATCCTACCCACAGGCCGTCAGAGTCTGAATACCAGGATCTGCACTCGTCAGGGGTTGGAGCTCTATAAATAGCAGAGAGATGATATCATCATCTTCCAGCCTGTTGCTGCTCAGCTGTCAATTATTATAAAAGAGGTTACAAGGGAATGAATAGGTGGTGGTAAATTCTCTAGCACCATTTAACCATAAACTCTCTCTCTCTCCCTCCCTCCTCCCTCCTTCCTCATCTTCACCCTCATTTTCTTCCTCCCCCTCCCCTTCTCCCCACAGGGCTAACAGTTTTTAGTGGCTACTTGTTAGGATAAAGGATTCATCTAACTATAAGCCCACCCCTCAGACTCTGTCAGAGCCCTTGTGTCTAACTAGTCCCAAATGCCCTCTTCATGTAGGCAGGAAGATGTGCTTCCCTCACCAATTCACCGCCTCTATACAAGGTCTCTATTTCTCCGGGCAGTGAAAAACTCAGGGTTCAATCTTGAATGGATAGCAGCCTGTTAACCTTTAAAATGAACCTCACATGTTACAGGGAGCTCCAGTCGCAGAGGCAGACCTACACTTGACATCGAGAGAAAGGACCTGGAGCTGGAGATTCCACTTCCTCTTGGCCTTGAGCACATTCCCTGCCGTGCTCCGTCCTGTTATCTGAGCAGTGACTGTGACTCTGATGACAAAGCCTCCAAGTGATGCTTCAGGCTTCAACTGTAACACAGGAGGTGGGCAGAGGGGCTGAGCCTTGAGCCATGTGCCTGATCCTGGGAGGGTGCTACTGAACGGATCCCCATGATCTCACTAGGGTTCTGGTAGTGCAAATCAGCCCTCACACTGACTGGAGGCAGTCAACTACCTCAAAAGGTCACAGAATGTCACCTTTCCCCAAGGATATAGATCTCTCACACACCTTTGAAATACCAGCAGCTAGTCTCTGCTAGCAAATAACAAGGAGAAAGGCAAGGTGGGAAATAGAGGCACGATTTTTTTCATGTACATATGTATATATCTACATTTATATAAATAGCAACTGAGATGCAACATGGGAGGAGGGCACTTGCTATTTTAAGGACGAGCTCCAATAGTAAAGTCATCTTCCAAGTGACGCCACTCACTGGCCATGTGCCCTCTCGTCCAGGCAAAGCTGCTTTTTATTCGAGTCACACTGAATGCCGCTTACTGATCTATCCATCTTAATCAGCACCTACCACTCGCAGCAACGGCCCCACAGCCAGGAAGCCAGGGGACGAGGCCGCGAGGGCAGTGGTGAGAGGTGACGTCATGGAAGGGAGGGAGGAAGGATGGGAGTGGGAAAGAGCTGGTGAGGAGGGGGCTGAGACACAACACCAGTCAGCCCCACCACTGGATGCCGCCTCCATCTGCGCTGCTCTGCAGCCAGGTGGCCGGTTGAGTGGTATACGAGCCGGGGCCTCTGCCTGCAGGGTGCACACGCGGAGCTGGGAGCAGGGGCTCCTGCTCCTGCAGGTACGGATGCAGGGTGCAGGGGGCTGTGCGGAGGATACACAGGAGGCAAGAGGCTGATGGCTGTCCCCTGAGTGCCCCTTCCTCACTCTTTGCCTCAGCCTTGCCCTCTCCTTGTCACCCAGCCACACCACCTTCTGAGCCAATCCCAGCACCCTGGCTCCTCCTCCGAAGCCCTTTGGAATGCTTCTGTGGGAGTTCCAGTCACTGGAAAGAAACCCCAGCTATTTCAGAGGGATCTAGGGATGCCCCTGCCCCCCTCAGGTGTAGCAACATGGCCCTACCCCTGCAGCTGCCATCCTGCCCACGCCAGTAGGGTGGGGCCTGGGGTGAACCTGCCCCTGCAGACCAGGCCTCAGCAAAGGCCTGTGCCCACCAACCCTTGATCTGCCCCACGCAGGGCCCAGGAGTGGTAAACAGCTTGATATTTCACCTGTTCACTGTACCTAGAACCCACTAGAAACTGTCATCCCTTGGCCAAGCCCTGAAAGCCCTACCAGCCCCTTGGTCTGGACACCCATCCCTGTTTGGGAGGGGAAGTCCCTCTGCAAAGCACCCACAATGCCATGTGCCCATCTATTGTCACCTGACCAGGGGCTCCTAAGAGCGGAACCCCTGGAGAAGCCAACTCTAATGTGCTTCGAGCCTGAGCCTGTCATGTACCTTTGCGGGGCAGCCCTGCTGGCCCAGTCCCCAGGCTTGTTGCTGGGCTCCTGTCCTGAGCCAAACACTCCCAAGCACAGTGCTTCCCTGTGGCTTGAAGGACTTGCTGGGGCTCACGGGGGTCTGAACAGCTCAAAGGTCAGAGTTAGTTCAGGAACAGCAGGAAGAGTTCCACCCAGAGGAGGACAGAGGGGGACTTGAAAGATGACTCTCAAGCCTTGTCACCAGGAGGTCACATCTGTCCTTCGAATCAAGTGTGAGAGATGCAGTCCACAATCGGGGCTTTACACAACCTGTGTGATTGCCACCTTACTTCCACATCCAGTGTCCTGGAGGCTTAGGAAATCCACGTGTGCTTCGTGCCTACTCACTCCGTGTCCCTCTGTGTAACCAGCAGGACAGTTGCAAATGAGGTAAACTACACTTATTTCACAGACCAGGAGACTAACTCGGGGGAGCTTTGTAACTCACCCCAGCTTGCAGAACTAGTAAACTATATGTCTGGGTTGCAAATGAAAACTTGTCTAATTCCAAAGTTCCTCATTCCTCCTGCCTTTCAGCCCAGGAAAAAGACCTCAGGACGTCAGAAACGGTGAACCCAGAAGGTGGTAAAGACGGCGATAACACTTCCTGTGCCAAGTCACATCTCAGCCCTGCCCCTCGCTAGAGAAAAGTTCAGCCCAGAGTTACACTCCCAGCCTGTGCAAGGTCTCCTGGGTGCAGACAGTGTGGCTGAGGCACCCTGCAGAAATAGCAGCCAGGCTTAGACTGACACCCCAAAGAGCCCGGACAACTGGTGATCACTCAAGAGGTGTCAGAGCGTGCTGGTAAGAACAAACGAGAGACAGGAACAACTCATCTGTGAGCTGTTTAATTTGGGGTGTTAATTTGTGAGGTTGAGCTTGGAATCAGAAAAGCAGCTTCACTCAGAGGCTTCACAAGCCAGAGGGTAAAAACAAATGGCGGAAAAGGAGGTCTCCCAGCATACGGGCTGCAGACCTGGGAAGGCGGCTATGAGGGGTGTGCTCTGTCCTCCAGGGGGCAGTGGTGGTGGCCCCGGAACCTTCCAGTCACTGTCTGGGGACCTTCAAATACAAGGCTTTCAGGTCACCCCAAGGGTACCATTACCAGTGTCCTTGGGACTCCTCAGGTGTTCCATCCAATGGACTCTACAGTTAAGGAATCTGGCGTCCCCCTCACCACCCTTGAGCAGGTCTCTGGTCTCTCTCGGATGCTGCTGCCTTTCAAGTCCTAGGAAGGCAATGGGTGAAAGCAGAACACACCTGTTGGCCCTCAAGTCTACATCCCTCGCTTGGGCAAGAGCTCTGCCCAAAGGGAGTCCGCAGCCCTGCCAGGACACTGCCCCTGGAGACGATTGGTCTCTGGTGGGACTACATGGGCTCCCGGGTAGCAGTGAGAACGCACCCCATGTCCTTACCAGGGCTGCTATCAGCGGGAGCGCCAGCTCCTCTCCCCCCTTAGCACCCTCCACGGCTCCCAGAGGGGTCCCAGCTCTCAAAAGTGACTTCCATTGCAGCAGATGGCTTGGCACAGGGAAAGACTGGGGCAGACTTAGCAGGAGAGGACTGAGGAGTGTGACCAGCAGGACACCTGAGGTTCTCATATTTCTGTTTTCAAACAACTTCGTCAGCATTGACCTTTGTATCTTTTCTACATACTTCATATAAATGACCCCATTACCCAAAGACTCACAGATCGTCTGGTCTGTCAGACACCCACCCAGCCCAGAGCTAGAGGACAATGACAAGTGATGAGTCTCCAACTCTTTCTGCATGTCCAGGCACATTCCAACTCATTCGCTCCTCAGGGGGCCCCAGGGGCTGAGGGCAATCTTGATTTCCATTTTGCAGACAGGAAGGGGTGTGTGGGACACATGGTCAGCATGAGGTCTAGTGGGAGGCCTGTGTGCACAACAGTGGGGTATGGGGTCCCCAACTCTCATGAAACACATCCATGCCCGTTTATAAGGTCACTCTCCTCCCAGAGATGCAGCCAGCCGTACGCCAGACATTTCCAGGAGATTCCCCACAGTATGGGGAGAAGAGACAGTGCAGACACACATGCCCACACTCACACACACACACACACACACACACACACACACCCTTTGGTTGTCATTTTGAGCCTAATTGTTTTAGCACCAGCTGTCACATCTGCAGAATTCTTCCCTGGTGCTGGTGACCTGCAAACTCTAGAATAACGAGAGTGTGTTTAAAAATAGCCCAATTCCTAGAACTCACCTCTCCTTCTCAGCCCCCTTCTCCATCTTACTGACAGGCCTGGTAAGAACTCCACTTCAAATTTATGAGGATAAAACCAAAAAGAAAAAAAAACTTGATTCAGATTTGGTAGGAGGGTACAGCAAAGTCAGGGACAAGGCAGGGGCCCAGGAGGCCAGGAAAGCAGGCCGGGAACCCAGAGGAGGCTGCCCTCCGCGCCAGGGGACTGCTGACCCCATGGCTTCCGCTTGGCTGCTCACACCCTCCGTGGCCCCAGGGAAGGCTCCATTTCCCGAGGGGAGGTGGCCTCTCAGCAGACAAACAACCCACACCCAGCTCCTCCAGATCCCCTGATTCTGCCCGCTACCTCCAGAGTATGGTGGCAGAGGGCAAGCCAACCATGCAGCTGGCTATAACCAGCTCTGGGACCAGAGCCAACTCCTGAATATCACTGAGCCTCAGTTTCCCATCTGTGAAACTGGCTCCTCGGTCTTCTGAGGAGACGCGTGGGAAGAAAAGTACTCTCTACGCCATGCCCAGAAGACGGCAGACTCCTCAGCACACCTTCCTTTCCTCCTCTCGCCTACGCTCAGCTGCCTTGCTCTTTCACGCCATCAGATGTGATTCGATTTCAGGAAGGGCAGTTCCAACCGACAGGAGCTGTGTCTTTGTGGCAGGGTCCCGTGGTGGCGCCAGCCGTGCGGTGGAAGGACTGTGTGAGCTGAGGGTCCTGCGCACAGAACTGCCAGCTGTGATTCCCCTGTTGCTGGAAAGCGGCGCGCGGGCTTTCAAGTCTGGTCTCACCAACTGAGGGACCTCAAACTGTGACGCCAAGAGAAAGATGCTGGATACGGACTGCATTTACAGCACGTTCTCACACACATGAATGCAAATGCCAACCTGAAACGAGGCAAAATGTTGACAGATGGTTTCTAGGTAGAGAGGTTATTGTGACAGTTTTGTCTTTTCATCCAGAACCAACTAACCAATCAACAGAAAACTGAGTTCTAATTTAAAAAGACAAGAGACCAATCAACATCGTAGTTAGAGAGAGAGGAAACGAAAAGAAAAGAAAAGAAAAGAAAAGAAAAGAAAAGAAAAGAAAAGAAAAGAAAAAGAAAGGAATCTCATCACCCAAATAAATCAAAAGTCCTGGAAACAGCGTCCTCCAGATGTGCCTGCCGGGAAAGGAGACAGGAAAGAGCTGCTCTACGCCTGGCTGGGTTGGTACCAGCGGGATGGACAGCTGAGGGTGCCTGACTCCTGGTCATAACTGAGCTGTGGGGCGGGTCAGAAAGGCTCCTCCAGGAACCCCCAAACGAACAACCACCAGGACAATGCTCATACGTCCCATGACCCAAAAAAGAAGTGACACAAAATATAAGCAAGGAAGGTGCCTGGCTGCTAGGATTCCATAGTGTCTTCACTAATTGTTAGAAAAGCTATGGGAAGACAGGAGAGCAGGCCAAAGGTCAACCTCGCTGGCGCCCTCTACCGATCAAATAAGCCCACTGCAGTGGAGCCTTCTGCAAGGCTACCATGGTGTCCAGCGGCTGAGCGCACAATTGCCCGTCAGTACACACACGCCACACGGCTGTGCACACAGGGATTCTACCCGAGCGTTCTCTCTGCCCCTAGGTCTCCTCCCGGTGGATTTGCTCGTTTATTTATTGATGTATTTATTTTTGGAAAAGGCTGTTTTTAACTGGATATAAAGCGTTAGAATGGAAAATGCTCACACTGCAAAGGAAATTCCCAGAGAAGGTTCCATGGGCCCGCTCTGGACACGTGCTCCAGACAGTCTATCCCTCTGGCCTTCACCCGGTGCCCAGCACCATGCCCAGCCTCGTCGCCGGCTAGCCAACCTTTCCCAGCCTGACAGCCAAGAGTCTTCCAGACTGCAAAACCACCCTCTTCCCCAGCCTCCTGGGAGAGAAGACCAGAAGCAGCATCTGGTCTTTTCCGGCCGTGGCATTCGGGGGTCACTCAAGGACAGGGCAGAGAAGACAACCTGGTGCTGCCAGCTGGTCACTGTGAAACACCTGCGGAGAGGTCACCAGGTGTGTGACCAGCCATTCTTCCCTTTGACCTCAAACGCCCTCCAGGGCGCCCTCTGCAGGATCTGAAGGGTTTGCCCTTCCCCGAGGCTGGGGCAGGGGGCTGTGAGCACGCACGCACACACACACACACCACACACGAGCCAGGCCCCAAGTCACACTGCTCCCAGAAACCCAGGAGCTGTGGGTTTATTCTGGAACTTCTGGGCCCCATAGCAGTGTGTGTGTGTGTGTGTGTGTGTGTGTGTGTGTGTGTCTCAATTGAGAGAAGAGAGAAGGTTCTGTGGAAACAGCATAAGCTTTGGAATAAGACAAATTTGGGTTCGAAGCTGGTCCCAGATGTCCTAAAAATTCCTAAGTGGCACTCCTCCAAATCATCAAGGTTGACAGACATGGCGATGTACACCTGTCACTCTAGAACTCTAGGAGGCTGAGGCAGGAGGACTGCAAGTTCAAACCTAACCTGGGCAACCCAGAGACCTTGTTGCAAAAAAAAAAAAAAAATTAAAAATGGCTGGAGAAGTAGC
The DNA here is from genome assembly GCA_004027295.1 of Dolichotis patagonum. Lineage (NCBI taxonomy): Eukaryota > Metazoa > Chordata > Mammalia > Rodentia > Caviidae > Dolichotis > Dolichotis patagonum. The sequence continues at coordinate 6,184 of PVJX010000180.1, read as the reverse complement.
TCAGCAAGAAAGCCGTGGGTTCAATCCCCAGTACCACAGAAAAAAGTCAAGGTCACCAGAACTAAGAAAATTATGAAGGGAGACAGGTTGACTGAATGCAATGTGGCAACTTGAATGACATCCTGGGACAGAAAAAAGGATGTCATTGACAACTAAGGAATGTGAATAAAGTATGGGCTTTATCTAATAACAGTGACATCTCAGTCCTTATCAATTATCAGTTCATTGTGACAAACGCCCCATGGGAATTCTGCAGCACCTCACAGTTACTCTGCGAACCTAAAACTTTGTTAACGAAGCCTCTTCCCTTAGCGTCTGCTCCTCACTTAGGAAACGGGACAGTCAGAGCCACCCATGAGAGCAGTGCGGCTGCGGCGTGATGCCAAGCATAGCAAATGACCTCCTCGCACAACGTCTAGCGCACAACCAGAACTTTCTAAACGTGTTTTTTCAAATCCAAACTAAAAAAATGTATTTGTGATGAAACAGTAGCAAGAAATAACCAGTCCACATTCAGTTTTTGTTAGTTTTCCCAAACTGGAAACTTTATAACTTTTATTGTAACTATTTTTGCAATACTAAATCATGCATGCTATTATATTCTCAAGTCTCTTTATTTCCTATTAGTTTAAAAAAAAGTACTCCCCAATTTTTTCCTTTCATGACATTGACATTAAATCAGAGTCACAGGAGGTCAAAACACAGAAGCCCAATCCCCCGCCCCCACAATGGCACAACTGAGGCTCAAGTGACCTGCCTGTGTCACCCCTGGGATGCCGGTTACCCCCTCCTGCGCCTCCTGCATACCCGGCACTTTGCTGAGCACACTATGTACGCGGCCTCCACGCCTCACAGAACCCCCTCCAGTCAAAGTTATTATTCCTGCTTAGCATGTGAGAAAAATAAGGCTCAGGACGATGAGGTAACTTGCTCCAAGTCCCACAGCTGTCACCAGCGGAGTTGGAATTTGAACTCCGCACACATGCCAAGGCCCTTCTTACCTTCAGGAAGCCCCTCTTCCTGAAAAAGTTTCCTGTTTCAACAATTCAATGGTCTCAGCATTGTTATACAGCAAGCAGGCGACACCGCAGAGCCAAGGGTAAGAAAGGTGGCGTCTCAGGCACCAGCAAGGCCTCCCAGGCAGGTGGCCCAGACTGAGCCCTGAGAGGTAGGTGGCACTCCCGCCCTGCAGCTACAGAGCAGATGGGCATCCCTCGATGGGCACAGGTGCACCAGAAGTGGCTGGAAAGGAGGTGGGCACCAGGCTGAGGGTCCTGAAAGTTTTCATTCATTTTTTTATTTCTTCTTTCATTCATTTATTCAACAGATATGTACAGGACTTCTTTGGAGTGCCACAGTTGTTTTGATGCTAAGGATGCATCAGAGAACAAAAGGGACAAAACCTCTGGCCTTGGAGAGCGGGCGAATGCACAAACAAGGAAGTAAGAAGGAGATGGTGTGGAGTGTCCCAGGAAAGAACAGAGCATGGCGGGGAGCCCTATAGACACAGGGCTGCCCTGTCCTGTAAACAGGGCCTCACAGAGACAACCGTAAGATCTGAAGGGTCTGAAGTCCTTGAGGATCCCTGGGAAAGAACATTCCAGATAGAGAAGGCAAGCAGGGCAAAGGATGAAGGAACTGAACAAGGCCAGTGTGCCTAGAACCGAGACAGTGACTGGCTAAGAGCTGAGACCTGCCCCTGGGCCCACGGGTCCTTCAGGTGATCAAAGAGCTAGGGTGTTTGAGAGACCAGTGCCTGTGCCAGACACCTGGCTGCAAGCCTGGGGACAGATGAGGGCAAGGAAGGGGGATGCCAGACACCTCAGTGACAGGAGCCCTTGGTCATCCCCTGGCCTATAAGGGATCCTGGTGATATAAACCTGAGATATAAAGACAGAGCCGTGAAGCCCCCTGGAAGCACATGGCAGAGGAGTGCAGGGCCAGCACAGTAGGAGCCACCTTATCTGACCTGGCCTGGGGCGCTAGGGTACCACCGTGCCCACTGTCCTGCTCTGACTTCTTGAGGGCCAGGCCAGGGACCACCCCATCCCAACCCCTTTGCAATCAGAGCTGCTAGGGAACTGCTGTACAGGTCACTTCACCCAGAAAGTTACTCGATCTTTCTGGTGGCCAATTGTCTCACCTGTGAAACAAGTTAATCCTAGCACTTTCTCAGAAGGGTCACTAAAGGGATTTATAAGCGCAGTGTCCTCAACGTCACCTGCACATCGCAGGAGTCCAGTAACCATCGGTGTCCGCATTAGAGTGCAGCTGGGGTTGCTGCTATGATTACTGTCATCATCACTGTCTTTATCAACAGCAGCCCCAAGCCACGTCCCTGGTCTCCCTTAGCTTCACCAGAGCAGGAAGCAGAGAGAACAGGAAAGGTGCCCCACCCACTGTGTTAGGCACTCCCCACAGCACCCTCAAGGGCAGTGCCCTGTTGCCTTTAGATGCACACACTCCCTGTCTTCTGCCTATCTCCCCCTTTCTTTGGATTGATCCTGTTTTAGTTTTTCCCCTGGATTAATCTTGGGTAACTCACTCCAATGTCTGGTACCAGCTTACCATCGCAAACTAACACACTTTAGCACATGCCAGGCACCTCTAATCCATGGTTGTCACAGAGCAACTCCACCCTAGTAACTCGCCTTGCCCAGGACAGCTTTTGAGGAGGACTTGCTGATGTCTCCACCAATGTCCCCACCCCAAGGAACTGGCAGTACCCAGTGGAGGTACAGCATGTTGGCAGAGCAGAGACATGAGAGCTGGATTCATCTGCAGTCCACCCTGACCCCTCGGTTTAGAGATGAAATGAGGCCCAGAGAATCTCCCAAGGCCACAGGACCCATTAGGCCCCCAGATGAAATGGGACCGTGGATTCCCAAGCAAACAGGAAGTGCTTTTTAAACACCAGGCACTTAATCCTGCTAGAGACCTGGAGAGGTGGGTACTAGGGCTACAGAAGGACTTGCCTGGGTCTCTGCAAGGGCTGGGGAGACCGAGCATAACCACCACATGAGACCCAGCCCCTCAGGCTCTGAAGGCACCACAGGTGATCCCAGAAGTAGGGCTGTTTGTATTGGCGATTTGGACTTGGTTTCTCCAGCTGCCGCTGAGGCTATGCTGGGTGATCCTGGCAGACTTTCTTCATAGCAGCAATTTGTTGGACAAATTCATTAAGACAGAGGCTTAGCTTTAAGGCCGTGCGGAGGCCTGGCCTGGATCTGCCCGGCTGGTGGGAACTACACCCCCTTTAAACCAGCTCCCCAGAACCATAGAAGGGAAGAGCCTCCCTGAATTGGTATGGAAGCCAGAGCACTCATATTTATATCAATTCTCTACCCTTGCTTTGCAAAATGAACTAAACAAAAATCAAAACCAGCCTCAGAGGGTGTCCTTCCATAGCAGGGATTTGCTACCCAAGTCCCAGGGCCACCAAAGGACCTGCAGGCGCATTCTGTCCAGGGCCGTTTTCCAGCCCATCTGTACAGAGCCACTCTGGGAGGCCACTACTTCCTCCAGCATCTGCTGTCCTCCTCCAACAGCGTGCAGGGGGCCCCAAGCCATTCCAGGCCCTGTGCAAAGGAACTCTGTCCAGCATGCCTTTCCCCTGAGGCAGACAGGCTAAGGGGCCAAAAGGGACTCGGTAGCCTCTCTAGATCCATCATAATCGGAGTATTTAAAGGTCCCCAAATGCCCATTAGACAATCCCCACTTTCTGACAGCCAGTAAATGCTCTGGACCCGGTCAGCATTTTTAAAGGTCCTCAAATAGCTCATTTGCATAATCCATATTTCCGGAGCCCCTAAGCATTTGTCCTACCTGCTTAATCTCCATCTTTATTATGCATGAGGAAAAGAAAAAGACTCCAGAGGAGTGTGGTGGCCCTTTGCACCCCTTCTGGGAAAATCGATCTTGTTTTTAAAATAACCACATTTGCAGAGGCAGGCAGGGAGCTAACCACAAAAGGAAAACGTTTAAAGGGGAGCTGTTAACCTGCGTAGGCCCCTAAACACTTTCTTCCCCGGAAAGCCTGAAGCCCCTGCCGGCTCCCTGGGGACGCTCAGAACACAGGCCCCCCTGAACCTGGATCGGGGTTGGGCCCTCCCGGTCCTTCCCCGCACTTCGAGGCCTGAGGAGGGCAGCCAGGGCACCTCGCTCGACATACTGTTCCCCAGCCCTTCCCAGGTGCAGGCTCAGCTCAGCTTCTGCTGGGGGAAAGGACAGGCGAATTGCTGGGAGCAGTCGCCAATCGGCACAGGCCGGGCCAGCAGCCCAGCCCCGGGCTCAGTCCCTGCGCACGGTGAGGAAAGGACGCGGGGCAGATGGATCGCAGAGCCCCCCTCGCACCGCTGCCCTCCGCTTTCCCGAGACAGGAACTGCGTCTCATCCTGGAGGTGAGACCGGAACCATCTGCGGCAGATGCCGACTAGCCACACATCGGAGCTCGAGCCAAGGCAGCAGACGAGAAAGAGCGCAGACTGTACGGTGCCGTTCCCAAGAACTTCCAGAACAGACGGCGGATGCACGGGAGAAGTCAGCGCTGCGGCTGTCCCATCCCGGGGCGGGGACAGCGCCGGGCGCCCGAACAGCCCGGTGCGCGCCGCAGACCGGCTGCACTCCCTCTGGGAAGTGCGGGGCTGTGCACCCCTTTAGGAAGCAGGCGGCACACCCGCCGGCTCCGTGGTGGAACCCACGTGCTCTTAGTCCCTTCCACGTGACTGCTAAACACATTCGGGAGGCCAAGCTACCGGGGAGCAGAGATTGCGTCTCCTTTGTGTAGATGCTTGCAGCTTGTTTCCGAAAGGTTTAGGGGAGCGGGGAATATTCTGGCAGTAGAGGCACCTCTCTATGCCTGCACTCCGCCCTCCCAGGAGCCCTAGCACCCTAGGGAGGCACCTGGAAGAGGGAAGGCAGGCAGGCGGCCCTGGGCTGCGCAGGCCTCAAGCAGCTCACGGAGCTTCTGACATCACCCCCGGGCACTGCAAAGGCGGCCTGAGCCCAGAACCAGCAGGCGTGGGGCGGGGGCAGGCAGCAAGGGCCGAGTGAGAAGTGAGTGTGGGGCGCTGGGCCAGCTGGGCCCGCTCCGCAGACTGCCCGGTCCAAGCCTCCAGACACCCGCGCAAGTGCGCGCGGGACGGACGCGGCGGGGCGCGATCCCGACTGGCTCTGCGCGCCTCCCGCCTCCGGAGGGGTGCGGGGGGGGGATGGGGGGGTCGGGGAGAAGTCCCGGCACGTCCCCTCCTGGCTCCGTCCCTCCCACGGGAAGGCCGCAGGTCCTCGCCCCGCCCCGCTCCGCCATGCTGGGCCCCACGACCCGGCCAGGCACCCAGCTCCACGGAAGGGGGTCCCCGCGGGGCACCTCCCTGCACCCCGGTCCCGCCAGCGACGCTCCGGGCTCCGCGCCCGGGCCGCGACCTCGCCTAGTGCGCGGGGCTGCAGGGGGCGCCACAGGGCCTCCTCTCCGCCCCTCCCCATCCTGGGGCCGGCCGCGCCCCAAGAGCGCCGCCTGCGCACCCCCACTGCTGCCCCGGTCGCCGCCAGCAATGACATCATTCCCCAAGAGCCCGCGCCCCGCGCTCCCGCCCTCCGCAGCAGCCCCTGAGCAGCGAGCGCGCATCCCCGGGACCCCGCTGCTCCGGGTCTGCCCCCTCCCAACACCCCCCCACACACCACCCACTCGCCTTAACCTCCCACGACCTCCTCACTCTTCCTTGCCTAGCCCGCCAGGTCCAGGCCCTTTGCTCACCTTCCGCATCTCCTTCCTGGCTTCCAAGTCCTCAGGGACCCTTCCCGGTTTACACCTGAGCAAGTCCCCGTGTCTTTAGACAGATGTGACAGTTGGATTCATGCTAGCGGTTTACACGCGTGCGGGTACTCAGGGACGATGGAGTTAGAGGGGGCCGAGCGAGATCGAGGGCTGCATATAGATTACAGATAACTTAGAGGATGAGAAGCTAGGTGACAGAGACATGCAGGCAAAAGAGATGACAGATGACAGGCAGACATACAGATGGATCAAACAGGCGGATAGGTAATGGGTAGATAGATGGGTGAGTGGACAGACGGATAGATGGATGGATGGATGGATGGGTGGGTGGATGGATGGATGGATGGATGGGTGGATGGATGGATGGGTGGGTGGATGGATGGATGGATGGATGGATGGATGGATGGATGG